>CANSZD010002359.1:7500-607500 GCA_947648045.1 Beta corolliflora
CCTTTTTGGATAGCAAAAGCATGAAACCCGGGGATAACCTATTTGAGAAGATTGACCTGGCAATCAAAAATTGTCAGGTGGGATTGGCCGTTTTTTCCCCACGTTATTGTGAATCATATTTTTGTTTGCATGAACTTGCCTTGATGATGGAGTGCAAGAAGAAAATCGTACCCATTTTTTGTGATTTAAAGCCCTCAGAACTCCAGATTAAGGACAATGGGAGTTGCTCGACCAAGGAACTTGATAGGTTTCGTAAGGCCATTGAGGAGTCTAAAAACATCGTTGGACTAACATTTGATACTTTAAACGGGTACGTCATTTTATATCTATTCTTATCACCTAAAGTATGAATGTATGATAATTGATTCAAAACATGTTTCTTTTTAGTTTGTCCTAACTTATTTATTCTATTCTTTTTCTGATAAAATTCTCTATAGTTTGGCACCACAGTCTGAACCAATCATCCGCTCACTTTTTTCAATCTACTTTTCTTTAAAATAAAGTAATGGAGCGAAGATTTTGGGATAGAGAAAGTAAGTAATTAAATACATTGATTTTTTTTATAAAAAAATGAAATAATAAGAATTTGTGTGACTAAAACTAATATCACGCATAGAAATTTTACTACTTGATTTAATTAGTTTGGACTTAAAGTAATTTTAGGGAAGTTACTATAGTTGTGCCAAACTATTGATAGGTTGCAAGACAGTCGAAAATTAATGATTACTAGATACAATAGATCTGTATATTTGAATTTATTTTCTTTTCTTATAAGCGATACTGTAGAGTTGTATAAGTATTGCTAAAAAGCTCTGAATAATCTTTGGTCATTTCAATGTAGATAAGAAGTAATTATAATTATTTGGAATTAATGTATATGGGGTTTCATGTCTTCTTAGGAACTCTCATGACTTTACAAATTAAGCTATAGTTCATATGGTAATATAGTTAAGCATAAAATGAGAACTTAACAATTTAGAATGAAGAAATTAATATACATTAACACTGAAGTGTATAATTAAACTCTAATAGAATTGCAGAACCTAAAGTATCTATTCTTTTAGTGTTTTTGTTTTTTATATATTGTTTTTGGAGAAGGTAGTGAAATTATTCACTCTAATATTATAACATTGATCTAACATCCTTATGCTTGTTTTCCTTTCCAGGGACTGGTCAGAGTTTTTGACAAATGCAACAGATGCAGTCGTTCAAAGCTTGCTTGAAACTGAAGAAGATGAGAAGTACCTTAAACCTAAGATTACCGAATATTATAATGCCAACTAAGAATCCAAAATAAATCTTTATTATTCATTTATTCTTTTAAACTCTTCTTGAATTTTTTGACCTGAAAAAAATCTTTTAGGAGTAATAATTTTGTTTTGACAAGCTTAACAAAAATGATAAATTATATATCTTTATTCCTTTGTATATGTACTTTGTAAAGGTGAGGAAATATATTAGAGTCCAAAAACTAACACAATTTTTCCAAACCCTAAATTAGAAGGGCCTTTTTTTTGGTGAGGTAAGGAAACTAGGGTTGTGTACAAAACTCACCACCTAAACCTATCCTGTTGTATAAGAGAAAACTTTTCGGAGGAGGGCCAATTACTCTAAAAACAAAAGGTTGTATCTTCTATAGCTAGTTTTTTTTGGTATTTGTAATAAACATTGAGATATGAAGGTGATTGTATCTTTTACTTGACAGATCACTCAAATGATGTAAATAGAATGAAAGATATTTGTATAATGGTTAATTTCAATATATGAAAATCATCATTCAAGCAGTTTTATTTGTTGAGATCTCAGAAACAACCCACATGTGAGTACTATAATAATTGTTGTCACATGTTGAACATGAGAAAAAAGATAAACAACTTTATATGCTTGAGGAGAAACTCCTCTTATTGCTAATTGGTTTCAGGATGGAACCTTCTTTGGACTTGTAAGTTGTCCAAACTCTCATCCTAATTGATGTAAGAGTGAAGTGTTTTAACCATATAACCATATTGATTATAAGGCATAATTTAGAAACATCACTAAAGGAATAATGGTGCATTCATCAAATTAAGGTGCATGTGTGTGGACTGGTACTACATACACAAATGTTCTGAAGTATTGGTTGTCGTGGATCCAAAATTAACTAAATTTCAAATTTTTAATTGAAATTCAAACGAAAATTTGAATTTAGAATTCAAGTAATTTTATGTATCTTAATAATTTTTACTATGCTTTTTATCAATGTTTTCATTTCTCACTCCTATTTAACAATGTTTCCTTCTTAGGTGTTTAGTTTAAGCTTTGGAAGGGAAAATAGAATGTTAGCCATTAACATCAACATATGAATCTTGTTACTTGAGGGGAAATGGAAGATAACAAACTAGGGGAGTCCACACTAGTGGAAAAACCCCCAAATGACACAAAATAACAGATCCGATTCTCCCAAAATTGGATATGTTAGTTCAGTGCTTTTCCATGCAAATGGTAGCATAAGCTAACTCATTCGGTGAGCCAAAAACCAGGACCAGTTTTTGTTAATTGATTCGGATTTTAGGCCCACCAGATCAGTTAGCTTGTTTTTTATTTTATTTTAAGCCCACACCCACCCTCTCATTTTAATCCCCACCCACAAATTAAACCCTGCAGCCAATTTCGTCTTCCTTCCCTCTCACCCTCTAAACCCTGAACCACTCATCTCTTCTTCCTATCTCGCCTCCCTCTCATCCTCCCAACTCTTCATATGTTCTCGCCTCCCTCTTATCTTCCACCATTTCCATTCTCTTTCCTCATTTCTCACATTTTCTCTCTTTTAAAAGCAGAAAATAACATACTAAAGATGCTGATGTTATCTTCCGCTTCTCCACCCATACTTGAGGTCTTCAAAGCTAGAGTTTCCTCATCGTTTTCCACTTCTTCTTCATCTTCATCTTCTTGTGTGTTTGTGCTCGTTTTTCGTCAGACTTCATTTTATCGAAGTAAGTCGTATTTCTCCTGCCGCTGCTCTTCCAAAATCAGACTAATGGCGAACACTACTCTTCCATCTTTTGATTCTTATTCTGCAGCGGTCGTCTCAACGCCGGTACTCGGTAGTGTGCGGTCGTCTCAACGCCGCATCTTTCTCGTTGTTGGGCTCGACGCAAAGTCGCGTTCTTCTCAAATCTGGGCTCAACACAAAGCAGGACGCAAAGGCGCTTTTTTTGGGATCTGGGCTCAACACATAGCGTCATTAAGATTGTTAATTTATTGAGGGTTTGATATTGTAAATCCTGCTATGAAAATAGAGAGAGAAGGAAATAAGCGGAGAGAAACTGTATAATGAAACTGTCAGTTTTTTTGTCTATTATCTTTTCCAATAGAAGAAAAATATATATATATACACCCTAAGGGTATCATGGACATCCACAATACAATTATTATACAACACTTCCCCTTGGATGTTCATAATCTAAAATGATACAATGTCTCATAATACGCATGAAATGATGCCTCATTAAAAACCTTATCAGGAAAACATAGTGGGAAAAACCATGGTTGAGGAAAAAAGAGTACAATGTACTAACTCTCCCTGATGTTTACATCACTTAAAATCTCTAAGTTAACAAATTCCAATCTTGTGAGCTACTTGACTGGATTTGTAGAATTCACACATCTCCATGCTTGTGATATATCATCTTGAACACCAAATGTATCATAAAAAAACTCTTTATTCCAGTTCATATAACTTCTTTATGTGCATATTATGTTGCCTCATTAAAAACCTTGCTAGGAAAAACCCAATGGGACAAAAACCTAGTCGAAGGGAAAAAAGAGTGCAACAATTAATCATAAACTTTACCATCGAAATATCATGTGCACATACTTCAATGTACGCGGTATGTCAATTCATCCCTTTATTTCATAGGATATGGTTATTTGCCTTCTTCAGGAAGCTATAAGTGTATGGTATACATAGTCACCCGAATAAGATTACACAATTATTATCTGTCTGTTGTGACATCTTATTCATGAACTGACTTTCCACCATCACGATATTTCAGGATCATATAAAATTCAATGCTACATAAGATCACTTTACCAATTGAATATCACATACTCAAACTTCAGGTTGAGTTTAACATTAATCCTTCTCTTTAGTACTCGTGTAAAACTTCCATAATCATATCATAACCATTAGCCATGGTAAAAGTTCATATCTTTGCTAATACAAGTTCTTCATGAACTTTTATTTCAATATATATGATTAATCATTATATAATTATGGAGTCCTTCTAGGACTATCAAATCATAGGATAAATTCATCTAGTAGAGATACTCGTAAAGATCAAATATAGTGTTAGTAGTAAATCACACGCACATAATATGAAACTAAAACGAGACTAATGCATTGTATATGAGATAAATATTATGCATGATAAACTTACTATCTATATGTACATGAAGATTGACTCAGTAATGCAAATTGTACAATTCGAAATTCATGAATCGATCGGACTTCAGGTCCACAAACTCGTTTTTATCACTATCATGTCGACACCAAAATGGACTCAAGTATATGATCCCCATCCATAGTCCATTTATCTTACGCGCATATTCATATCGGTTCCATGTACATACCAATATAGATATTATAAAATCCCTTTTGAATATGTATAATGGGTATTGTTCAATGATATCTTGAATAGCTATTTGGGAGGTACCATTCTAATCCATATAGGCTATCTATCTACTTTCATATATCTAGCCCTTTCCGTAGGTACTTCATATTTTGTAAGATTTATCTTGATTCCGTTATTCATCAAGTGTATACCAACTGCAATTTTCTTGCCATAATTTTAACATTGTGATAACAGTAGTGGAACCGAGACTTTCATACTACACTTCAAGTGTATTACTACGACTCAGTTGGCGAGAAACTTTAATGTTCTGTATATAACTCAATAACTCGAAAGATATTGCTGGTGTATATATGACACATCATCAAATAAATTTATTCATAATATCACTTCAATAATCTGAACATCTATTTGATGTATCTCATATTTATAATAATTCTAAACTTCTGGTTCAGTTTGGGGATCAAACGTTATTTTTACCAGCTTTCTCTCATTATTCTTCCTCTAAGGTGGTAAAAACTATCTTGAATGGATAGATTTACGGGGCCACTTGTTATCAATCAAGAATATATCCACCTTAGATTCATTATCTCATGTCCTCTTCTTTGAACTCTAATCGACTAATTCTCTTCAAGAGAACAACAAATTCTTGTTATGTTTACTTACGATTTCTTTCTTCTGCATAATGTGAAGCGTAGTAGAAAAAATAGACCACTAGATTCAGTAGAGTGGAAAAGAATTTTTGTATATACATTTTGCAATCTGGTTCTCATGATGTTTGCTGGATATGCGAGAACCAAACAAAAATGAATTAAAAAATAAACGAAATTGGTGCTAGTCAAGGGCAGTTCTTTTGTGGTTAATTTTGACGTTGCATAGTAAACTTATTTATTGACAGGCCAGGTAAGAACATGAAATGAATGTTTCTTCATTGCAGGCAAATTAAAAATATTTTCTTTTTGTTTCTTTGACTATCAGTTGTTACTTCCAAACATCAACAGATTTGTCAAATCAATTCCATTCAAGTTGATATGCATTAGTGGCAATGAAAACTTATATGATCGAAACAGAAAATAAAACTTACATCGATAATTGAATTTCCTTTTCGTTTTCTTAATCCAACTATTTGTTTCTTCAATCAATTAGCTATGGTACTGATAACGTGTTATGAAAAGAGAGAGAGAAGGGAACAAGGGGAGATAAACTGTAGATTGAAACTGTCAGTTTTTTCAACTGTTATCTTTTCCAATAGCTAGATAGAGAAATATATATATACACCCTAAGGGTATTATGGACATCCACAATACAATATATTATATAACAAATCCTGAATTTTCTGCGTTTTTAATTTAGCTAGGGTTTTCGTCCATTCCAGATATACAATTATTATTTTTCTGTCGTCCCATTTTCTTTCATTCCAGTTTTTTTTTTTTTTTTTTTAAATTAACTTGTTGGTTTTTGTTAGTTCGTTCATAATTAAGTGTTTAATTCCTGAATTTTATTTGATATTAATCTTTGCAATTAAGTGTTATATTATTTTGATTTTAATCTTTTTAATGTAGATGGTTGAATAAATGTTTGATTTAATCTTTAATGTAAATTTAAATGTTCTTTTGTAAAAAATAAATAGATTAGTGTAATTATTTTGATTTTATTCTTGGAATTGAGTTCATTTGTAAAGAGCCAGTTTTTTTTATAGTTCAATATTGGCTTAACTGATCTGGTGGGAACATAAAATTTGATCAGTTACATAACCTATCCGATTTTGTGCTGTGAACCAGAGCAGTTAAGTATTAATTGATCCGATGGTGAATCGGATCAATTAACTTTCTTCAACCGCTCCTTCCCTAACTGATTCTGTTAATTTCCGGATCAGTTAAGTCTATTTTAACTGGATCAGTTAGTCTTCTTCCACTAGTGCCATTACCACCAAGTAATGATAATAGATTGGATTGAAGGGGGGGGTTTGAACCAAGCAAGAATAAAGGGAGTAGGTATTGATTATGTTTCTTAGAGCCCAAAATATTGAACTATACATTTTTAAGTCTTTAAGATATAACGAAAAATTTATATTATGCGGCTTTTTAAGAATGTTAATGATATCGATTTTTCATAATTATTTACCAATACGTGTATGGATAAAGATATAAATAATGGTCAATTGTGTGTTTTGGATACCATGTAAAATGCAAATAGAAAGATCTTTGAGTAACTAAGGTAGTAGTATGATTTAGTGATATGATAATTGATCTTGTTGTTAAATACTCTTTGAGACGAATCTAAAGGTGTAAAAGATCGATATGCATGATTTTGCTTATGAATTAAAGATTTTAGTAGTTTATTAATACCCCCACACTCTACATCAATTAAGAAGGAAAAAAACTAAATATAAATTGATTTAATTTCACCTCTAACCTGATAAGTCGATTTTACCTAAACCTAATCAACAACAGTCTTACGAATTGTCCGTCCCCATACAACAATAAGGTATGACCAAATCTAATTATGTCGGCATCATAAACCTTTTATTACTCTTCATTCACCAATAATAAATATCATTATTATAAATTCTATAATGAATACCTTTTTTACATTGATCTTGTTATCAATAGCTTTTTAAAGAGGATCTAATAATGATATAAAGATATGAAGCAATAGCATTTGTTGAGAAGTTATATTTTACTTTGCTTTTGCAAAATGTTAGTGTTTATTAGTCATACCGATAATCTAATATTATCAATCTATTTTGCTTAGGAAACATAGAGAAGGCACCACATATGATTTCAAATAAGAAAGCCAAATATTGCGATCTCACGATCTGGTTGTGAGTTTTGCTTTAAGTACTTCCTCTGTTTTTAAGTAGACGCTTTATTTTGACTTGCGCACTTGTCAATGCATAACTTTGACCATTAATATCTCTAATAATCTATTACTATAAAATTATATAAAAAAATATTATTTTGAAAATATACGTCGAGGTAAATTCAACAATATATTGTATGCTAACATTGCGTTTTATATTTATGTAGAAATATATGGTCACAGTAAAGTATTTGAATAGTGTAAAATTCAGAATGAAGCAATTATTTAAATTGTATCATATATATTTATTTAGATTATTACGTTCCCAATTGAAGCTTTTATAATAAGTCTAAATTGTTTGTGGCACAAGCAAAACTAGAGGTGTCAAAAACTGGGCCGACCCACGAGTGAACCCGCATGCGACCCATACCCAACCTGTTCCGAGCCGAGAGTGGTCGGTTGGAAAGCCGTCCCATTCCGACCCAGCATCCACCCGTGCCCAGTTGAACCCGTGGAATTGGTAACCCAACCTGAACTGGGCCGACCCAGGTTGGACCCGTGCCCAGTTGCACCCGTGAACAACGACCCAGACCCAACTTGTTTCCGACCCAAAACAAACCCGCATCCAACTTCACCCGCCAATGACCCAGTTAAACCCACCCAGTTGGCAGTTACCACCCGACCCAGTTGTTACCCGACCCAGCTGTCACCCGACCCAGTTACCACCCGACCCAGTTACCACCCGACCCAATTACCACCCAACTCAAATCCATTCCGACCCAATACAACCCAAGCTAAAACCATTCCGACCCAACCATAACATCTTATGTTTTTCTTTTGTATAATACTATAAGTACACTTTTTTCACCATGAGTCATGACTTATCTTTTATACTTTTAAATTGAGTTTTGACTTTTAATAATCCACAAGTTGTAGATTAAAATGCCAAAAAGTTTCCCTTAAAAAAAAAAATGCCAAAAAGTTTAGTCTTTGATGATTATATTTTATATGATTTAATTAAGAAGTAGCGTTTAAAGAATTAAAGGCATAATGTAAATTGTAATTGAGTAATTGTAAGTGTTTGCAAGAATTGCAACTTTACATATAGTTTATTGAACTCTACAATATTGCATCAAGGATATTTTAAGAATATAATTATTTGTATTGTTTTCTAGAACATATGTTGTATGATTAATATAATCTAAAATAAAACTCTATTATGTTGTATGTTTTTGTCTACAATTTTATAAATTGAATGTAAATATGTAATAAATCTAGTGAGGAGTTATATACTTTAAAGGAAACGAAAATTTTATTGAATAAAACAATAGTAATTTACAATATATCAAACACCAACTACAAGGTTTGAATGTATATTTTTTAATTCTCATAACTAAGTCTTCTGCTCCTTTAGATTGAGAGGCACCTTCTCATCTACAAAAAAAAAAAAAAGTTAACATAAATAATGAATACAAAAACCAAAAAAAGGTGATCTTTCAAGCTTTTGGCAGAGAATACGAAAATGATGCATGCCAACTACTCCAAAATCTAGATCAACAGCTCCAGTCCAAAATATAAAGCCAACACCCGTAAGTATAGATAGCTGGTGAAGATATTATACCAGACCATAGGTGATTTTTTTTTACTCACAACAAGCTCTATTTTAACATGAAATAATCAAAGCAAAGGAAAGTATTCATTGAAGAGGTAAGAGATTTTTTAGAGAAGGGGAAATTCTGTCAGAATCTATCAGTTAACTACGATCAATTACTGAGTTTAAATATACATAAATTAAATTCAAGAAATGAAAACATCAAACACCACAACAAGAAACATCAAGCAAAACAAGACAAATCAGCCACAAAAATATCCGAAAAAAGTAAAAAATAATATAAAGGCTTCCAACATTACACAAATCCAACAAAATCAGAGAACAATATTACAAGCAACCATCCATCCAATTCAAACCAGTATGTAAATCCCTCAAATAAATCTACCACAATCACATTCAACAAAATTAGACAAACACATTTAAATGTCAACAACCTAATTCAGCACAAAAAAAAAATCCCAGAGAGAAAAAAAAGTTGTAAACTTCACAAAATAAAACCCAACAAAAGTTAAAAGAGAAAAATTGATACCTAATCACTAGGATTAGCGAAGCCGGCGCCGAGTTCGATACTAACGCCGCAAAAATTTGCGGGGATTGAAAGATGGAAGAGGATGAATGTTTAGGATTTCAGAGGAGGGAGAGGAGCTAAGGGAGGCTGTAATAGAGAGAATTAAATAGTTAAGGTTTCAGAGGGTTTTTCTTTTTGGTGGGAGCGGGAAGAGAGAAGTTGGTAGGAGAGAAAAGGATGGAGTTGATGGTAGTCGTTGGATCTGCTTGCAAGGTTGTAATCAGACGGTCTATGCTGTTGATCCGTGTATCCTCTTATAAGTCATTTGGGTCGTAGATTTTTTTCATCCGACTGTCGATTTGGCACTAAAGAGACCCATGTGGATTGTACCTTAGATAACAACTTCATTGTATGATATTAATAGTTGTTGTTGTTGTTATTATTATCCTAAAACAATAAAACTTAATGATCAGATTGTTTTATTATACTCGCTTTTTATGTAAATAGTGAACTTGTCTTATCTATACTAATATATTAAAAGGCGTTCCTAAACAAGGAACGGTGCCACGTGTCGCTCTCCATTAGGATTTTTGAATCCATCTAATTTACATACAATAAAAAAGTTAGAAACTGCATTGTATAAGATTTGATCCCGTGACTTCAAGCTCATATATTAAAGTTTTAACCACTAAACCAAGTCATATTTAGTGTTATCATTTCAAAGCGAAATATTAATAAATAAAAATGCCATTACTCGGGCGTAGCCAGGCCTAAAAACTAGTTAAATGATTAACTACGTTTGTAAATTGAGCTTATGGCAACTTCTATGGACAAATTCAACTTAATAGATGGATTATATTGACTTTTGAGTTTTTGGATTAGATTCATCAATGTCATGAATAACTTGTTTCAATTTAAGTGAACGTTTTGTGTTTCAAAATTAATATATATACCTTAACAATAATTTAATGATGCTTCGATTATATGTTAACGTAACGTGGTTTTCCTAATATGGATTGTTTAATAAGATCGCCTCTTATGTTACTATCTTTTAAGATCAACAACCCAAACATCAACGATCTTGATCCTCCAATCATACATGAGGAAGGATATGATTGGTATTTGGTATTAACTATGATCTACTTTGATCCTCCACTGATATGATTGGTATTAACTATGATCTACTTTCATAGTTTCATCCTCTACTGATATGATTATGTATCATCTTGATCACAGTTATCATCTTCATATTCGATTAATGTTGATCATTGTTGTTCCATGAACGATGAAAGTCGAACAATTTTATAATTACGATGCTTTCATTAATGTCAACCTAATAAGATATTAATGACAACATAATAACTTCATCACTTCATGTCTCCATCTTCGTACGATCATACTTTAGTCTTCAACTCTACATATTATTAACTTATTATATCTAATATTCTAATCTCATAATTTCATTTCTTAATTTCTAAATCATTAATTCAACTCATCTTTTAACTCTTTTTGTTGTTATATAGTGACTCAGTGAGAGTGAGTAAGTCACTAACTAACTAAATATTTAAGTTTAATAGTTTATTGACTCTAATCAATAATCGGTATGGACTTATGCCTTAGCCCTTGTGGTTGTTACTTGAATACTTGTTAGACATGTTAGTTGTCACAAATGACAAATCCAAACTAGTAGTACAACTCTAAGTATTAAACTATTAATCATGTGATCATCAATGTGTATGTAATAACTTTAAATCTTTAATGTGTATGTAATAATGCAATTATGCAAATATGCAATCATGAATAACCCGATGGGCAATAGCCATATAAGTCTTAGTTTATTAACTTTTTAAATTAGTAATATAAGTATCAATGTATTATCACAAAATTCACAATGACTCAATCACAATATTAGTATATCACATGTTAATTGTTATAACTTTCGACTTCGTAACTTAATATATATATAATATAATATATGAAAATGCCAAAACGGCAATTGTAAACATTAGACTCTCCAGGTGTCTAAGTCCGCCCGAAAGACGGCTAGAGCCAAACAAACTCCACCTAAGTTATTCTGAAAGCCAGCTTAAGCCGACCCAATCGCACCCGATGCCGCCTTGTTCCGAGAGCCGATTCATTCTGACCCAAGTCATTACGAGAACCGATTTGTTCCGACCCAAGTCAATACGAAGCCAGTTTGAGGCTTCAGCCGACCCAAGTCCTATCGAGAGCCGATTTATTCCGACACAAGTCATTCCGAAAGCCGATTTCTTCCGACCCAAGTCATTCCGAAAGCCGATTTCTTCCGACTCAAGTCATTCCGATACCGATTTCTTCCGACCCAAGTCATACCGAAAGCCGATTTCTTCCGACCCATGTCATTCCGAAAGCCAATTTCTTCCGACCCAAGTCATTCGAAAGTCGATTTATTTCGACCCAAATTATTCGAAGCCGATTTGGGCCGACTTCACCTTATTCCATTCCGACCCAAAATCACCCAACCCAAACACCGGCCGACCCAGTCCCAGCCGACCCAGTTCCGACCCAGTTCTGAGAGCCCTCTCACCCAGTTGAACCCGACCCAAGTCCACCCAGACCCACCCAGTTCCGACCCACACTCTCACCCAGATTATTCCGACCCAGGTTGGGTCAATCCAAACCCACCCAGTGACCCATATTGACACCTCTAAGTAAAACAAAAAAGGCTGATTTGCTTAGAAGTTAATATAAGATGAACGGCAGTGTCATTGACATTTTCTTGAAACGATATGTTTCACAAATCACAGCCAATTTTCAAGGTCAACTTGAAATAAAAAGGAGAATTGTCAAGGTCGAGAGCGGGTGAGTTTAGTAACAGCCGACTCGTCTTCTAACTTTTGCACGGTTTAGTCAATTGAGAAAGAGAACTTACCAATTACCATCTCATTCCTGCTGCCTGCAGGCATAACAGTAGAATGTTATCAAACAATGCTCAGACATAGGTTTGTTAAATTTTTGTTGCATTGCAAGAGAAGATAATTTTTTGTTGATTCAATTAACTACATTTTTTATTCCCAAAATTATTGGTTTTGCTATCACAAACGGATTTCCTCCATTATTCTATTTAGTGGGACCCAAACTCAATTTCTTTTTCCCTATTTTCATACATTTCCCACTTGTTGTTTTTCTGCAAGTCTGCAACTAAACTCTTTCATTCACCTTCAAAAACAATTTTTTGTCAAAATGTTTTATAATCAATCTTAACAACTATGAATTACTGGTTTTGGTCACATTTTGCTGCAATACCAAGTCAGGTTCTTTGCATGTTTTAGACACTTAAAGTAATAGGAGTCGAGTTCTTTCGATGCATTTTGTTAACTTTTTATGCACACCCCGGGAAACTTCCAGGGATGTCACCTATCCCTGACTACTCCCAGGTCAAGCACGCGTAACTTTGGACTATCTTAGGAAATGAGCTCACTAAAAGACTATCTTAGGAAATGAGCTCACTATTAAAAAGAAAGATGATATCTTGTTGGAAAGAATAACTGCTAAACCCCTTTAAAGCAATCATGAGGAGTATTATATACACCCCCATTTGAGGAGAGCAACGCCCTCTTGCACCTAAGGACTCCATATATTTTGCCACAACGACCTCTGGTTCGCCCCAGGGTGGAAACTGTTAGGAATACGTATCGTAGGCGCTAACAAATCGAACAATAAAGTATAATATACGGAGGAATTAAGACGTAAAGCAATAAAGAACACACGAAGATTTAACGTGGAAACTCTTGAATAGAGAGAAAACCACGAACACTGCACTAGAACTTTTAATATGAGATGATGATACAAGCATAAATCTTTAATCTCTCTAGACTCTCTAACCTCTCTCTAGGTTATCTAGTCTCTCTAGATTTAAGAATAATCTCTCTCTTTTGACATATGGCTTAACATGAACAATAACGGCTACAAACATATCTATACTAGGGTATAATTTAGGCATCCTAATTAACAAAGGAAACCAAAAAAAAATCAAGAAAAAGCGAGAAGAAGAAGCGACATAGTCTTTGGGCGGAATTTCTGCGGGCGCGGGGACACAACCTGCTGGGCCGGCGGTACACAAGCTGCGGGCGGCGCCTAGAGGCTGCGGGCGCAGGCTAGTACCTCGCCAAATCCTGCGGACTGCTGGTTGTGCTATGCTACTTGACTCCACGCATCCTTGCGCACTACCACCGCAAACACACACACATACCACTACACACAACGCTCCACACACACACACACACCTTCATTGATCATCTTCAACACATACTCAACAATCTCCCACCTTGAAGATCCTTATGAATGAAGAACACACCCCTATAAATATGTAGCCACAATCTCAACTTGTCATCATCACTCTCCATATATCACCTAGTGCAAAACCACACTTCCTACTCACATAGGAAGCAACACCGAGGTCTCACTCGACCCCGAGTCTTTATCACAACACGAACCATAAAGACTCTTCATAGTTCTACGAGCATCCTGGCAATGCTCCCACCTGAACAAAACATCATTCTCTATGCTCGACTTCTCACGCACCACACTCACATGTGCCTTCTTCACCTTGTTCGTTCCACAATCCACTTTAGCCGAAGAGACACCGACTTTACCACCACGGTTCTTCTTCACAGGCCTACTGTATACAGACTTTTGACCGAACGACACTCTTCGTGAAGTTTTCTTCATCCCTTTCTTAACTACGTTTGACGTGTTCCCCATGGTGTACATCGTTCCGCTTCTTGCACCTCGAGCTACTCCCATAGCACCCTTTGCAACTTTCCAGGAACCACCCTCGAACACTACCTTGTAGCCGGACTTGTCAAGTTGACTAATTGATATCAAGTTTTTCTTCAAATCAGGGATGAACTTGACATCCTTTAACTCAAACACGTCCCTTGCAAGCTTCACGCTCACATCTCCTTTTCCTTCAACCTCTAATGGTCTATCATCTGCAAGGTACACTTTTCCGAGTTTCTCAAATTTAAGATTTTGAAACAACTCATTACAAGGCGAAGAATGAAACAAAGAACCCGAATCCAAGATCCATGAACCAGTTGAGCTCTCTGCACTGCTTACCACCAAAGCATCAAAAACATACTCCGTTACAGAGTTCGTCGAAGCATCACTCACTTCAACGCTATCTTGATCCTCATTCTTCTTTTTCTTCCCCTTACCAGTGTCTTTGGAATTCTGGCATTGTCTCCTATAGTGACCTTTCTCGCCACATTCCCAACACTCCGCTCGCCTTACCAACTCTTCCACTTGCTCTTTCCCTGGACTTTCCCCGCTTAGATCTCCCATGTTGTCTCCTCCCCTCTACCCTCAGTGTTGTATGCTCCACCGGATGATTCCCCAGAATCCTTACGCCGAGTACTCTCACTCAACACCAAATCCCTAACATCATCCAACTTTAGTGCTTCCTTCCCTGCGGAATTACTAATGGAAGAAACTACAGTCTCCCACTCTTTTGGTAAAGAGGACAACAAAATCAAAGCTTTTACCTCATCATCAAAGGTAATTTTCACTGAGGTCAATTGACTAATAATTTTACTAAATTCATTAATAAATTCAGCAGCAGATTCACCATTAATCATACATCTCAAGTTCAAACAAACGACGCATCAGATATACCTTATTCACAGCAGAAGGCTTTTTGTACATGTCTGAAAGAGTCTTGATCAACCCTGCTGTTGTTTTCACGTCCTTGACATTAAAAGCAACACTCTTTGCTAATGCCAATCGAACCACACCAAGTGCTTTCTGATCCAACGTTACCCAATCTTCATCTTTCATTGCAGCAAGCTTCTTTTCCGACAAAGGTTGGTACAGGTCTTTCTGGTACAGATAATCCTCAATTTGCATCTTCCAGAAACTGAAATCCTTACCATCGAATTTATCGATGCTCACCTTCCCGTCACCCATTATACCTATTCAACACGATCTAGCCGCACAACGATTCAACCTAGCTCTTGATACCACTTGTTAGGAATACGTATCGTAGGCGCTAACAAATCGAACAATAAAGTATAATATACGGAGGAATTAAGAAATAAAGCAATAAAGAACCACTAGTAGAATAAATGCTTATTGCTGCGGTGGTATTGCTGCGGTTTTACCCATACGCAGCAATATATCACGACAAAAGAAAAGGTAAAATATAAAATAACCATATTCTTTGCGGTTTTTAAAAAAAAAAGCAGCAATATTGTTCCAACGGAAACTTTTTGCAAATAGTTGACCATTTGACCAACCATATTCTTTGCGTTTTCTCAAAGAAACCGCGGCAATATATTTCCAACGGATATTTTTTGAAAAAAGTGGAATATTTTTTACCGGATCGGCGCGAGATATTCTTTGCGGTTTTACGTCGGAAACCGCATGGTAATATATTAAAATATATTATTTTAATATATTCTTGCGGTTTCGACGATGATATCTGCGCCGGATCTAAAAAAACACGGGTTTGTTTTATTTTTGCTTCCTTTGTTTCTCTCGTCTCTCTCTCTCTACTCACACACACTCTCTCTCTACTCTCACACTCTCTCACTCTCTTACAATTTCCGGCGAAAAGGTTCCATTTTCCGGCGAAAAGGTTCCGGTTTCCGGCGACAAGGGTTCACATTACTCGCGTTTTTCCGGCGACAAGGGTTTTTGGTTCGGTTTTTCGCTCCTCTCCTCCACTTCTTGCTTGGCTGGTTCGGTTTTTCGCCCCTCTCCTCCGCTTCTTGCTTGGTTGGTTCGGTTTTTTGCCGCTCTCCTCCGCCACTTTCGTACTTCACCGCCGGCGCCACCCTCTCCTTGTCATATTAGGTTAGTTTTTCATAATTTTTTTTAAATTTTGTTGTTTTCTTAATTAATAGTGTTTTAATGGATAATTTGACTTAAATAGTAGTTTAAAATGCTTAGTATAAAGTATATATATGATTAGTTATAAGATTTGAGGATAAAAAACTGATTTTGTGATGATTTTGCTTAAATTTTTGTATGCCCTAAAATGTTATACGGGATTGTTTTTACTTAATAAGTTCTTGTTATATTTCAAGTGATATACCTTCATATTGATAGACTCACCAATGGGAGGGGAAGGGAAATCTAAGGAATGGTTTGGTACTTGTTGTTTGGTGATAACTTGAAATCGCTTGAATGCGATTGTTGTTTGGTGATGACTTGGAATCGCTTGAATGCGATTGTTTTTATGTACATCATAATGCCTAGATACCTGTTCAAGACTTACTCATTAGGAGTAAGTCTTGAATAGTCCCCGTTTTGGGACTGTTCTTAAACGTCACATCTCACTTAGATAGTGAATGTGTGTTGATTCTTTGATTCTAAGTGACACTAGTGGAAAAAAACGGAAGGGCTGCGGTCAAAACAGCTTAAGGGCTGCGTTTTTGGCCAGCAGCCCTTTCCGTAGCAGCCCTTCACAACAAGTGAAGGGCTGCGGTTTAGGCCCAAAAACGCAGCCCTTCAAATATAGAAGGGCTGCGTTTTTGGGCCTAAACTGCAGCCCTTCGTTATACAAAGGGCTGCGGTTAATGGTAAAAACCGCAGCCCTTCATGAACCGAAAAAAAAAATTATAATTTTTTTTTTGGCATTTTTTGAGTCCTAAATATACCAAAAATATATTATACTTATGTATATAATTTTTTGTAAAGAACAACCAGAAATTATAAAGAACAACCAGAAAATTTCGAACATTATTATTATTACTCCAAACATCATCATACAATTAACAAGAGGACGAAGTAATTCGTACCAAAAAATGACAAAAAAACGACTACAATCAACAACCAACAAATACAAAAAAAAACCGACTAAACCCAAAAAATTGACAAAGAAAAAAAAAACCGACTATAATCACCGCAGCAACGGTTGAGCGTCGCCGGAATTCGGCGCAAATGCTGGCGAGAGACGAAGGAGGATAGGAGATCCGAGAGAGACGAAGTGTGGTGGTGTGCGCAAATGCGGCGAGAGACGAAGGAGGACGGGAGATCCAGAACCGAGAATGAGGACGGGAATTCGGCGGTTGAGCGTCGCCGGAATTCGGCGCAAATGCCGGCGAGAGACGAAGGAGGACAGGAGATCCGAGAGAGACGAAGTATGGTGGTGTGGTGGTGTGCGCAAATGCCGGCGAGATGAAGGAGGACTGGAGATCCGAGAACCGAGAATGAGGACAGGAATTTGGCGGTTGAGCGTCGCCGGAATTTGGCGAAGAGGAGTTTATGGTGATGATTTGTGAGAGAAGATTTGTGGTGAAGATTTGTGAGAGGGAGACCACCTCACTTCGCCACCGACGAAGGGGATCCTAGCCACCGACGAAGGGGATGAGCGGCGTGCGTCGGACCACCGGCGTGCATCATAGCGGCGAACTCTCGAGCAGAGGACAGAGGGGAGAAAATGAGGGAGGGAGATTGTGAGAGAGGAGAGAGAATGAGGGAGGGAGATTGTGAGAAATAACCTAGCCCGCTCAACTTCTAAGCCCAACGCGCGAGATCGAATTCCCTTTCAAATAAAATTTTAAAAAAAAAAGCCCATAAAGGGTTGCGGTTAGCCCGAAAACCGTAGCCCTTTATTACTTATAGGGCTGCGGTTTTTGACTAACCGCGACCCTTCACTAAAAGGGTTGCGTTTTTTTAAAAAAAGCAGACCCTTCTCCTACGAAGGGTTGCGATTTTTTGCCTAACCGCAACCCCTTCCTACATGAAGGGCTGCGTTTTCCAAAAAACGCAGCCCTTCCAAATGTGACCCTTCCTTTTTTCCCCTAGTGTGAAATACGGTTAATCATTTCCCTAATTTGTTCTCGGGTGCATATAAGATAAGCAATTATCTTCATCGTGTACTTGGAGCCGAAGGGGAAATCTTTGCCGAATTTTACTTAGAATCAAAGATGATACATGCATTCACTAGTGGGATTGGACGTTTAAGGATGGGTTAGGTTGGAGTGATAAGAACCCAATGGAAGCATGCATTGAATATTAGCTTGTTGTGTTATATTTATGTGAATTTTTTAATTGATAATAATTTTTTATGTATGTATGTATGTGTGGGAGTTTTTAGAAATGGATCGAAGTTGGATGTATGGAAAGCGGAATACGTTGGAGTTCGTACAAG
The DNA here is from genome assembly GCA_947648045.1 of Beta corolliflora. Taxonomy (NCBI): domain Eukaryota; kingdom Viridiplantae; phylum Streptophyta; class Magnoliopsida; order Caryophyllales; family Amaranthaceae; genus Beta; species Beta corolliflora. Next base: position 26,169 of record CANSZD010002359.1, read on the forward strand.
GTGTGAATGAGTTTTGTAAATGTCTTTGTAGAGCATCAACAACTTACTTGCGAGGATGAGATGTATTGTCCATGTGTTGATTGCTACAATGTGAATACGATTTCTGATATTAGGTTAATAAGAGATCATATTATTCATCGAGGATTTAGGGCTGAGTATTATATTTGGTTATGGCATGGTGAGAAGGGAAAATATACTCAGAATAGGGTTATTGTTGATGTTGGCACTAGTAACTCATTAGAGATTGATATGTCGAATGTTGGGGCTGAGAATGAAGTTGTGATTGAAGATCATGTTAGGATTGAAGGTGATGATGTAGTAGGTAATGAAAATGACCACGGAGATAATAGTGACACTGAGGATGAAGAGTCTGGTGATGATCGATTAGGTGAGATGTTGGAAGGGGCCCGTGACCATTTTAATGAGCGGCCACGAGTGTTTGACGGGTTTGTACGAAGGCTGGCTGGGAAACCCCTTTATCCCGGGGTGTACAAAATACACTCAATTGAGTGGGGTTTTAACCCTTTTCAACATCAAAGCGAAACATAATTTGACTGATGTAGGCTTCACAGAACTCTTAGAAGCTTTACAAGATATTTTTCCTGAGGGTAATTTATTACCAAAATCCACCTACTATGCCAAAAAATTAATGTGCCCTTTGGGTTTAGAATATGAGCGGATTGATGCATGTCCGAATGATTGCGTGTTGCATCGAAATGAGTATGCGGACCTTTATGAATGTACGAGGTGTGGTAAGTCCCGCTATAAATTGCCGGATGGGGTTGAGCCTGGGCCGGGCAATACGGGTCCTTCTGCAAAAGTGTTGTGGTATCTTCCAATTGTGTCAAGGTTTAGGAGGCTCTTTTCTATCAAAGAAGATGCAAAGAACCTAAGATGGCATGCTGATCGGAGAAAGAAAGATGGGATGCTTAGGCATCCAACAGATTCTCCTCAATGGAAGGCTATAGATTCTAGATATAAGGGATTTGGTCAGGAAGCTAGGAACTTGAGACTTGCATTGTGTACGGACGGAATGAACCCTTACGGTACTTTGAGTAGTCAACATAGTACTTGGCCTGTTCTTTTAGTGATATACAATCTTCCTCCATGGTTGTGCATGAAGCATAAGTATATTATGTTGTCTCTCTTAATTTCTGGGCCTAAGCAGCCGGGAAATGATATAGACATCTATCTTGCACCTCTCATTGAAGATCTCAAAAAGATGTGGGACGAAGGTGTTATGGTGTTTGATGCGTATTCCAATGAAGATTTCAGGCTTCGTGCTATGCTATTCTGTGCTATAAATGATTATCCTGCTTATGGCAATTTATCGGGGTATAAGGTCAAAGGAAAAAAGGCATGTCCCATTTGTGAGAATGGTATGGAGGCTACACATTTGCCACATTGTGGGAAACATGTCTATATCATTAATAGGCAATTTCTACATAATTCTCATCCATATCGAAAGAAAAAAGCACAATTTAACGGGTTAGTTGAAAATGTTGCAGCTCCTAGACCGTTGACCGGAAAAGAAGTTTATAATCGTGTTAAGGGGATGAGCACAATATTTGGTAAGGGGGTTAAACCTTCGGAAGACAATGGTGTCATTTGGAAAAAAGAGTCTATATTCTGGAGACTTCCTTATTGGAAATACTTTCCAGTTAGACATTGTCTCGATGTAATGCATATTGAAAAAAATGTTTGTGATGCAATTATTGGTACTCTGTTGAATATGCCGGGAAAGACTAAGGATGGTCTGAAGGTTCGCAGAGATATGGAGAAATTGATGATTCGGCCTAATTTATGGCCAAAGGTTAAGGAAAAAGCTAAGAAAGGAAAGGGAACAACAACGTATTTGCCTCCAGCTTGTTATACATTGTCTAGGCAAGAGAAACGATTGTTCTGTGAGTGTTTATACGGTATTAAGGTTCCCACTGGATACTCATCTAACATGAGAAGACTTGTTTCTTTGACTGATCTGAAATTAATTGGGCTGAAATCCCATGACTGTCATGTGTTGATGCAAGTGTTTTTGCCGATTGCAATACGCGGGATTCTTCCAAAACATGTCAGGCTTGCCATCACGAGGTTGTGTTCATTTTTCAATACCATATGCAACAAGGTACTTGACCCTGATAAGTTGGATGCTTTGCAAAATGAGGTGGTGATAACACTTTGTCAATTTGAGATGTATTTTCCACCTTCTTTTTTTGACATTATGGTTCACTTAGTCCTTCATTTGGTAAGAGAGATTAAACTGTGTGGCCCTGTGTTTTTAAGATGGGCATACCCTTTCAAGGAACCTAGCAAGACCAGAGGCGAGTATTATTCAAGGAACAATTGCCGAAGAGGTTGGAGGATATTGTTCTTCTCATTTTGCTAAGGCTGTGACGATAGGTCTTCCAATGTCCAGACACGAGGGAAGGTTAGAAGGCAAGGGTGGTGTCGGAATGCGACATATTTCGCCTTCATTGAGTGAGTTGAATAAAGCTCATCTTTTCGTGTTGCACCATGTTACTGAAGTTAATCCATACTTAGAGAGACATATGCGTGAATTGCGCCAAAAAAACCCGTCAAAAGGGGAGAGGGCATTGATGAATGAGCATAACAGGTCTTTCATTTATTGGTTCCACAATAAAGTAATTGGTGAATTGTCTGCAAACAACCATCATGTACCCGATACAATTAAGTGGTTGGCATACGGTCCACGTGACAGTTTTAAATCGTATGAGGGGTATGATATCAATGGATATACCTTGTACACTGAACATCAGGACAAGAAATCAAAGGTGGTACAGAATTGTGGGGTTTCCATGGTTGCATCATCTAGGGAGTATGCGAGTGCAAAGAATAAAGCTCTGATTGATGCTAAACAATCATTTTATGGGATCATTCAGGAAATATGGGAGCTCGATTATTGTGACTTCACTATGCCTATTTTTCAATGCAAGTGGGCGGATAATAGACGTGGTTTGCGAACGGATGAGTGTGGTTTTACTCTAGTCGATATGAGTCGTCGCGTGACATCGAAGAACCTTTTATCCTCGCATCACAAGCAAAACAAGTGTTTTATGTATCTGATCCTGTAGACACTCAGTGGTGCATTGTTGTTAATGGTAAAAGGCGAATTTTAGGAGTAGGTGATGTTGACGATGAAGAAGAATATGATAAGTTTGATGATATCCCCCCTTTCTCAATCCCAAGTGATGATATGATGGATGTGTCTCGATGCGAAAATAGTTACATGCGAATGGATCACCAAGAAGGTATAACGGTCATCGAGCAACCTATTGACCAAAATTAAAGGTAAAAAATGTTCAATATGAGTAATTTGAATTATAAATTGATGTACTTATAATAGATTTCATTACAATAATGTGTTGATATATATTGTTTTAACTTTTGTTAACACTTTTTGTTGTTTCTATGTATATGCTACAGATATGGCTAGTGACGGCTCGGGCGATTAGTCATCGGAGTCCGATGCACCATTTCACCCGAAAAAGAAGGTTGACCAGGGGGAGGACAGTGATCGTGCTGCAGATGCGTTTGATGCTTGGATGGAAAGAATGGAACTAGAAGCTGATAGGAATGCTTTACTTGACATTGAGGTGACATCTGATCCACGTCAGCCACCCCCCTCAGGTTCGCGCTTATTTGATTATTGTAATATTGAATATGTCATTTATTTGTTCGTTCTCTAATTTAGTTTCCTTATTTTAATTCTTAGATTCTTGTCAGACCAGTGCATATTATGGTGCACGAGGGAGGGGGAAGAAGTCAGGTGGGAAGACAAAGGCATCTAGAAAGAGTAAAAGAGGTCCCACGATGAATCTCCACAACATAGAAGATATGTAATTACAGTTTGATGCATTTGGGAGACCAACAGGTAATTATTGATTGTAAGATAGTTATAATTTATCATGCTTACGATTTAATGTTTGGATTTGTAATGGTTTTTTCTATTAGGCACGTGGCGAGCCAAGTATGGTATTTGGGTCGGTCTTTCTATACGCAGGCTTAACATCAATTGGAAATGGAAAAACATTTCTCCTGCCCTGTTGGATTTGATGTGGACGGACACTATGGTAAGATATGTTTCATTTACAATTTTGGGATTTATTGTTCTAATCTCGAGCTAACGTGCTTATTTATTTGTTTATGATGGAAAACGAGAATATGTTTCACCTTCCGGACGAGATAAGCTATAGGAGGCACTACTTGGCTCTTGTGAACTCTAGATGGAGGGATTTTAAGAGCAAATTGGTATCCGGTTGGATCACAATGACCAGAGTCAGATCAAAGAAAGAGAAGCTAGGTGATACTCCGCCAGATGTATACAAGCACATCAAGATGGAGGATTGGCTTACCTTCAAAGAGGCTATGACGTCAGATGAGGCTGTAGTAAGTTTATAATCAAATTAACTTGGTTTTATTAACTTAAATTATATTCTACTAACTTAATGTGTTTTTTATTGCAGATTAAGCGAGAAAAGGCGCTCGAGAGTGCAAAAAAGAATACACATCATCACCACTTAGGTCAAAGGAACTATGGGGATGCTAGAGAGTTGTGGAAGCAGGAGAACTTCTGTCCACCTAGTTTTGATTCTGGATCGCCATCTAGTACACCATCCTCCTCGGTGTCCTCTCATGTTAATCGGGGTGATGACTGGTGGTGCGCGATGCATAAGAAAGATCCAGTCACTAAACAGCGATTTATTCCAGTTGAGGAAACAAAGATTGCAGCTGACAAATACGTATGTATATCACTATAACTTTTAGTTTGACATATATATGTTTTTTCTTTATTAAATACTTTTTTGTTATTTGTAACTTATTTTTTGGGCAGTTGGAGTACAAGGAGAAGCAAGCCAAGGGTGAGTTCACTCCGGTACGTAACGAAGCCGCCCTTTTTATGGCTCTTGGAGAGAAGCCAGATCACTCGGGTCATTGTTATGGTTTTGGAGGCTACAATGTTGGCTATAGGAAGGCTTTTGGTCGTCCACCTCCTAGGAACTATTGGAGCTCGAGTCAGGAACAAGAGGAAGCATTCATGTAGAAAATGACTGAAAGGTGGAGAAATGACATTGCCACATATATGGAGAGTGTGGCGCTTTCACAGCCCACTCAGCTACATACTCCACCATTTGTTGCACCATTTGTTCCATCATCTGCTTCACCATCTACTGGGCCAGCTACTTTTCAGCCCACTCAGCTACCTTTTCCGCCATTTGTTCCATCATCTGCTTCACCATTTGTTCCATCAGCTGCTTCACCATCTGCTGGGCCATCTACTTCACAGCCCACTCAGCTACGTACTCCACTATCTAGATTTTCCGACACTCATTCTCCTCAGTTGAAGGTACATATATTTATCATATATACATGCGCTTTATACAAATAATTATCATATATACATGTGCTTTATACAAATAATTATCTTACATAATTAGAACTTTACGTTATTGTTAGGACGAGACTCCATGTCGATTGTATTTGATAGATCCAACTAGTGGAAAGACTTGTCTAGTGGCAGATGCACATTCTTATGCTTTTGATGAGACCACTACAGTTCATGGGTCTAGAATGATGAATGATCACCTTCGAGTGAAAATTCATCGTTTTGTAGAGAAGTATGGTCATTTGCCACTACCTGTCCCCGTCCCTGCATATGAAATCGACACTACAGAAACTGCTTTGGGTACGTGGGTGCAATGGCCAAAAAAATTAGTGCAAATATTAGATGATGAGGTAATTGTTCAATTTTTATCCATTTTTGTAAAAATAATAGGATTAAATTTAAAAATTACATAATCTTATGCGCATTCTCAAATATTATTATTAGGTTACACCGACACCTAAAAAACAAATGGGGATTTCGGGGGAGGCTGTTAGATGTCCTAGCCAGCAGCTTTCAGCCGGTTCGGCTACTCGTTATAGTCCAGTTGTCGATGATGTATCGTTCTTGGAATCCCTCACTGAAGACTGTAAGGAGTTAGCAGATACACTTTCCCTTGCCGTCGCAGACGATGATACCGTTGCTGTAACCTTGCCGAGCTCATTGTTCCATTATTCAGAAGATGCCACCGCTTATCTGACCAAGGAGGATATTGCTCAGTTCCTGAAAGGGGAGATGCTTAATATTTCTATTATCCAAGTGTACATGAGGTAACAATAATCAAAGTTATGATTTTTTTTTACATTTGATTGTATGATAGTTGTATTTTCCACATAAAATTTACATTTGTCTATTTTTTTTTAGGGCAACGCATCGACTTGGATGGATTTGGGGCTGCCTGTTCGAGTTTGTTGGATGTGCCCGGAGAGTACCGCGGATGTGCATGCATTGGAGAATATAACGACTTACATTCAGGTGTGCTTTCACTTGGATCCGTCGTTCTTTGGTGCTAGTATCATCTTCGCGCCAATCTTTCAAGAGTAATATTCTATCTTAATAGTTTTACAAATATTGATTGTTGCATGACATGTGAATTTTTTAAGTAATTATTATTATTCAATCTTGCAATAGCCGTCATTGGATGCTCCTTGTCATACGTCCCAACCTCGGGATAATTTATGTCTTCGATTCCGCTAGCTATCACAAGGAGCGGAAGTTAAAGATTAGACCGCCTATGATAGCGTAAGTTGATCGTTTTGATATATTTTAAATGAATTTAAATTATAATATAAAGCAAATAAAGTGTAAATCATTTGATTTTGTTTTATGTAGTGCTTTTAGGAGGTTTCGGATGAGCGGAAACGAAGTTCGTCGGGACAAGCTTCTTTGGAGCTGTGTTCAGGTATAATAGACTTATTTTATTCAATTAAAAGCATATGTCATTCTCATTATACGATAAATTTCCTCATTTTCTTAAAACTTTTGATAAAGTGCCCACAACAACAAGGAGGCACGGAGTGCGGTTATTTTGTCATGCACAACATTTTTGATGTACTCACTTTATATTCTGGCTCGGAGGATTTCGATGAAGTAAGTTTTTGTTCACTTATTATTCATTTCATATTTTATATATTTAACTATTTAATGCTAACTTTGGTGAATTATTTTCAGGTTGCTCGTACCTTTACCCGCGATCCTTATACGGAAGATCAAATCAATGAGGTGAAAAATAAGTGGGCAATATACTTTATTGACAATTGCATTGCGTAGGTTAGTTAATGTTATTTTTCTTTGTTTCTCTTATCCTTACAACGAATATAATTTAGTGCAACTTGTACCAACCAACATTATCGTATTGACTTGGATTTCATGATATATATATATATATATATATGTTGGATTCGCATGATATCTATGTTGGATTGAATCGTATTTATTTTTTGTTGAACTTGGAATTTGGATTGTGCGTGGAAGTTGGAGGAAAATTGGTTCTTAGAGGATGATGAATATTGGTTGTTGGTTGTTGGATGAATTTTGGATTATATGTTGGTTGTTGGATGAATTTTGGATGATGGATGGATGTTGGATGAATTTTGGATGATGGATGGATGGTTGTTGCATATAATATTGTACAGGTTAATTCCCAATTATGGGTTTATCCAATTTACAAATGGAGCTCTGCCGAACTTTATGCAGAAAATATTCTGCTTGCTGCATTCTGCTTCTTGCAAGAGGAGGTTGGTGGAACATACGTAAATATAAAATAATTTTCTTAAAAAAAATCAGTATATTCGTTGCGGTTTTTTCTCAAAAACCGCAGCAGAATATCTCGTATTTTTATAATAAAAAATAGATATTCTTTGCGGTTTCGGGGAAAACTGCAGCAATATTCTTTTTTTTTATTATAAAAATAAAGTATATTCTTCTGCGTTTTTTCCGTAAACCGCAAAGAATATACTTTATTTTTATAATAAAAAAAAAGAATATTCTTTGCGGTTTTTCCTCGAAACCGCAAAGAATATGTTGTAATATTGCTGCGGTTTAAAACCGCAGCAACAGTTTAATTACCTATTGCTGCGCCGTTAATTGCTGCGCGGTCAAAACCACCGCAATAGGCCACTTAATGACCGCAACAATAAGCATTTATTCTACTAGTGAACACACGAAGATTTAACGTGGAAACCCTTGAATAGGGAGAAAACCATGAACACTGCACTAGGACTTTTAATATGAGATGATGATACAAGGATAAATCTTTAACCTCTCTAGACTCTCTAACCTCTCTCTATGTTCTCTAGTCTCTCTAGATTTAAGAATAATCTCTCTCTTTTCACATATGGCTCAACATGAACAATAACGGCTACAAACATATTTATACTAGGGTATAATTTAGGCATCCTAATTAACAAAGGAAACCAAAATAAATCAAGAAAAACCGAAATGAAGAAGCGACATAGTGCTGGGCGAAATGAGATGTGGGCGCAGGCTAGTACCTCGCCAAATCCTGCGGGCTGCTGACTGTGCTATGCCACTTGACTCCACGCATCCTTGCGCACTACCACTGCAAACACACACACATACCACTACACACAATGCTCCACACACACACCTTCATTGATCATCTTCAACACATAATCAACAGAAACTAATCACATATTCGACCACAGCCGGTGATATAGCTCACCAGAGTCCTCCCCCACTCGGCGACTAACCTTGGTTCAATTATCCACATGATCAGCACGCGGTTGCAGGGTGACTCTGATACATTGCAACACCCAACCCATATGGAGTCGAGACTATTGTCACCAATGCGCATCCAGGGCCACAACTGTCCTCAATGACCAATACAAGTTCTTCTGGCATATTTTCATCATGCACACTATGAGAAACTTCTCAGAGGTCTTCCATCCCTATACTAGTCCTAGCCAAGCAAAAAGAATTTGGTTTATATCCTTTTTATTTCCATTTGTAATCGTTCATCATCAATAAACCACAAAAAGAATTTGAAAACGCAACCACAAACATATCAAGTCTAGACTCGTGTACGTATTTCAATCTCACGATTCTTCAAGCAAAACTTTCAATAATCTTTTCTTAGAACTCAACATAATTTTGTTAATTAAATAATCAAGCTATAAATAGCCATTACAAACCTTTATATACTAGGAAACAAAACGCATAAAAGATAAATATAAAGCCTAAGAAAACTGTGTGAAAAAAGATGAAGATAAGCCACGGTTTTTATAACTAATCCTACTCTAATTAGGCTTCCTTGGGCGGGCAAGGTAAACCACACGCTATCTTGCTTGGGCATCAATCAAACTCCTACATACCATTTATTCTACTTAAATTATAATTCTTAAAACAAGAAAAACATATTCTAAATATAATAATAGAAAATTGCAAGCAAAAGACTCCTAACAACAATAAATACTAAATTACATAGAATACTAACATAACCAGGAAACTACATAATAGAGTCCTAACAATACTAGGACTTGAAGTAGTGAAACACATGCTTGTCATGCATCATATAATAACCCAATCGTAAGGCTATTAGAAAAAAGTTTGTTGTATCATCTTGTTTTGCTCGAGGACGAGCAAAAGCTTAGGTTGGGGGAGTTTGATAAGTGATATTTATGTCACTTCTAGTGGTAATTTTTAGATTATTTTTGTAATTTCTTTTAGTCTATTTTATCTATTTTCATCTATTTTAGCATTTATTTCTTCTTTTTATATTTGTAGCTTAATTGTTTAATTAGTGTTATTTGCTAGTTTTTAGCTCTTAATTTCATAATTTATTTATTTCCGTTGTTTTATTAATTTTAGATGGATTAGTGTAGTATTTGTAATTAATTTTCTATTTTATTCCATCATAGCGTTTATTCTCTCGTGTTATTTTTATATGTGTAGGTGAGTGTTTGCGGAACTTGAAGGATGGAATTGATCGAGCCTAGTTCAATAGTATAAAAGCCCAAAGATATCATCCTCTTCATTGGCCAACTTATCCTACACCCTAATCCTATGCTTAACCTACACCACACCACCTCTACTCATCATCATCCACCAAACACTCAAGTGCCTGCCTTATACCACTTCACTGTAGCATCGCAGCCATTAACACAGATGTAGTTGTCCCAGCCTGCCAAGACTGCTGCACCCAGAGCTCAGAGATTTGCTCCAGCCACAACGGACACTAGTAGAATAAATGCTTATTGCTGCGGTGGTATTGCTGCGGTTTTACCCATACGCAGCAATATATCACGACAAAAGAAAAGGTAAAATATAAAATAACCATATTGCTGCGGTTTTTTAAAAAAACCACAGCAATATTGTTCCAAAGGAAATTTTTTGCAAATAGTTGACCATTTGACCAACCATATTGCTGCGTTTTCTACAGAAAAAAGTGGACTATTTTTGACCAGATCTGGCCCAGAAATATTGTTGAGGTTTCTGTCAGAAACCGCAGCGATATATTAAAATAATATTAAAAATATCGCTTTTTAATATATTGATGCGGTTTCTGACAGAAACCGCAGCAATATCGCTTTTTAATAAAGGGAACACGCGTGGCGTCAGTTAGGGTTCTCACTTTTTACTTGTGGCCGTTTTCTATCTCTCCTCTCAACCTATCACTCTCCTCTCTCCTCTCTCCTCTCTCCTATTGCCGGATCTTCAATCTCTTCGCACATATCTCATCTCGCCGGATCTTCAATCTCCTCACACATCCGGCGATTCGAGATCCGTCTGCGTTCGACAACCGACGATTCGAGATCCACCTGCGTTCCACAACCGGCGATTCGAGATCCGCCTGCGTTCGACAACCGGCCTTTTTCTCTCAGCGACGAAACGATCAATCTCCTCGCACTCTCGTTCGTCGAAATCCGCCTGCGTTCGTCGAAATCTGTGGCCGTTTTCATCACCGTATAAATCCGTGGCCATTTTCTAGTCTCGTCGGTGTCCAGATCTTATTTTCGTTTGTTAGGGAGATTTTCCTTTTTTTTTTGTAAATTGTACTACTTTTTCGTAAATTACAAGAGGGTGGTTGTATTTTTTTTTTTCGACTTTTTCGTTTGCAGTAATTGTTTTTTTTTTGGGAATTTTTTCATTTTTATTTTGTTTAGAATCAATATGATGTTAATGTTTTTGATTTTTATTTTTCGTTTATTTTATATCTTTTTTTTATCTGTTGGATTTTGTGTATATCATATGTTTTTGTATAAGCATTCTTTGTCATTACTTCAAATTTGTTGTGTTTTATTTTTTTCCTACATTTTTATTCTTTCAAATTTGATGGTAAAGTGCAAAAAATAAATTTTTTTTATATCTGTACCAGTACCTATTGCTGCGGTTTTGAGCAAGAACCGTATCAATATGATGTATTTTTTTAATAAAAAATAAACCTATTGCTGCGGTTTTGGCTATAAACCGCAGCAATAGGTGTAACCTTTTGCTGCGGTTTTTGCCAAAACCGCAGCAATATCATGGCCTATTGCTGCGGTCAAAAACCGCAGCAATAGGTTAATTACCTATTGCTGCGCCCTTAATTGCTGCGTGGCCAAAACCGCCGCAATAGGCCACTTAATGACCGCAACAATAAACATTTATTCTACTAGTGGGAGCGAGCGCTCCTCTGTATGACTGAGTGAGCGCTCCGTTCGAAGTCACCAAAATACAAAATGTATGAGCGACCTCGGAGCGGGCGCTTAAATAAAAACGTGCTAAAAGATTCATTAAATACTTCAACAGTTGTGATTCAATGAAGGAAATCCCTATTTTTTACCGAAAGAGTTTAGCAGAAAAATAAAACCAAAACAAGAAAATCATACGACCATGATTTGATGGGTGTTGTTGAATGATGATGATGCGGTGGAAATCGACGGCCTGATTTAGTGAGGCATCGATCAAAGGATGATAGAAGAAGGAGTACAGACTACAAAGCAAGGCTGCGAAGTAGAGGAGTAGCAGCGAAAAGATGAAATAAAGGATAAAATAGATGAAAATAGATAAAATAGACGAAAAAATTACAATAATCTAAAAACTACCACTAGAAGTGACATAAATATCACTTATATTTTGTCTCAGGAGTCTTCTGGAATATTTTGGTTAATGCAATTTTTGTGAAGCCGGCCTCTTGCTGCTCACTAAATTTTAGCCAATTAGATGTTTTTAAAATTTTCCAATTTGAGGTCCGCTAGTGACTAGAGTATGAATTACTTTAATATAAAGTACTTAAAGTCTTAAACCGTGTTCTTTTCAATTGAAATTTGCTAAATTTAATTTAATCGAACTAAAATGAACTGAACTGAATTAGACATAACTTAATGAAGCTAAACTGAACTGTGCTCATATTAATGGAAGTGAAAATTAGTGAGGTCCCACTCCCACGTGATAGTAATACTAACTAAGTGCGGTGATGTTTAACGGAGTATTTGTTGGTGTAGTCTATGAGCTGATGCAGGGCCCATGCAAATTGGGCCGATTCAGGATCTATTTTTTTTCTTGTAGACGAATGGACTACCAATTGTAATGGATTTTCTTCGCTAGGACCATAGCATATTAACATTGATGAAACTTGAGCCAAATTCCTGTACAGACCCATATATAACGATGTTGAAAAAAAATCCAGCACGGAAAACATGTATATGAAAGTCAGACAGGTATATAGGCCCTATTGTTTAAACTTTGAAAAATAAGTTCGGTAAAATGTAAGTATAATAAAAAAAATTATATGCTATAAATACATATAGCATATGAACCTAAGTAAAGATGGCACAATGCTTGATTGGCAGAAGCACTTATATGACCTAGCACGAAAATTATAGCCGTGATTTAGATGACTTTTTCAGAGGCTTTTAACTTTATCATGTGGTCAAACAAGCAAAATAAGTATTTAGCAAATGGCTTTTTTATTAGCTAAAAAAGGTCCAATTTATAGCAAAAAGCTAATTTTAGTAGCTTTTTCATTTGGTTTTTGGATCCATTTTGCATTAAGCAACTAACATTAACAATTGATTTTGCCAAACACTTATAAAAAATTAACAGTCATTTGCCAAACATCCCCAATATGACAAGCCACGACACTATATATGTTGTGTTGTGGCCTCTGAGACATTCTTGGAGCATCTTCGTATGTAAAAGCACAACGCCATAACATAAGGTACAAAATTCAACACAAAAAGAGCGACAAAATCACGAACTATAAGCTAGGGCATGGAAGCATGATAGGACCCAACACAACAACCTCGTGGACCATCACTGGGCCTTAATTTTGAGTTTGTCGGCCGAGCATAGCAGTGCATGAGCTCTAATGCCTGTGTCGTGGCCAAGTCTTCGTCGGCCGGACACGAGCACAACCTATTGATATCTTTAAATGTAATAAATGAAAAGGGCAGCGCTTGTAGTACATGGAAATATCCATCAATCGATATATTATTAAGACATAAAATTATTAGGTGAGCCTGTCAAGCATACATATTTTTATAGGTAACTAGTATTTTGGCCCGGGCAATGCCCGGGGTCAGTTACGATTATCAAATATATTATATTATTTATAAATTTCATAATTAACTAACCCTAATTAACTAACCTAAATCAAAACCTAATCCTAACCTTAATCCTAATCTAATACACTAAACCTAACCCTAACCCTAACCACCCCTCTCCCACCCCTTACCCCTACTGCCACATCACCCCCTCACCACCACCCCCCACCACTCCCCCTCCCCCTTCCCCCCCCTCCCCTTCCCCGATGACCCCCTCCTCTCCCCCCCCCCCAACCGGCCGACACGAACCCCTCCTCCCTCCCCCGAACCCCCTCCCTCCCCAGTGCTGTCGCTAACCCCCCGTCCCCTTCCCCTGGGTGAACCCCCGTCCCCTTCCCCCGAACCCTAAATAAAATTCGAAAATCCGGGTTTTGTTTATTTGTGAAGAATCGGTGGTGGGGAGGGGGTGTTTCAAAATACGGGTTTAATTTCGAAATTCAAAGTGGAGCGCCGGTGGTGCGTCGGTGTGATGCGGGCGCGGGGAGGGGGTGCGGCGGCCGGGAAGGGGAGGGGGGGGGGCCGGTGGTGGTGTAGTGGGGGCTGCGAAGAATCGGTGGTGGGGAGGGGGTTACGGGTTGCGGGGGAAGGGGGGGGAGGGGGGAGGGGGCCGGTGGTGCGCCGGTGCGATGCGGGGGGGGGGGGGTTGCGGCGGCCGGGGAAGAGGAGGGGGCGGGGGGCTGGTGGTGATGTAGTGGGGGGTGGGGTGGGGGGTGGGGTAAGGGGGTGGTGGGGGGTGGGGTGGGGGTGTTAGGTGTTAGGGTTAGGGTATTAGGGTTAGGGTTAGGGTTAGGATTAGGGGTAGATTTAGGTTAGTTAATGAGGTTAGATGGGGGATTAAGGGTTAATGACTAACGGAGTTTAACGCCGTTAGTCATTAAGGGTAAGTGGATGTATTTTTTCAAACGTGAGGGGTATATGATGAATTTGGAAAGTTGAAAGGGTATACGGTGCAAAAAAAAATTTGTCAGGGGTATATGGTGAAAAAACCGTTGATTTTATTAGCTTTTCGTAATTTTCTGTCCAGTGCAAAATTGAAAAATGGACGTTATGACATGATAAGTTGTTTTAAAAACTAACTTCTAAAGAATTGGGAATAATCATAACAATTGCAATGGAATTAGGGTGTAAGAGAATGTATTACCTTAATAAAAGTGTCAGAGATCAAAAACTTGTTTATGTCTTTAGTTACATATGATTATAACACTTTATTATGTTCTACTTTGAAATGTTCAACATTGAAATTGTAGTGGATTGGTGGTTAAACTCTCATATTTCATTTCAAAGGTCATGTGTTCAATTCCTAGTAGCTATATATTGTTAATATTTTTAAATGAAAACATAAAGGTGTGTATTAGAAGCTTGAGAAGAGGGTCACGTCGCACATACATTGGAGAGTGCGATTTGGCACCGTTCCTTTGATAGAAACTCCTTTTAATATATTTGTATAGATTTGTGGCAATTTAAGGAGTAAAATAAGAGATTTTTTGGATTATGGATTATGGTTTTCTGTCATATTGCCCAAGAGCGAGGTTGAGGTGGTGGAATAGTGGCATCATTCCCTATCTCGTATCCCTGAGGTCTAGGGATCAAACCTCATGGAACACATTTGAGGAATTTCCCTTATTCCCCCTCAAGTGAGTCCCTTCATCTTACCTTAAAACAAATATTGCCCAAGAACCCAACCGCAATTTAAAAACTTCCAAGATCAGGAATTTAAACTCATACTCTTGTACAAACTCTAAAGATTCTATGGAATAAAGTAATAAACTAGAATGCATCCACTCATCACACTATCTTTTTGGACTATTCTTTAAACATTCATTTTTGTGTACTTTTATGGTTTTACCCGCTTAATAACTTATTGGCTGTCATTTGGATTGACAATTATAATAATAAGGGTAATGTTGTAGCATTTAATATAATTCCATAATGGTAAAAGTTTGAAAATACATGTCAAAATCACACGTTTATCGTTGTAATAAATGTTTAAGTGGTCGTTTGGTTGCTAATTAAAATCATGGGAATTTCAAATTCCTAGGAATTGTGAAATGGGCTAGTTGTTTGGTTGACAAAAAAATTTAAAAATGGGGGAAGTAGAAATTCCCATGAATTTCTATTGCCTACAAAATGGGGGAATTAACTAACCTACTCCCTCCTAGGTAAGTAGAAATTCCCATGAATTTCCACTTCCCTTATACACTACCAAACAAAATTTTTAAATTCCCATGAATTTAATGAAGGAATTTATATCACGTGTATTGAAAATTCATGGGAATTTTCAATTCCTATGATCAACCAAACGACCACTATAATTTCGACTGAATGTTAGCGTATTTTTTATCTCTTTAAGCATAGCCATTACTGCTATGTATATCATTTTGATATAGACTGCATATATTATGTTCTATAATAATGGTCATAACGATAATAATAATTCATTGGGAGACTTAGATATGGATGTTATTGCACTGCCTAAACGGATACAGAAGTTCTCAAGGGCTCATGATATTGGCGCACGAGCTGCTGCCCACATCTTCACTAGGATCAATTTTGCTAAAGGAGTGGGGGCCAAGATAGTATCTGGACTTCCCACTAATTTTTTTTGTAAATATTTTGAGTTTGTTGGATTTATAATAATAATAATAATAATAATAATAATAGTAATAATAATAATAATAATAACTTCCCACTATTTTTTTTGTAAATATTTTGAGTTTGTTGGATTTATTATAATAATAATAATAATAATAATAATAATTATTATTATTATTATTATTATTATTATTATTATTCAATTTTTACACTTATCCATAATACATATGGATCTAACCATCCGTGTTGTTTCATCAACGTCTATTTCCTAGATTTTGATTTCATAATCACATCGAGAATGAAAAAAAATTAATTACTCTATATTTTTTTTCAGAATTTTGTGATAGAAATATTTTTCGAGGGGTCTGAACAGATAAAACATATTACCGATCATTTTTACATGTTTTTTGTGCTTACGTCAAGTTGTGAAGGAAAATGCTATATGTATCCTTAAAGGCTGCATATAAGTACTTAAAAATGGAAAGAACAACCATTAACTAGTCATTTATTACATTGATTAATGTGTGATTTTCTCATGAATTCATAATTTTATTCCATTATACTAAGTAATATATTTAATGCTTATAACATAACCCTTGTATGAAAAGGCCAGCTTCTATTTTTCTTGGATTTTGATTTCACAATCTCTTGAATAAATAAAAAATCACCACGTTGCTTAGAAGTTTGAGTCCAAAATGTTTTTCTAGCATTGAGATTAAACTTTTTTTATATGACAAACTTTCATAAGAACATTTAAAGGGTGATTTCTTTCTAACACCTCATCAAGGGTAGAATTCAAGGCCAAGGAAATATTGTTTGCTTCCGGAACCATTAGCTAATAAGAATTAGAATTGATTTTAAAAAACTGCGCAATTGTTTTAAAGCTTGTATGCACGGCCTTTAGGATTTTTTTTTACTTATTTAATTATCTATTTTTGTCGAACGTTTAATAGTTGTTGATAGATTGTTCGGTAAAATTTTGAAACGAAACTAATTGTTTTATAAGAGCATGAGCAATGGATTGGTTGGTCTTTGAGTTTTTTTTTCTTTCTCTCTCCTTTCCTCCTTCATACACCACCTCACATCCCACTAACTTCTCACCAACTCACATTTTTTTTCTCACAATGGGTGGGCTAGTCCGCTAGTCTTACTTGGTTTTTCTATTTCTCTCTCCTAGTTTTGCTACACCCCACCATATAATCTCTCTCCTACCCAGTGTTTATTTTTACATGAAGTAAATTATTTGTATTCATACTAATTAGTGACACATTAACCTATTATTTATGCATTTTAATAATAAAATCTAATTAACTTACGTTAAATTAAATTACGTTAACTTGACATTATAATTAAAAAATAGTGATAATTTAAAAAACACAGATACATAAAATTTGAAATTACATAAACCATAATATTGGCTTAGTATAAGTAATTTTAGGTAGAAGAGAGTGATTAGAAAAAAAAAAAAGGTTGGAAGGAAGTGTGGTAAATATATAAAATTTGGGCTCAATTTATAGATAAAATTATTTTATAGCCGCAACTGTAATTTTTTTTTAATTATTAGCTGATTTTTTTATTAACGTTACAAGTTTTTGTAACGTTATAATATACTCCCTCCGGTCTTTATTAGTTTACCCGTTTCTTTTGCACAGAGTTTTAGGAGAAATGATGTTGTGGGACATAGAAAGAAAGAGAAAAGATTAATTTATATTAAAGTTGAATGTGTGTGTGATAGAAAATTAGTGGTCCCATTCCAAAAATAGAAACAAAAGAAATGGGTAAACTAATAAGGGACATCCCAAAAAGGAATACGGGTAAACTACTAATAAAGATCGGAGGGAGTATCCATTAAAACTCAGCAGCAAGCATTCATGGAAATCTGCATTATCCCCACACATGGCAGCGTTGTATATGCTGGTCAGTGGGCCACTGACAGCATATGGTAAACTTGGGCCACCAAATTTCTGATGCGCAGCGTTTCTTGTGCAGTTGTCTTATCTCTTTCGCCCTTTTCTTTGAAACTCAACGTTTAACTACTTTTTTTATAATTTTTTTTTAATTCGCCTAGCTTTTCTTCGCCACGCGGCGAGTCACTATTTGTCCTATGCACGCTATCCGAGGTGCATCTGGTCTGGAATTCTAGATCAACCAACTCCAAGGGCCAATTGCCCCAATAGTAAAACTAAGTAAAGCTAGCTTTACTTTTTCCTAGACCAACAAAAACGGAAAACCCACCCCATTGCTCATGCTCTAAGCCGTTAATATGAACCAAGGGCCGTAATGTGTTCTCCATGCTTGAATAGTTTCGTGAACACATTAAAGGTAAAGTTAAAAGTTGCATAAAGAGAATGTACATGTACCCCAAAAAAACACCTTATATCATTCTAGTTGTTATTTTAGTGTGCATGGGATTTGGGAATATGGGATGCTAGAATTGCTTCATTTGTCTAGCCCGTTTTTCTTCTTTATTAATTTTGCGGTACCGCTTCCTTTTCGTTTATGAAATAGGAACATTTTGTGAAACTTGCCATGTAAAAATCTGTTAGAGAATGTCGGTGCAAGTTCACTGAACCATTTTCTTTTTCAAGCATTGCAATCTGGTTTATATGTTGTATGAATTGTGTTTCTCTGTTTCCTTGTTAGTATTACACTTCCCAATCTACTTTGACAGACCAAATTATCTAAGACGTATAACAACACTTAGAATCTTGCCTGCAGAAATTTGTTGGATTAGGCTTCTCCATGAAGACCGATTGTATAGCTATTAGCTATATTTAATAGCTATTATCATGATAAAAACAAGATCCAATCCGATACCGATCTGATAAGAGTTTCACAACCCTTCAAAGATCAAAAGATACAAACTGGGCTCTGTACATCCAAATTCGGTTCTTTAACCGAATTAGTTAATACTTATTGTGTAATTTTTACCAAACTCTGGAGTCTAGACAAGAACATGGGACAAAGTTATACCTTTCAAGCAAGCTCAAACATGTTGACTACTACAAACTAGGTAGCACTGATATGGATACGGATACGCATACGGATACGAGTACGGGTACGGAAAACGGTAAAATTAAAAATTTAAAAAACGGGTACGGCAAAAAAAAATTAAAATCTGTAAAAAATATTAAATGCATTAAATGACATATATACATGTAAAATATATAAACTAATAAATTTAAAAAAAGTTTTGTAAAAAGAAGTTATTAAAAAAAGTCTTCTGTCCAACACCCAAATGATAATTAGAGTAAAAGACTCAAAATGCTAAAAGAAAAGAATAGCTAGGTAAAGATTGCTGTATTTTATTGGCAAGTTAACATCTTTCAGTCTTATAAAATAAATATATTAGAAAAAAAGAAAAAAGAATCAGACCCTCCACTAATTCATTCAGTTTTGAATTAAAATATTCCCTATCAACTATCAAGAGTCAAGACCCTCCATTTCAGTCTACTTTTACAGTTTAAATAATATAAATATTCACACCCCTGACCCCACTACTCTATAAAAAAATATGACCTACCTCCCTAGTCATTTAATTATGAAAAACAGTTGTCCTCTACCTCCCTTCCCCCTTTCTCTCTCCTTCTCAGTTCCCAAAAATATGAATAATGAAAAACCACGAGTTTCCGGCCAAAAACTTGAAGAAATCCGGCCATGGCAATGAATTTTGTCTCAAAAGTAACCCTTTCTCTCTCCTTGGGTACGTGGGTTTAGTTTAAACAATGTACCAAGCCCGTCCCCGACTTCGAATTTGCCGTCCCCATCAACAACCCACGTACCCGGCTCTATGGATTCGTTCTGGGTACGAATCCCAGGAGAATCTGTATCGTACCCGGTACGGGAAACGGTCCCTTGGAGGCGTACCCAAGCATCATAGACTACATATATGTGCAATTAGAAATTCTAGCCTTAAATCCCATTCTAAGTTGGGGATATATCATATATATGCCGTTGAGATCATCTCATTTACATGGTTGTAATACAAAACTGAGGCAGGGTAGTAATTAGTATCTTTGACATCCTTCAACCTTAGTACATGATGGCTTCGTTGCGCTTCAAATTTCCGTGTCCAAATCTGCTTCTGCAACCCAAAAGCCTAATTTTCACAAAACAGACAGCAGAAGTGAAACCAAACCAGTAGAAATGCATTAACACACAACCACATGTACATCAATTATCCCTACGAATACATCGAGCTTAGACTTCAGTAGCATTAGTGGCAAAAGTAGTACTACCACCCTCTTGAGATCTTGATACGCGGCAGAACCAGGAGAAGAAGATGCACACCCCCCGAGTTATGCTCCACCCTCCTCAGATCTTGACACACAACAGAAGACAAAGAAGAAGTACAACCGTGGGCACCGCCGCCGCCGCCACCACGGCGGCAAACCCTGCGCAACCTCTCTCTCCTCCACAACCCCCAACCAATTTACCAAAATGCCCTTCACCTTCAAATCCACTACCGCCGCCGTCTTCTCTCTCCTCCTACCATCAACCTTCTTCGTTGACGACGTTGTTTCGCCCTCACCACGACCTTCCCCTGTGCTCGAAATGCACGACTACGAGAGAGAATCTTCATTGGAAAACTCGCCGGAGATTCGATTCGTCGTCGGAGGTGAGCAATTCCTGCAAGACCAAGTAATTAAGGGGGCGTTTGGTTCACAAAGTGGTATAGGTTTGGAATAAGGAATGAAATCAGGGTGGTATGAGGTTGGAACTTGACACTTGATTCCATGTGTTTGGATTTATCTTGGAATGAATTTTTTCCTTTTATTTTTATACCTGAAGGTTTGGTATGAGTCAAACCCACCTCCCCCTTGGGTTTCTAAACCCCATACCTTATAGGTTTGAGGTATGGGTTTATAAATTTAAAATTTTGCAAACAAACACTAGGTATAGATTTTAGTCATTCTAAACCCATACCTCATACCTTAATTTTTTGAACCAAGAAGGATCATACTGGGTTGAGGAGGTGAGGGGGGTATGTGGAGAAAGGGGAAAAAAGCCAGAGGAAGGAGGCTTAATCTTAATCGTACATATGTTTTGATCCAAGGGTTGAAATCCCTTCTCACCGTTCTCACACAAAGAGCCCTTCTCCCATGAGCCTAATTCTATATATATAGATGTACATATATCAAATTAAAGATAATTTTACAAGCTTTCATCGAAAATAGGTAAAATGACACTTCAACATAATGGCAATATTGAGATAAGTAAAAGAGAGTTATATGGTACTACATTGCTAAATAGTCAAGCAATCCAAGTTTATACACATAATGTTTAAATTAAAGTTTCAATTGTAACAAATTAACAATACTTCAAATAGTCTTATAAAACAAATCAAATAAAGCAAGTAAGCAAAGCCATCACACATCATCCTAGATGTGATCAAATGGTGGACCGGGCCGCGCCTAAAAAGATTTGCCAATTAGTCGGGCTGGACCGAATGTATTTGCCCAAAGCCCGCTTTTTAGGGCCAAAAACAACGGGCTTTTCGGGCCAAAATCGGGACTCAAAGTCATTTTAGGTTGCCCAAAAACCCGTCCCAAACCAAAAAAATTTGGGTCGGGACCGAATTCGGGACCAAAAATATGCCCTAGCCCGAGCATTTTTCGGGCCGAGCTCACTTTGATCAGGTATACATCATACACATCGCATCTATCAACATCCTCCGCAACAAAAGTAGTTTCCAACTTAGGCTCATCAAGGGAGATATCCACCGTGGCAAGACAAGTAGAGTCTTCAAGATTTCCAAAGTCATCTCTCCAACATCCCAAAATTTTGTTATCTTCTTCATTTTCAGTCACATCATCTTTCTCAGCAGAGCAAACTTGATCAACTTCTCCAACATATTCATCTGTTTCCTCATCCCCATCAATCCATTCTCCTTCTTTAGTTGATTTTTCTTCTTCTTCAAGCAATTGCAGGAGCAGTCCTTGTGCATCATAGTATTCAAGTACACCCCATGGCCACGGAATAACATCTGTTGGGTCTCGCTTTATGTAGGCAGCGTTATAAAGGTATATTGCCTTGGAAAACCTTTCATGTGATTTAGACACAAGTGCTTTTGGAAGCCTTAAATCATATTCTAGATTTTCTCCCTTGAACACAAAAATTCTTATCATAGGTTCATCTTCCGCCGTCACCACTATCTTATGAATTCTTTGTATGAAACTTTCCCAACTCAATGATAGATGGTCCAACAGAATTTCCTCACCTCTCCTCTCTGTAAAATAGGCAGCAAAAAATGGTACCCATGGGAAACAACACATGGCTTAAGGTAGGTTGATTTTCTTCACCAATCATAGGGCATTCACCTCTCACTTCTCTAGAAAAAGTGAAATACCCATATGATTCGTAAAAGGATACCTCTGTCATCTTATTGTCTTGTTATGACCCGTCATTTAAAGTGACCCTATGGAAAATAGGGATGTGTCGAAATCGTGGTTGATATTTCTCTTTATTCTCCTCCCCAACCAGGCTTTGAATCACCTCTTCCTCAGCATCTTCTTCACTAGAGAGGCTTTCGTTTGGCCTAAAGAACTCACATGATGATGACGACTCGGATTGTTGTGGCGATTGCGAGTTCGATGACTGTGGTTGCGAGTTTGATGACTGAAAATATAATCAATGAACAGCATAAATAATATGTATAATTACCATACAAATTTAAAGATAAATTATAAAGGGCAATGCTTTTTGCTTACTATTGCTATCTAATTAATGAAAAAGGGAGCCTTACATAAGCCTAAAATTACAACGGATTAACTAAAAAAATGGGAAATAAGTGGGGAAAGTGATCATAACCCACGTTTACAAGTTACTGCTAACAAATAGTAAAGATATTCTAGGAATCCTATAAACCACTAAAATATTATGCTTAATTTATGGAAAGTCAAACTAACAAACTTTGAATTACTTTTTTTTTATTCAATTGAGGTAGTACACCAAATAAAATTACATAAACAACTACTAGCACAAGAATCAAAAACTAGGGAGGTACTAAGCGTGGTAAAGCCACACCTCAAACATCCTCCTCTAAAATCCTAGAAAGAGCAACATGAATTATATCAATATACGAAATTCTACTAGATTGAGCGACTCCCTCATTGGCTAGCCAATCTGCCGCGCGGTTTTCTTCTCAATAGACATGAATTACCTTCACCTCCTAGTCCGACTTTTGTAGCATTGCCCGACACTGAATAATATCTTGCATGCATGTAATTTCCATCAACCGTAGCATTATTGTTTAGCATTTGCACACAAGTTATGCTGTCAAGTTGAACTTCCAACTTCTTAATTTCAAGTTCACGGGCTAGAGCAAGCCCCTTTGTGAGAACCATCACCCCAGCTTTAATGGCTACACAATACCCAAAATTTGCGGACATACCTGACACAAAGTTGCCTATGTGATCTCTAATGATCACTCCTCCACCAGCAGGACCGGAGGATCCCTTGGCCGCACCATCACAGTTCAGCACGTACTAACCATCTGGAGGACAAAACCACTTCACGAACTTCTGAATTTTTGGTGCTTCGTGGTGTAAAAGATCACGACCAGCTTCCCAACCCCTTCTAGCTTCGTTAAATCTTACTTGAATGAAGGCACCATAATCTACTAGGATTTCTTGCCTCCTATCAAACACAAAACAGTTTCGCCACTTCCATATCCACCAAATAGTGACCCCAAAAAGAGTGTGCCATTTTTCATCCATTGGCTCACTTATCTTGCTAACATTCATCTCAATCCACTCTTTTAAATTATACTGAAAAAAATTGATTGAGTGTGCTGGTCCACCAACTTTGCGCCACACCATCTTTGCTGCGGGGCAATCCCTTAGAATATGAAGATTGGATTCCTCCTCTCCTCCACATATGTAGCAGCGTGGTTCATCTGTCATTCGCCTTTTGTACCTATTGAGATTTCCCATCACACGATCATGGCAAGCTATCCACAAAAATGCGCGAATCTGTTGCTGCACAGGGGCGTTCCAAACAGCCTCCCAACAGTCCTCATCTAGAACATCACTCTCATGCCTCATAATACTCAATGATGAACGAATAGATAACTTACCTTTCTTAGCATCCTTCCAATACACTAAATCTGCAGCATTAGGATCGTTTTTTAATTCAAATGCTTGAATGATTTTTAGAGTATCAAGATGAAGAAAAGGAGATAAAATATCCCACTTCGAACCTGTGGTATGATCCCACATATCTTCTACAGTAGCCCCTTCTAGCTCCGCAGGAATGGGTTGTAAAACCATCTCACTAAGAGGCTTGTCTGTAGCCCATTTGTGATCCCAAAAGAGAGTTGCATTTCCATTTCCAACAGCCATCTTCATGCCCTCATATAACAACTTCGCATTGTCTGTTATCCCCCTCCATACGTTCGAGGCCCCCTCTTTATGCACAAACATATCGACGTCACATCTTCCTTTGCAATACTTTGCTCTTACGACGCGAGACCACAACGCATTTGGCTCTGTAAGAACTCGCCACCCAAGCTTAGTTAAGAATGCTGCATTATTGGCATGCCTTGCTGATCGAATACCCACACCTCCATGATGCAGAGGCTTTTGCAGAACTTCCCACGCAAGGAGGTGGGTTTTTTTATTTTCTTCACTGCTGCCCCAAATAAAGTTCCTCGTTTTTTTATACAGTTCATCACAAATGTTACATGGAATCTTTGCGGTTTGCATAGAATAATTCGCAAGAGTGTTTAGAGTGGATTTAGCCAACGTAATCCTTCCAGCCAAAGATAAATATTTAGACTTCCAACCTGCAAACTTCGATCTATTTTTTCACATAAATGGCTGAAAGTTTCTTTTGTAACCCGGCTAGAGATAGTCGGCATGCCAAGATACATACCCAAGTCCGTTGTGGACTCCATAGCTAATGCTGCTGAAATATCTTCCTGAACTTGATTATTGACATTCTTCGAAAAAAATACACGAGATTTAGCAAGGCTCACCTGTTGGCCTGAAGCTTCACAAAATCGGCCCAAACACTCATGTATTACATTTGCTTGTTCAACATCAGCTTATGTAAAAAGAATAATATCATTGGCAAAAAATAAATTGGATAACAACGGGCCATTCCTGCTAGCTCTAATAGGCTTCCACCTCTGGGCAACAATAGCTTCCTTAATTGTCTGATAAAAACGTTCCATACACATGACAAATAAGTATGGTGAGAGCGGGTCCCCTTGACGAATTCCTCTGCTTGGTTTAAAACTTTGAGAGGGTTCACCATTCCATAACACTTGTAGAGAGGAAGAAGTAACACATTCCATTATGACATTTACTAACAAGATCGGTAGATTAATTTGAGACAAAGTATCTCTAATAAACGACCACCTCAATCTATCGTAAGCCTTCTCAAAATCTATTTTCAGAGCCATATAACCCTTCAACCCTTGCTTCCGCTGCATAGTATGAATCACCTCTTGAACTATGGCAATGTTATCCGTGATTTGACGACCAGGCACGAAACTCGCTTGAGTATTAGAAATAAGCACTGGTAAATGAGGTTTTATACGGTTCACCAACACTTTAGAAATTATTTTGTAGGCAACATTATAGAACCCTATGGGACGAAAATGAGAAGTTAGTTCCGGATTATCTGTTTTTGGAAGCAGCACAATATTAGTTTCATTTAGATGCTACGGAAAGCCTTTTCCTTCAAGCACATGTATCACCATATCATACACATTTTTATCAACCATATCCCAGTTTTTTTGATAAAATAATGCTTGAAATCCATTGGGGCCCGAGGCCTTCAAAGAACCCATACTCTTAACAACCTCTTCAATATCAACCTTGCAAAACTGTTTGGACAACGCTTTTCAATCCCTATTGGATAATTCAGGGAAAATATCACTCGGAACATTATAGGAATCGGGCTCATTATCCGCTTGAAATAAGTTGCTGAAGTAATCAACAATATGATCCCGAATTTGAACTTTATCATGCAACCATTCTCCTTCATTGTTTTTGAGCACCTCAATTTTATTTCTCCATCTCCGAACTATAGTGCTAAGATGAAAGAAGGTAGTATTACGGTCTCCATATTTAATCCATTCAATTCGAGACTTTTGATACCACAAAGTTTCTTCTCTATCTAGAATTTCATCCAACTCGTGTCGCAAACGAGCCTCTAATTTTATAAGATCCCTATCCACCCTGATGGCTAGGCTTTTTTGGATTCCTGCTATCCTAGCAAGTAACGTTCTCCTTTGCTTGAAAATATTGCCAAACGAAATTTTGTTCCATTGCTGCAAATCACCAGCTAGTTTATTTTATGCAGGTACTAGAGGGCTGGCAGCATCCCATTTACTTGCAACAAATTCTTTAAAGTTTTCATGCTTCAACCAGACAGCTTGAAACTTGAATGTGCGATTTATATTATGAAGAGGAATGATACCATTTGGGGAGATTAATATGGGACAATGATCAGATTGGATGGCGGGCAAATGTTTAACTTTAGCCTCCTCAAATCGAAATCCCCACTCACTATTGCACAAGGCTCGATCAAGACGAGCACTCTTACGAGTTTCAGGAATGAGCCCACGAGACCAAGTGTGGTTTGGTTGGGTCCGGACTCGCATATACAGCAGAAAAGTAACAAGGAGTAGCCCCCACCCTTTTGATATCCATGGTAATATGTTGCTCATGTTTAATAACCGGTTCAACAGTAACTAATTCCGGTTTCCAATAAATCCATATACCTCCTGGAAACCCCATTGCATCAACACGGGTATGGCCAGAATAACCAAGAGTCGACACAATAGAAATAGCTTGCCTTCCCCCCATATGAGTCTCTACTAGAGCCAAAACATTTGGGTGATGCATTCGCACAAGTTCTTTTAAAGCAGAAACAAAATTTCTATTTCCTGCTCCTTGCACATTCCAAACCATGCAAGTGATAGCAAGATTATCCGGAACAAAATTAGGTAGTTGTTCAGACATAGATACAGGTAAAAAAGGAAGAGTGGACAAGTAAGCACTGCTTATTAGCCTAAGAATACGTTGTAACTCATTGGAAGGAAGCAAGATCATCACAAGCTCCCTGGGCGTTGATACTGGTTCCAACCAAGAGTATAT
This sequence comes from Beta corolliflora, assembly GCA_947648045.1. Classification (NCBI taxonomy): domain Eukaryota; kingdom Viridiplantae; phylum Streptophyta; class Magnoliopsida; order Caryophyllales; family Amaranthaceae; genus Beta; species Beta corolliflora. Next base: position 53,312 of record CANSZD010002359.1, read on the forward strand.
CCTCACCTCCAAGACGTGGATCAGGGGGTCTGTTGTGTACAGGTAAGGACTTTCCATCGCATGGCCTATAAACAGTGTCTTCTCCGGGGGGATTGACAACTTGATTACACTGGAAGGATGATGGAACCTGGGAAACATCTTGAGGAAATTTGTGAGAAGTTGCAAAGTCTGAGTCTTTTTCATTTTCAGACGTAATATGGCATGAGATGGTGGCTCCAAGTATACTTTGTAGGTTCTCTTTTCCTATATGGGCTTTAGTATTGGCTCTTGTGGATGACTGTTGTGGTACGTTTTGGTTCTGCTCATTAAGTGTTGTAGGTGTAGAGATCACATAACTTTTTTTCTTTTCTTGATAAATTTTGGAAGGAATTATATAGCTTTAGACTTCTGAATCATAGGGGATTTACTACCTAAATTAAAGGTAGCAATTTTATCTTCTTTCCTTAAATTTGCTTGAGAGTTGACTCCCAACTCAACCGTGTTGAAATTGAAATCCTCCTCCATATTTTCAATATCTTTTTCCTTATTTCCCTCCAATATCTCCTCACTACTTTCCTCCAGAATAGCAAATCTAGAACCTCCTCCTAATTTTTCGCCAGCTAATCTTTGATGATAGACATTAGTTGCGTGATCACAACCTTGCTTGGTTTTAATTTTGAAAACTGACAACTGAAAACTACTTTTTCTGGTTTCCATATTTTTGGTTTTCAAAAAAACTGAAAACTGTAAACAAAAAACGATAACGAACGAGCCCTTAATTATACAACATGATGCTTTGATGGCTACCGCAAAGCCTTTAGAATAAGGAAGATGAGGAATGATTTTTGTGTTACATTACTTAGGTTGATGTACAACCTATATAGGATAGAAATACAAGAGGCCTAGAGCAAGTAATATACATAAAGTAGAAAATAATCCTAGATTGCCTATTATCAAGGATATTGACAAAATATCCTCTCCTGTGAAAAAAAATCCTCTATCAGATATACAGAATATCCTAACAACATTTTAACTTAATGGGCACAAAATTTCAGGAAACTTTTATCATTTTGAAATATTTTCATCTTAATGTTACCTAAATTTAATCACAGAATCTTCCAAAAAAACCATATGAACAAGTATAACACTAAAGCCACCCAAGGATATGCTTCAACCATATGAAATAGTGGGGGAAAAAAGGTAAGAAATATAAAATTTAACATAAACGAAGTATACGCTTGAACAATCAGACAGAAAATATGAGTTTTGTTGCAACTTTATTATACCTCTAAAATTTGTAGATTATGACATCTTTCTATCATTGAACAGGGGTCATGGCATTCACAGGTTAGTGACACATGAACAAGATCCAACTTCGCGAGAGAATTTGCAATAGGATAAAGCATAGGGAAATGAGATTCCACCAAGAACATTGGACTCAAAGAGGTAAGTTGAGTAGGAATTCTAAGATCATCACCATATCGAATTAAATCTCCATAAAAAGAACCCACACAGAATTCTTGCAATCTCGTGGCAGTATCGAAAATGTTTCTTAGATGGACATGATAAGCAGTGTCGCCGATTCTGACATGGGCCAAAGGACAAGTTATGGCTAGAAGTTTAAGGTCTTCCACTCTGATAAGCTCCGTAAAAGTCAAATAGAAGTTAAGGTGATGACAACAGAGTTGTGTTGTTTGATGGCAAATGATGAAGACATTCTGCATTCATCTCATCCACATGGCTATCTTCCAGGAGCAGCATACTCAAATTCCTGCATTTACTAAGGACGCGTTCACACAATTCATCAGTCGCAACTCATAAGCACAGCAAAACCATTTTCTAGGCACCAGAAAACTCAACTAAGAGATCACGAAATGGGTAATCATTGATGACTAAGCCTTGTATTTTTCCCAGTAATCGGTATGGGTACTCATACTAATGGCATAACGAGCCTCAATTTTAACTTGTCCTAATTCAGTTGTAATATTTCAATTGGTTGCAAATAAATTAAAGATTTAGTGGGGTTAATTGATAAACATAAACATATTACCAAAAGATCAATAACAAAGATGACAATAACCCTTTTATGCGTTATCAAGAGCCCCATTACAAGTTTATAATCTTTATACTAATTCTTACTCTTTAATCCAATTAATGCATCATCAAGAACGCAGTTATTACACATAACATCGTCTCATATTCTTCTACAAATTAATTAAGCCAGTTACTAAACAAAAACAGAGAACTAAACGAACGAACAAACAAAGATGAAAATGGTAACAATTCTATTCATGCATCATCAAGAACCCTATTTTCACACATGAAATCATCTTATATTACTGTAACAAGTAATCGAATTACTAAATAAAAGCAAACAAACAAACATAAATGATAAATGATGATAATCATATTCATCAATTCACGCGTTAAAAAAAACCCCATTTTAAACCTTCTGATCTCTCATCAATTCTCAACAAAAAAAAGGGATTAATTAAATTTATTACCCGCAATTTCGAGTAATATGAGAGAGCTCATCAGTAGAAAAAGCAGAGCAAATATCCAACTTGAAAGAATTTCCTTTTACAGTAGCAATAGTCTCAAAAATCATATGACAAAATTGATTGCAAATCGAAGTTCGATCTTGAGTAATGTGGGATGAACTACATTCGATGATTTTGTTTGCGATTGGGTTTTCCATGGTGTTGGGTTTGAGGTAGGGTTTGTGATTGGCGAACTTGAAATTGGGAATGAAAATTTGAGAGCGAAGAATAAGAGCGTTTTCCTAAACTGATGTTAAAAAAAAAAGTAATTCCCTATTTGGTGTTCAACTAAAAGTATTTCCACAATTTAGTGTTTAGCACTTAGCTAGAAGTAATTCCCTTTTTGGTGCTCATATTAGGTTTGGATATGAAATGGAGGTTCGGATAAATATTTCCCCATTTTAGTTTTCAGGTTAGGTTTGGCCACAACATTCAAACATAAAGTTTTTAGATATCAGGTTACAATATCAGGTTCAATACCGTTCTTCTCCATATTTTCTCTAAACATCAAAGCTTCTCACTATATAAATGACCATCAAGAAGCCTTTTTTTGGATAAATCTCGACGTTTCGCAAAATAAGAATTCACTCGATAGAAAGTAAGCTTTACCAAAGCTGTTATAGGTAAGAAGCGTGCCCCCTTTAGAACATTATTGAACACCTCAGCTAAGTTGGTTGTTTTCAATCCGTATCTATAGCCACCGTCATGACAAAGTGTCCACTTGGTATTATGAAGCTCAACAAAATCGGTTGTTTGGTATTAGGAACAAAAGGTAAACAAATACTTAATGTAAGAGTACAAACAAAATGAAAAGTATTCACAACATGGTCATAAATGAGATTATCAGCAATCTAACTTGAAGTAGGCTTTGACATGTCACCATTTTGAGCAAATATGCAATCATAAACTAGTTTAGACACATTTACTTTTCAAAGAGTGAATGTATATATCTCTTTTCCCAGATTGTTCAATATTATATGGAAGTGAAAGAGATCAAGAGAATAGGGAGCATCACAGAATGCCTTGTCAATTGTCATACATTTATGGATTCACCCACACTCTGATGTGGATATTTCCATGCAAGTTCAGCCAAACAAATTTAAAACCCATCCGTTTCAACGGGAAAGAGAAGATTTTTTTATCTCCAAACAACTTTAAATCAATTATGAGCAGGAGCAAGAGTTCATAAAACTATATAGTCATTAGAAATTGAAATATAAAATTCGAATTCTCATCACTTAAAAAAAACAGAGCTTTGAATGTATGTCAATGGCATATCCGAACTAATGTGCCGAACTCGAAAAATTAGAGCTTGTATGAATAATGGGCAACAATACGAGAAGACAATGATCAATTCAACTACAAAACCTCTAAATTCACCAATTAAAGCTATGAATTAGATAATTCGAAAAAGAAAAAAAAAACATACCGTACCACAATTGCCGGTGGAACAAGCGATGGGAAGACCCGAGAATTCCGGCAAAGGTGTGATGTCGCCGGCGATCATCGTGTATGTTTAACAGGGAAGACAAAGGAAAGCTTTTGAATTTTGGTTTGTACGTGATGACTGTTGAGAGCAAAGGAAGTGAGGAGAAGAGGAATGGTTTTTAGATTTTGGTTTGTTACACCTAAGCAACAGCTTTGTTTATCAAACCTAAAAAAAATTAGCTATGTTTGCCCCAACCAAGGAGAACACTATATTATGAAATTATTTTTGACTTGACACCAATTTGAGAATTATTTTCTTTTTAAACACTACAATGGGAAAGCATTCGAAGAATAAAGAGAAAATTTTGCATTTTGCGAATTTGTTGAATGAGTATATAGTGACTAGTGAGTGCATGTTAGTTCCTGTGTACGCTAAATGAGATGTTTATATAGTGGACTGTACATGCAACATGTAAGTACTAGCTCATATGCACGCGATGCGTGTGATAACAGATCAACATCAATACTGATATTAAAAAGTGTTAGAGGCTGACTAGCCTCTTGTTGATTTTACTGTTCTTGTTGTTGATTTGGTTTGGTTTTTGTTGTTGGTTCATATATATTAAGGGACGAAAATAAAAGGTTGATAATAATTGAGATTTCCATTCTTTAAGCAACAGAATTAATGGTTTGTGTTTCTATTTCCTATTTCAATTTCCGGTTTCTAGGGTTTTATTTCGTATATACCATTTTCTCTCCAAGTTTGTGATTTTCTTGCTATTTGAAACTGTGATTTTCTTGCTATCATGTTTTTTGATTTGAAAGCATTGATGAATTGTTTATAGTTCATAATCATAGAATTTGCTCTGCTTTTTTATTCTATTTTTTTTTTGAAAATTCATAGTTGATAGAGCTCCGGAGTTCTTTTTTTAATCACTTATAAGTGTGGTGAAGCTAAAATGATGCCATGTTTTTCTTGAATAGGTAATAAAAATGTCAATAATTAATGCAACTTTTTGGAGAATTTGGTGAGGAACCTTAACGGTACCTTGAATCTCCTCCCTCCCTTTTTTATAGTTCTTGATCTTGTCTTGTTATTACAGGGTTAAGTTGATTATTTATGAAAGCTCTGCTCTCCCTTCCCCATCTTACTTATGTGGCAATGTTTCATATGGTTTCATTTTCAGGAATTTAATTTTTAGATTTTCTGCAAATTTAAATTTTGTTGAAGTTTGAGCATTGTTTAATGTTGGTTTTTAAATATGAATTCCTTGTTGTTGTCTTCTGCAAGGTTCTGCTGTCCCGGGCTGTTGCCTCTAGTACCCTCACTCTGCTGTTGCTTGCCATTGTTCTTTGTATAGTGGCTCTTGGCGCTGTCTTTTGCTTTTGTTCTTTCAAATTCTTTCTCTTACAAAATCAAGTTTGATTGTGGTATTTTTTCTTTTTGGAACCCATTTAGATTTGAGTCTGATTTCGCTTATGATGTCCATTTATAAGAAAATTACTTTGGAGAATCACTACGTTATGGTTTTCAATTCCAAGTTTAATTATTTTGAATTACAAAGTATTTTAAGAATCTCCGAAGGGAATATTATTTTGAAAGAGTTAATTTTAGTTGGGATGCGATTAGTCTAGTAAGAGAATATGTTTTTTCGTAGGATTAATCTAGTTTTTAATTTGAGATTAGCCTAGGGAGTCATACTAGTGCATGGTGTTATGAAACTCGGATTTCTTGTATCATGATTTACTCTATAGTTTGCTACCCCCCTTGTCTTGTCTTATGAAAACTCGATAGTTTGGTGTCTCGCTTCATATTCTTATTTGTTGTCGAGATCATCATTGAGAAAGGAAGATGAAGCCTTAGATGAAACTCTGGAAACTCTTTTGTGATAAAATTGTTGTTGCTAACTTTTTATTGCACTTTCTACTTCTATGATTTATGGTCACAAATGATAGAACTAACACCCTTAATCTTTTTCTCTTCAAACCCACAAATCTTCCCCTCTTCGTTAATACCCAGTTGGTGTTTGTTGATTATTTTTTTATTGTTGCCGGTCTCTGCTTTGTCAACCCCTATAACTGGTGGTGTTGTTGCTGCGTTTGTTGTTGCATGCTCTAGTTTCTCTCTCCTCTGGTTTGGTGTTCACCTTACTCATTTGTTGTTGTCACTGTTCTTCCTCTCTGTGACGCTATGGTTTCTGGTGCTGCTTCAGGGCGGTGCTGGTGCCGCCATCGCCAAGCTGCAATGATCGCTGCTGCTCCTTTGATGGTGCTGCCAATGTTCTTCCTGTTCTAGTGCAGCAACAATCGTCAAGGTTTTTCTCTTAATTAACTATAAAGTGATTCCTTTTATTCGATTTTGTTTGATTTTCTTAACTCCGTATTATACTTCAATTTTGTAGTGCAGTTCTTCGATTAATCGAAGGTTGATCCCTCGTATTTTAGGTAAAAAATCTAGCTTTTCTTTTTGTGTTTTTCCTTAAGTTGTAAATTCTTAATTTCTTGATTGTCTTTCTTTTTTCTTTCGTTATATGTTTAACCTTTGAGTATAGAACGTGGGAATTATGTGCATTATAAATGCTTCCATAATGTTCTGTTGGACTTCTTTTCTTGCTTTCTTTGGTTGGGTGTGGTTTAGGTTATTGATTGTCGTGTTTGTGGTGATCCGAACTCAATACTTCGCTTTGCTTTTGTGTATTGTAAATTCTTATGGTCTTTTTAAGGTAAGTACTATCCAGGTTCTCACTTTCTCACTTGCCTTGCATCTTGGTGTTTAATGTTTTGGCCATCTTGATGATCTTCAATTACACAATAGACATTATAAACTAATTTTACTTGTTATTCTTGGAGCTGTTTTGTGTCATTATCTCCTTTAATGCTATCCTATCTCACTAGTGTTTCCTTTTCATGAACCATCTTCTGCTTCTTAACCAGGAATGTTGAGCTTGCTGAATAAACATAGGGCTGAGGAGGGAGGCTCTAAGGTTTAATAATGGTTAACTGGTAGCCTTTGTTAAGGCAGTAGTCAAGAAATCACTCGCTTATTTAGAAAAAAACTATAGTCAAGAGATCAAATATATTAGTATTTAGAGTTTGTAGAACTTCAGATTGATCACAGATGAGGAGATCAAAACCATGTGTGACACTTCTAGCTAGTTCATTCTGAGGTTGCAGAGACAAATTGGACCTGCTTCAGACCGTCCCATAAACTACTCTGGCTCACTAGACAAATTGGACCTGCTTAAATGCCGAGCGGTATACAAATTTATGCATGTTACTGAGTTTAGGGGGGGGGGGAGGTTGGGTTGGAATTGCGTAATATACTTTTGGCTCTTTCAAATAAAAATGAAGAGAAAAAGACTTCAGTTGTGCTTGTGACTTATTATTGTGCATGACAGCAGTATATACAGTGGAGCCACGGTTAGTCATGGTGGGTCACGTGACCCACCATTATCTGAGAAAAAAATGAAGTTCTATTTGTTTATTTTTTTTTTTGTTGAAAAAAACCCTGAATTTCTAGCTTCTATATGTCGATCTCAAGGAAGAAGAGCAAAACCCAGATTAAATGCCATAATCAATTGACTGGAAGAAGAGGAAATGAGAGAACAAAAAAAAAAAAAACTCCATGGTTTTGAATGAGAACCAGAAACTGAGAAGAGAGAGAGAAAGAAGAAGTGATAATTTTTTTTTGAAGAGAGAGAAAGGCAAGTTAAGTGTTTGGGGATGGGGACTAGCACAGTAGCACAGCACGTGGGTTTGGGGGGGTAATTTCTTGTTTCTTTTTTTTTTTGTTCTTTCTTTATACTCTTTAGTTTTTGTTCTTTTTCTTTTGTGCTCTATTTAGTAGTAGGCTACTAGGCTTATTAAAAGTAAATTGTTAATTACTAGTATATTAAATAGAATAAAGTTACTTTTTAAAAGTTGATTTTTTTTTTGTGTGGGAAGGGTAGAAGGGCTAGGCTTTTTATACAAATGTTGGCCTTGCTTTTTTTATTTATTTGATAACAAAAGGGATAAACATTTGATTAATGTTTAGGATCTTTTTAATCTTTTATGGACTTCCTCCGCTTTTCTTTTTATTTGCAATATTGAAGTATGACACAAGAATTTAGAAAAGAAAATAAAAAGTGACAAAAAGGACCTAGCACCCAAGTCCCACCTACTAGGAGAAAGAAAGAGAGAATATATTGCCAAAAAGTTAATATTCTAAGTATTATGCAACTTTTTAAAATGAAAAATGGTGCAAGTAAAAATAACAAAAAAGTAATAACTAAAGGAATTTCTTTTTTGGAACAGATTTATGAAAGGATCTTGTTTCATGATATTTAGTACAAATATTTAATAGCACTTGAAAAAACTTACTATAAAAATCACGACATGGCAATTGCGATGTAGTCTATCGTCAACTTATTCGTTCCGACTCCGCTACCATTTATGCAACCGCAATCGAAACCACATTTTTAAACCATGGTAGTGACCCACCATCTGTAAAATCCTGAATCCGCCACTGAGTATATATGATTTGTTTTGTTTTTACTTTTTAGTGTGTGATTGGTGATGCTTTTGGTTGGTCCAAGTGATTGTGAAAATTATATATTACAGACTGTTAAAGAAGAACCACCAGCAGATTTCCTCGAAGGTTTGTGTACATTGTAGGCTTGTAGCAGTACACTAATTAGGGAATATTTAGCTCATCCAATACATCCTTGCTGGGCATTTCTTTCAAGAAATATTGCAACACAAGCATGGGAGGTATTGAACATCTCTTTATCTCTGTTTCGTTTAATTTTCTTTGAACAATTCTTACTCATGCAACCAACCCATTATAATGGGATTAAGGCTCTAATATTGTTGTTGTTTCTTTATGCTTTGATAATGTTTTGCTATCGCGGTTGTTTTGCAGCTTGCAGTGGGTTTACAGCCTACAGGGTGTGCTAACCAGGATGTGCATACTACACTCATGTGATGTGCTCAACCATGTCGTTAAGAAATTACTTGAGATACATGCTGACTACTTTTTTAGATGCGCCTTGTATATTCAGAAATTGTTTATTACTTAGGATGGGTCATTGGCTACCGTTTAATGCCAAAGTTATTTTCCTTATCTGAATCTAAGACATAACATGGATGTGTGTTGTGATGTTTTAGCTACAAGTGGCTCTGATGCTTTAATCCTCTGAGTGCTCGCTCAAATAACTGCAGTTCTAGGTTGTTCATTAACACCTGTTGCCCATGCTGCTGGCCAGCAGGGGTAGCAGCCTAGCAGGTATATATTTTTTGTTAAAAAGAAGCTCAAATGCTTCGGTTGTATAGAAATACCGGAGCACTTACAACATTATAATTTCAATTTTTACAATCATCCATAATACATATAAATCTAACCATCCGTCTTGTATCATCAATTTCTGCTTCCTAGGTTTTGATTTCATAATCACATCGAAAATGAAAAAAATTTAATTACTCTGTATTTTTTTCAGAAGTTTGTGTCAAAAATCTTTTTCGAGGGATCTGATCAGATAAAACATATTATTTTATCGTGTTAGAAATGTTTTTCGAGGGATCCGATCAGATAATAACAACAATAATAATTTTATTATTTCAATTTTTACACTTATCCATAATACATATCAATCATTTTTACGTGTTTTTTGTGCTTACGTCAAGTTGTATGAAGAAAAATGCTATATGCAGCCCTTAGGGCTGCATATAAGTACCTAAAAGGCAAAGAACAACCATTAACTAGTCATTTATTACATTGATTAATGTGTGATTTTCTCATGAATTCATAATTTTATTCCATTATAAGTAATATGTTTAATGCTTATAGGGCTGAATATAATATAACCCTTGTATAAAAAGGCCAATTTCTATTTTTCCTCGATTCTAATTTCATGATCTCTTGGAAAAATAAAAAGTCACCACGTTGCTTAGAAGTTTGAGTCCAAAATGTTCTTCTAGCACTTAGATTAAACGTCTTTTTTATTTGACAAATTTCATAAAAACATTCAAAGGGTTATTTCTTTCCAACACCTCATCATGGGTAGTATTCAAGGCCGAGGAAAAATTGTTTGCTTCCGGAACCATTAGCTAATAAAATTAGAATTGATTTTAAAAAACTGCACAATTGTTTAATTCAGCTGTTTGCAGTTCAGTTTTACATTGCATTTCAATTTAGTTCAGTTTAGTTAAGTTCAGTTCAGTTCAGTCAGAATTAGTCCAAAAGAACAAGGCCTTAGTCAACACTTTTATCTATTAATAAACTAGAATGCATCCACTCATCACACTATCTTTTTAGACTATTCTACATATTGAGATTATCCAATTCAAGAAGACACCTCTCTCTTTTTGGCCGTTTTTACCTGGCTTTTGGTAATATTATCTTACATTTTACCAAAAAAAAAGAAGATACCTCTCTTAAAAAGGTAATATTCTATGATAAGATGATGTTATAAACTTGACTAATGGATAATGGTTAGGATTAGGAATATTCTCTTAGGATAATATCTTTCCTATTAGCATATTTTCCTATTATGTTTATCCTTCCCTAGTCTTGTGATTATCTTTCCATCTTGTAATTAGCTATTTATGGGTTTTGTTTTATACTCTAGGCTGTATATATACTTTACACGTCTAATGATATATTCAAGCTTTCCCATTAATTTGTCATGGTATCAGAGCTCCCGGAAACAAATGGGTTTACAAAATCAAGTATCTTTTTTATGGCATTGTTGAGCGGTTGAAAGCGCGCTTAGTTGTCTTTGGTCATCAACAAGTGAAGGGACTTGATTATAATGAAACTTTCGCTCCAGTAGCTAAGATGGGGACGGTTCGGGCTTTTCTAGCTATTGCTGCTTCTAAGAATTGGGATCTTCATTAGATGGATTTTCACAATGCATTCTTGCACTGTGATCTTGATGAGGAGGTATATATGAAACGTCATCTTGGTTTTTATTCAGATCATTCTGACATGGTTTGTCGTTTGCGAAAGTCTTTGTATGGCCTTAAACAGGCTCCTCGGTGCTGGTTTGCTAAATTTGTTACTGCTTTAAAGGTGACATGCAACTCAATGTCTTAGTCTATCTGGATGATTTGATTGTCTTTGGGAATGATTATTCTACTTTAGCGGCTTTTAAGGCATATTTAAGTACTTGCTTTCATATGAAGGATCATGGTGTCCTCAAATATTTTCTTGGGATTGAAGTTGCCCGCAGCACTTCCGACTTGTTCCTGTGTCAGCGTAAGTATGCTCTTGACATTATTTATGAGGCCAATCTCTTAGGTGCTAAGCTAACTTCTTTCCCGATCGAGCAGAATCATAATCTTGCAGCCTTGCAGGTGCTACTGGTTCTCTCCTTTATGATCCCAAACCCTATAGACGACTTGTGGGTCGTTTGGTGTTTTTAGCAGTTACCCGCCCTGATTTGGCCTACTCGGTCCACATCTTATCTCAGTTCCTTCATGCCCCGAGACATGAACATTGGGATTCGGCTCTACAAGTTGTTCAATATTTGAAAGGTAAACATGGACAAGGCATTCTTCTTCGTTCTGATAGTTCTCTCACCTTGCAAGGGTGGTGTGATTCAAACTGGGCCGCTTGTCCTCTTACTCGGCGATCTCTCATCGTTTGACTTGTTTTATTTTTGGAAAACTCTCCTATTTCATGGAAAACAAAAGAAGCAACATACTGTTGCTAAGTTTTCTGTGGAAGCAGAATACCGTTCTATGGCCGCAATCACATGTGAGCTCAAATGGCTGAAACAATTGTTATTAAGTTTAGGTGTTCAACATCCTAAAGTTATTCCTCTGTTCTACGATAGTCAATGCACCCTTCATATTACTCAGAACCCATTTTTTCACGAACGCACTAAGCATGCATATCGAAGTTGACTGTCACTTTAGTCGCGATGCTTAACTCCCTCTTATGTTCCTACTACAGTTCAGTTGGACGATATTTTCACAAAGGCTTTGGGGAAGAAACAAGTTTGATTTTTTTCTTATATATCTAGTTGGACATTTGTGACTTGCATGCGCCAAGTTGAAATTTGTTAGGATTAGGAATATTCTCTTAGGATAATATGTTTCATATTAGCATATTTTCCTATTATGTTTATCCTTCCCTAGTCTTGTGATTATCTTTCCATCTTGTAATTAGCTATTTATGGGTTATGTTTTATACACTAGGCTGTATATATACTTTACACGTCTAATGACATATTCAAGTTTTCCCATTAATTTGTCAATAATTAACCTTTAATATACGAGGCCAATGCTTGGAGCTGGTGGTGCCTTACAACCCATGAATCTTGATAAGCAAATATCATAAACTGTCAATATTAAGTTACTAGCTCATACGGTGTTTATCTATAATCAGCAACTTTGGTTGGCAGCATATCTGTCTTTACATACTAAAAGAGTTGGCAATAAAGCTTCCTGAACTATAAAGAAGCAATGAGTAATTTACTTATAGAAGAAATTGAAAGAGGTAATCTTTATGTGGTCCTTTTGTAAAGTAGAACCAATTAAATTAAGAGGCCTAACTTTGGTGGCATTGCTGATTGTGATGGTTCAAGTCATTGCACTACAATGAAGGAAAAACAGAAAAGAAAAAGATTATATATCGGGATGGAGAAACAATTAAGCATTATATTTTGTTAGGCCTCATTGCAAGTTATGAGGTTATCTATGTTTCTTTTGAATCATGCCACTTTTCAATTTCTTGTTAGGAGTAGTTTTCTTAATCTTTAAAAAAAAGTTGGTAAACGGATCGCTCATATTGAATCCATTTGGGTTATATATACACCATATCTTTTTTTTTTTTACATCGAAAAACTTTGCATTAATTAAAAACTGGAGTACAGCCTAATGCTAATACAACCAGACAGAAACAACTAATACTAACAAGAACTACATTAACTCGTACATACTTTTTATAGAAAAGACTAATGATTATGTGTCCAGTTCGAAAGAAGTTTGTCTTGAGCGATGGCGGGTGAGGTTGGATATGAGAGGAAATCTGTTGAGATACAAAACCCTGACGATCTTCATAGAGAGATTGTCGTACAACAGCTAGTAGATCCCAATGTCCACTAGACGCGAAATCCCAAGGTCCTTGATGATCCTCCTGGGATTCTCCTGATTCCACTAACAATGAAGTCACGTTCTTTAGTGACTTTTTGACCCTGCTGCGAGGGTATCCCGAGTTCGACCACACTAGACCGAAACTCGAAAGACGTGGAGGTCTTGACGTGCCCAAAGCAAGTTGGACTGTTGGAGTGCCTCCCACAAGATGCGTTTTTTAGGTGTGATGACACCTGAAGCCATCACGAGAATTTGGGGCGAGTTAGATTGAAGAAATTCGCCCCACTGACGGATCCTAAGATCCAAACTGACAATCCCGAACCCATAAGACCGACGCACAACAGATCTTAAGAGAGAACCTCCTCTCAGCTTAACCAAAACCTGAATTCCTAAAGTGGCAAAAACCTCATGCCTAACTCCAGGATTATTGGCTCTACCTACCAGGTTGCCTAGATCTTCCTTTATCATAGGAAACCAAGAGCCTTGAACTGCCCATCGATCACCACAAACGAACACCCCAGCACAACCAGTCACAAAAAGGCAAGGGCCATCGGATCTGAAAGAAACAAACATGAAAATAACGAAAACACACATCACTAGATTCGTAACACCGAACCCTAAACTAGGAGACTCCACTAAACGTGGGAAGGAGAAGGGGAAGACACAAACGTTAAAATTGAAGAACCACCGACCGATTAACATACCAGGGGAGGGGGGAGGGGGAAGCCCGACGACGAAACGTAACAGGGGATGGGGAAGGGAAGCCCGACAAACACGAAGGGGGAGGGGAAAGGAAAGAACTTGAGGGCGACGAGCCACCGCATGGGCACCTACATGGCGGCGGCGAGTGTCACCGACTAACTTGAACACCGGGGAAGGGGGGGGGGAAACCTTAGCTAAGTACTTGAAACGGGGGATGGGGAAACACAAATCTAAGAAACAGGGAATGGAATACGAAACCAAAAGTAGTGAAGGCAGGCTCGCCGGCGACCGTGCGCGAGGTCGGCCACCAGCGAGCCTGCTGGAGCGGCCGGTGTTTTTAGGGTTTCTCCTAGGGTTTTTTTGTTGGGGAGCCCGATAAACTATGGGAAAGTATATACACCATATCAAGTTACATCAATTGTATTGCAATTAGTCTTACATTTTTGGATACCATTTGAGTTTGAGCCTGGTAATCCATTATTCAAGTACTAGCCACTTTTGTTGCAATTATAATGTGTTACATGAAGGCTAGTACCTATACTTTGATTGAATAACATGGTCACTTTTATCACAATATTTGAAGGTACTGGGCGTGCTTCATATACTACTTGACACATGGGAGTTTTGATTTTAGCTAGGCCAAGGTCTTAGAAAAAATGGTGATCGATTTCAGAGAGTGAAATGTAGGAACTAAAACTGGTAGAACAATTCTAATGAACTTATCTAAAAGCCCCGACGTGAATTAACACTGCTCTAAAATTGAATTTGCCCGGTCACGTACAAACAGACTCTTGGCAACTAACCTCCCGAGGATACACGTCTCTTGCTCCTCCAAGTGTAGTACGAGTTTCGGTTTGAGAATACTTCGAACAATGCCCCCGAAAAGAGAAGAATGAGAATGTGTTTTAGGAGGCAAATTTTTTTCGTTTATAACAAATGTTGCACAAGCTCTTATAAATAGAGGAAGGTCAAGAACCAAAGCGGCTAGCCAATCAATTAGACGGATATTAAGGCATAACGGAAATAATAATAAAGGCAAGAATCAACAAGGATAACGGTTACGAAATCAGTGAAGATATGAATGATGATTTCCGGCAAAAAATAAGGAATCGAACTAAAATATCCCACAACCGGGAGACACGCCCGGCCGACATGCGCGTGTGCGATGACTAGTTCCTTCTCACTCAACCTTCAACAAATGTGTATAAAAGGAAAATCTATATGAAGAAGGTAGAATATCTCTAAACTACCAATGTGGGACAAAGAGCTTTTTGAAGCAACACTTGGAGTAAGAAATACTAACACTATACTAACTCCAACATGAAATAGTTTGGTCCAACGTACAATCTACTTGTCATATGATGTTTTGGAGAATTGAGGTAAAGAAGAAAGAATTGGTGAATGAAGTTAATGCTAATATAATAGTGACGAAGGACATGAAAGACAATCAAGGTGTCCTTATGCTCGATCTATCTTATAATTTCAAGTTTTATTTGAATTTACGTATTCTATTTTTAAGAGATTAAGACATAAAGTAAAGAGAGCAGACATATGTCCTTTAAATTTGTTTTTTGGAAAAAGAATTAGTAGCACTTTTCCTATTCTCCCTTCTCGCTAATTTTGGTTGAAGTTTTTTGACCACCTAAAAACTTCTTATATTGTCTCCATGTATAGTTTGATTGTTTGAATATGCGAGTCATTAGATCAATTAGATGGGAAATTGTTGTTAGAATATCATACGACTTCAGAAAAGAAAACCCAAGAGAATGTAGGTCTAACCGTCTAATTTGTAAAAATACATATGTTCCATGCATGTGCATAGCTGAGATTAGTCTTGCGTTGATAGTCAAAACTAAAATAATGATTATGTAGGTTTATGTTCAAATAATATATGCACGAGCCAGTTTTTTTGTCCAATTCCTCCCTCATATGCCTTTTCTATTTGAACCACTAAATTTTGTACTTGTTTTGAATAGCACACTAATTAATAAGTTTAAGTTTCTCAAACATAGAATAGAGATAGGGTTGTAAAGGGAAATACATTGAGAATATAACATATTAGGGAGTGGAATTGGACTTTGTATCAATTTTGGGCTTTGTTTCAATTTGATTTAGGTTCATCATCTCATATGATTATTTGTAATCATATTAGGGATATAAGAATAATTTCTATAATTATATGAAACCTTAAACAACACTAACATATGAATATATGGTAATATAAGATAATATATTTATAAAGAGGCTAGCTCCTTAATAATAAGTACAAAAGACCTCGATTGTAGTTGTCTTATTAGTATTATGGGTCTTATGAAACCTCTCTTCTACTATCTTAGCTAACATGAAAAAAATATTACTGAACTGAATAACTCATATAATTAAGCTCCGGACAATTTTGTAAGTCCTTTTTTGAGGAAATATGTAATGAAATATACAACACCAATGTCAAAATTAATATTAACATGATTCGAACATATAAATAAACTTAAATTCAAACATAAAATCGCACCAATTATTGCACCAATCACCCATTAGTAAGCCACTGGCCACCTCGATTAATAATGGACTATGATCTCTATATCATATGGCATACAATTTATGTCAATTTACCAATAAATTAGCCCAAAACAATCACAAAAAAAATTGTTTTTTAGCTAAGAGTGATGACATTGTAGATGTCACAACAGCAGCTCTCAATACAACAGTAGGCACACATAATTTCTCTTTTAGAGTTTCATTCATTCTTTCATTCACTCTCCCGATTCATTACAAGAAAACCAGCCTTTATATAAGGCGGCACAAAGACTAACTCCTAGGTCACCCTCGGGTGCCTAGTCATCACATAACACCTAGTCATGGATTAACTAGAAGACAAAATTAATAAAAGCCGGCACAAAGAAGACAAAAATCGGCCTAGGAAGTTAACATGGGCCTAGCATCATAAACATACTATATAAACATATATTAGGCATCATTTCAACACACCCCCTCAAGCCGTGTGAGTGAGGATTGACCGAACTCCCACTTGGAAAGAAGAAATTGATGTTGATTGGTAGAGAGAAGTTTGGTGAACACATCAGCAACTTGCTCCTTGGTAGGCACATAGGTTGGTTCAATTACACCTTCATTTGCCTTGTCTCTTATGAAATGACAATCAATGTCCACATGTTTTGTCTTTTCATGATGGACAGGATTAGAGGCAATGGCCAAAGCGCGCTCGATTGTCACAAGACACCGCAGCTTTTGCCAATGTTTTTCACACCAAGGTCATAAAGAAGCCATTTAAGCCACATTACTTCACATATGGTCAATGCCATTGACATTGTACTCGCCTTCAAAGATCGCTCCCGGCGACAACCGATCGTCTCTTTGACTTCCATGATATAGGGGAGTTCCCAAGAAGAATGCAAAAACCCGAGGTTGATCTTCTGGTACTAGCACAACCACCCCAGTCACTATCACACCAGGCTGACAGTTGAGCACTTGAGCTATTAGCAAGGAGAATACCTTGGCTTGTAGATCCTGCTAGGTATCCGAGCACCCTTTTGCGGCTTGCATATGGGCACTAGTAGGCTGATGCATATACCTACTGAGCACATGCACTGTGAATGTGATGTCAGGCCTGGTTAAGCACAAATAGATGAGCTTGCCCACAAGTTTCTGGTATGGCTCAAAGTGAGGAAGAGGTACTCCTGTGAGTGTACTGAGCTTTGTGTGACTATCCATAGGAAGTCTCACAGGTTTACACTTTTCCATGTTGTACTCTTTTAGCAAATCTTGAACATATTTTCTTTGAGACAAGAAAATTCCTCGAGCACGATGATCAACCTCTATCCCTAGGAAATACCTAAGTATTCCCATGTCTTTCATTTGAAAGTGACTGCTGAGAAGTTTCTTGGTGTCTTGAATTGCTTCAATGTCATTGCTAGCCAAAATCAAATCATCAACATATATCAGTATGGCCAGGAAACTCTGATGGTTTTGTTTGCTGAACAGGGAATAATCTGACTTGGATTGCACAAAACCATGCTCTTTCAATGCACTGCTCAATTTGGCAAACCATTGCCTTGGAGCTTGTTTTAGTCCATATAAGGACTTGTTGAGCTTACAGACTTTAGTATTCTTGTCTGTTGTCATGTATTCACCTGCTTTCAGCACTTCAAGCCTATGACCATCACCCTTGTATCCAGGGGGTAACTTCATGTAAACATTTTCCTGCAATTCACCATGCAGAAAAGCGTTTTTAACATCCATTTGATGCAAATGCCATCCCTCTATGGAAGCAATGGCAAGTAAGGACCTCACGGTTGCCATTTTTGCAATCGGTGCAAAGGTTTGAGCATAGTCAATTCCATATTTCGTTCTGTTCCCTAGAATCACAAGCCTAGACTTGTATCCGTTGATGCTTCCATCGAGTTGTACTTGATTTTGTACAACCATTTGTCGCCAATAGCACTCTTACCCTCGGGTAGGTTAGTAATGGTCCAGGTTTGATTTTCTTCAAGGGCATCTAGCTCTTCATTCATAGCCGCTACCCACTTATGGTCTTGAATAGCTTCTTTGAAGTTGTTTGGTTCAAGGTGAGTGAGAGTTTTAGACATAAAGCATGAAAATTGTGGTGTTGTGTTGGTTTGAGTGGTCGGGGTTTATTTTGTGAGGTTTACAAGGTTGAGTGAAGTTGGTCGTTATATAGTCTTGATGCCGTGTGGGAGGTTTGTGAGTTCTAGTGGATCTTCTCACTTCTACACCCCCCTGCACCTCTCTCTTCTTCTTGTTCAATTGTTTCTCTCACATTTTCTTCTACCTCTTCTTTAGTTTCAACACACTTATTTTCAACAATTTTATCACTCTTTGGTTTATCGGTACCATGAAATAACTTATATGGGAAAATTGTTTCATAGAATCTTACATCTCTCGCTCACAAATGTGGTATTGTTAGTCAAATTCAGCCAGTTTATACCCTTTTTGAGTGTAAGGATATCCTAGGAATACACATGGCACTCCCCTAGCATCAAACTTATCCTTTGCTCTAGTAGGATTACTAGCAAGTACTAAGCATCCAAAAGGTTTCGGATGTTTATAAGTAGGTAGAGTGTTATGTAGTACCTCAAATGGTGTCTTGTTGTTCAAAGACTTGTTGGGCGTCTTTTTTGTGATGTGCACAAAGCACATAGCACACAATCTCCCCAAAATTGTAAGGGAAGCCCACTTTGAAACCTCAAAGCCCTTGCCATTTCCGAATGTTCCGTGCTTTCTTTCTACTCTTCCATTCTGCTCAGGTCTATCCACACAGCTTGTTTGATGAATGATTCCAAGACTAGCAAAGAAGGGCTTGCACTGTTTATCATCAAACTCAAGAGCATTATCACTCCTGATTACTTTTACTTTCTTCTCAAACTGAGTTTCTCCCATGTGAACAAAATTATGTACAGCTTCAAATGCACTTGATTTCTGTTTCAGAAGATGCACCCATGTCACCCTACTATAGTCATCTACTATAGTGATGAAATATCTTTGATTGTGTCTTGTTGCCACCTTGTATGGCCCCCAGATATCTATGTGAATCAGTTCAAATGCTGTTGATGCTCTTGATTCACTTTGCTTATATGGCAGCTTGGTGAATCTTGCAAGAGGGCAAGTTATGCACACATCTGCATGATCATACTTGAATCCTTTAAGATCCTTGATCTTGTTCAGCTTCTGAAATGGAGCATGCCCTAGCCTCCAGTGCCATAGAGTAGTGATAGGAACACTTGGTACATCTGTTATTGTACCAGGGAGCTTCACCTGTGTCTCTGCACTCATTGCTGTCATATCTTTTCCTTGTTCCTTTTTTGCTTCTTGGCACTCACCACTTCTTTTTCTCCAAGTCTTCACAATCTCATTCATGGGCTTGTTTATCAAATAATACAATCCATGTTCTGCTCTTCCCACTCCTTGCACATTCCCACTCTTTTTGTCCTGTATGATACAGAATTCAGGGTGGAAATCCACCTTGCAATCTCCATCAGTTGTCAACTTTTGCACTGAAAGGAGGTTGTGCTTGAATGTAGGTATGTAGAGTACATTCTTAAGCTTCAATTCATTCTTCAATTGTGCTTCTCCAGTGTGAGAAATCACAGTAGTTTCTCCAGTTGGCAGATTAATTTTCTGCTCTTTCTTCATTTCAGTGGGATTCTCAAGCAAGCTCAGGCATCCAGTCATATGATCTGATGCTCCCGAAGTCAATGATCCATTCGGTTTTAACCGATCCGCCAAATTCAGTAACTCACCATTCCAAAGATAGCCGTAATCCATCTCTTCTTTCGTGTCCGACCCTTGAGTCTTTGATGGTGTGGGAAGAAGTTTCATGAGTTGTTCAAGCTGTTGAGCAGTAATAGTTGCTCCATTTGACCCTGAGGAGGTTGTTTCCACATTACTCTTCACATGTCTTTGCACTCCTTCCTCCTCTATTATATCTACCACCTCTCGTTGTATCTTCCTCCTCTACCATTGTTCCAAGATTCTCTCATTCTTTCTTTTCCATCTCTCTGAGCTTTAGGGTGTTTGTTTGGATACCCCACAATTCTCCAGCATTTTTCCCTTACATGTCCTACCTTCCCACATTCACTGCAACTAAGGTCACTGCTCTTACTCAGCATTGCAGTTGCTTCACTCTCTTCCTTAACTAGGTTTCAGGATTTCTTTTTGACTCTCTTCTTGGTGAAGGTAGCTGCATGCTACATCCACAGAAGGTAAAGGACTCATCATGAGAAGATGACTTCTCTGAACATTATAGGCTTCATCTAGGCCATTTAAGAGCTGAAATAATTTTTGCTCTTCCTGTTGCTCATTCAGAGCTGTGATGAAGGAATTAATTTCAGTGGTGAGAGTTGTAATAGGTGGTAGGCTACTCAAAGACTCAAGTTCCTCCCATAATCCTCTCATTTCTGTGTAATAATCTGTTATAGACTTTCCTCCTTGTTTAGTTTCAAAAATTTCCTTACTCAACTTGTACTTCCTAGACCCATTAGTCACAGCATATCTTTTATCAAGTTGTTTCCAAATTTCAGCTGAGTTAGATAGAAACATGATGGACTTTTTTATAGGATCACTCACACTACCCAAGATCCATGATATCACCATATTATTACAAGTATCCCGAAGCTTCCTGTTTTACAAACATCACTACTATCCCTCTTCACACGATCGGTTACAAAACCAAGCTTCCTCTTAGAAGCAAGTCCTATTTCTAAGGATCTTTTCCAGGATCTGTAGTTCCCAGATCCCTGGAGTTTTTCAACAAAAATGGAGTTACTTCCATCAGATGGGTGAAGGTATAGAGGACTGCTACTGTCTATTCCAGGTGCCATGATGCAGGAATACAAGAATAGTGATTAAGTTATGTTAAACAAGAGTAAAAAATATCAACTTATGAGACACAAAGATGAGAATGATACTGACTTTGAAAAAAAAAAAAAAGACTCAAACTTTGATTTTTTAAAAAAACTTTTTCGCAAGGCTACTGAGAATGAGCTGATAAAATGACCTTACTTGAACCGCAGCTCTGATACCATGATGACATTGTAGATGTCACAACAGCAGCTCTCAATACAACAGTAGGCACACATAATTTCTCTTTTAGAGTTTCATTCATTCTTTCATTCACTCTCCCGATTCATTACAAGAAAACCGGCCTTTATATAAGGCGGCAAAGACTAACTCCTAGGTCACCCTCGGGTGCCTAGTCATCACATAACACCTAGTCATGGATTAACTAG
This sequence comes from Beta corolliflora, assembly GCA_947648045.1. Lineage (NCBI taxonomy): Eukaryota > Viridiplantae > Streptophyta > Magnoliopsida > Caryophyllales > Amaranthaceae > Beta > Beta corolliflora. Next base: position 74,799 of record CANSZD010002359.1, read on the forward strand.
AAGACAAAATTAATAAAAGGCACAGCAGCAAAAAAAATCAGTCTAGGAAGTTAACATGGGCCTAGCATCATAAACATACTATATAAACATATATTAGGCATCATTTCAACAAAGAGGTTGAGGCGGCGCCAATGGTGGGCCATGTCTTCAGCATAAGAAAAGTGTGACATTAACATTCATCAAAGCAGTTTTATTTTATACTTGAGAAAACTCCCCTCCCATATTTCCCACACCTTTGTCCCTAGTTTGTTACATTAACTATGTAGGTCCCACACAACACGTGTAACCTTCTGAATGGTGTAGTTTGGTACTTCAGTGGCAACCCCACCAGCCAATCCCCTTTCACTTTTTCCCACCCCACATAAGTATTATACTCGCTTCTATTTTTTTTTCTTACGTTTGTTGCTGCCTTAGGAATGCCACTACTTTTGACCGATTATTTTGATTATTTTATAAGTAAAAAAATATAGTCGTGTGATCTTGTTAGATTCGTCTCGACGTGTAGATTCATAATATCAAATTTTTATAATTTTTACTTAAGCGAAATAAGAGATATTAAGAGTTAAATAATGTTTTGAAAATCGTGCACAACAAATGTAGCAAATAAAAAAAAGTAGAGGTAGTATTTGCCAAACAAGGCACTAAAAAAAACAACTTTATTATAAATGGCATGACCAAATTATCATAGTAAAGTTTTAACACACAATCAAACTCATAAAAATATTACAAAAGCTATGGAAAGCACAGACTCATCTTCCACCCAACCCTACCCTCAGCTTCCTCCTGGATTTCGCTTCCATCCTACTGATGAAGAACTTATTGTTCATTACCTTAAAAAGGAAGGCCTCTTCTTCCCCTCTTCCTGTTTCGATTATCGCCGAGGTCGATTTGTACAAGTTTGATCCTTGGGAGCTTCCAAGTAATTAAATTAATTTCATAGTCTAATTCATAACTCTTATTTTTATATGATTACATCATGATTAATATTTATTTGTACAACTTTTTTTATAATATAGGTAAGGCAATCTTTGGTGAGCAAGAGTGGTACTTTTTTAGTCCTAGAGATCGAAAGTACCCAAATGGGGCCCGGCCTAATAGAGCTGCAACTTCAGGTTATTGGAAAGCTACTGGAACTGATAAGCCAATATTGACATCTACTGGAAATCAAAAAGTTGGTGTTAAGAAAGCTCTTGTTTTCTATGGTGGTAAACCTCCTAGAGGGATCAAAACTGATTGGATTATGCACGAATATCGAATTATTGATGCCAATTCTACCTCCAAATTGCCTCATCCTCTCGTCGATCATCCTTTAAAGAAAGCCTCCCTTCGGGTATGTATATATCGAATTGAACTAATTAGAACTTATTTTTAGCTTATTGAAACTGATTTTTGCTGAACAAAACGATTTTTTATTTAATAAAAAGAATAAGGCCTTAGTTATAATTTAACGAATGTCAAAATAAATCAATTGGTACGTTTATTATGTGTACTAAAGCGTATATTGGCTTGGATTATCAATCACTAGCTCGATGATTGGGTTTTATGCCGGATTTACAAGAAGAACAACACTCAGAGAACGATGGACCACGAAAGGGAAGATCTAATTGAGGAGATGATAAAGCATCAAAAGTTGATGAGAACAATATGCCCAAAAAATACTTCTTCTATGATGGATCATAACAATAATGATCAAAATTTATTTGATCTTTCACAATTAGGCACTTCAACTTCAAGGCATGATTTGTATGACATGCAAGGAAACGATCAGAAGCGCGAACTACCAGTTTCTCTGTATTGGGATGATCAAATGGGTTCGATTGGATCGTCATCTGGAAGGCGATTTCATCATCCGCAATCGGATCAGACAACTGGGAGTACTGGTACTGATGGGAATAGTTCATCATTTGTTTCCATGTTAAGTCAACTTCCTCAGGGGATCAATAATACTACTGCTGTCCCTTTTAGCATGGGGAGTCCCTTGTTAGTTGGGAACATTGGTGATGGAGTTTTAAGGCCACCCTTTCAGCTTTCTGGTGGGACATGGAATTCATAATTTCTTCATCAAATTCATCATCATGATATATATATACTTTTATATATACATATTGAAGCAAATACAGTGAAAGAAACTATATACATTTGTTAAGTGAATACCAAGTGAACTTTATAGTATATTGTGAGCATTTTTCATGGAAAGCTAGAACATATTGTGGTAAGTTCAGTTCTCATCCCCTTTAATTAGTACTCTTATAATCATGGTATATTGAGATTGTTATCGTACACAAAAAAGAAGTTATATTGCTTTTGGATGTCAAAATGATAATTATGTTTGGCAACCTAAATTTCTTGAATTTGTAATTACAGCAAACATTGTCAATGCAAAGAATCGAAACCCATGATTTTTAGATATGAATGAAAGAATTATCCACCATTTTGTTACAATCTTATTGCTTAATTAGCTTCTAACAAAATCCAAGTAATAGTATTGGCCTTTATTAATTTATAACATTCGAATGCATAATATGAATAAATATGACTTATTCCCTCTGTTTTACTAATATACTTTAACTTTTACACACAATTAACAATACAATAAGAGTTGATTAATTGTTCCACACTCGTCAAACGTAGACATACAACAACACAAGATGTCGTCCGAACCACTCACTAGTTCATAACGAGCTACTAGCAATTTTTTTTCATATTCCAGAGAATACTGGAAACAATCTTTTGAAATTTAAGATACTATAAAAAGAATTCTAATTGAATAATTGAAAGTTATTGGAACATTGTATGATGGTCCAAAGAACGAAGTCACGGAGACTTGTTTTAAATAGTTCGTTGTTCATAAAAATTTCTTAATAGTTCACCCTTGCCTCAACCTTTTTCTTTGGACTCTTTATAAGTTGGAAGCATTGTAATTCGTGGTCTTAAGTATATGTGGGAATATCTTTTAATTTATATTCCTAATTAACCAAAAGCTAAGTGCCATGAAGTTTTAAAAAATCCACTTATGTGGGTAGTTAGGATATCTATCTATAAATTTGAGTAAAACAAAAGGAGAGGATACGATTAGTAGAGGTATAAAGCAACCTTGATTCCAAAAAAATAGAGAATAAATAAGAGGATATCTGAAGCCAATGAGATAGTCTATTTGAACTTGGTTAAGTTGTTATCCATGCACAACACTCAGAAATTACATCACCGTACTTGTGAAGGCAATTTTGAGTAATGTTCCTTGGTGAGCAACTTGCTATTAAGTATTTTTCTAATATCTACCATCCTTAGAAGTTTTGGATGGTTGTGATGATTTAGGTCCGTGAACCTTACAACCCTTACTTAGATGTGTACTTACACCTTTGTCACTTTGGAATTGAGAAGAGGAGGGGATATATTACATTTAGGCTATGAAAGAGTCTTCTATAGTTCTACCTAGCACAACTTAGCATGTTTAGTACATAAAATTATAACTTAATTTAGCAATCAATTGTTGTTTGATTAATTGTTTATGTTTTACTAGCTAGTATTATATTTATATATATAGATTTTTTGTTGTGAATTAATTATTATTATTATTATTGTTGTTGTTGTTCTTTGCTAATATCAATGTTATGGAGAGATAAAATCCAAAATTAGGCTTTTAGGGTCCATAATGAACTTATTGATGACAAACCTAAAATTACCTAGCTCAACTTGACCCAAATTGAAGCAAATGATTCATATTCAAATACAACGGGAAGTTCCAAAACCAAATCCGTGTTTGCCACCTGCCCACCTTTACCCCTCATCTACCGAATACTAATACTTGAACATCTAATTTCCAATATTCTAGAGTGTTTTGACAACTAAAGGAATATACATATGGGAAGCCTCAAGTGCTTATGTTGGACCAGGGCTTACTTTATTAAGGGGAATCAAATATTTAATCTCCTCCAATCCTGCTCCCATATACTATTTCCATTCTTGTGAAAGTGTACAAAACGCCTTTTCAGATTTGATGTCATTAAGATCATATTTATTGTGTGGATGGAAATTAACATTAGCTAATGAAAAGAACATGAATCCATGAGATTCACTTCTTAGTGGACAACCGACGTCGTATTCCAGCTTCCCCAATCACATCTTGCCACATAAAAGGAAGAGAAATTAAAACAAGATATTTACATTGATATTTTATCTTTGCAACTTGCAGTAGAAGTGATATATGTCACTTCCAAACTATGTTCTCATCAATTAGATATTCCATGTTTTAGATTAGATTATTATCTTTAATTAATCATCTTGTAATATACTCTAAAATGTTTGAGTGTATCCTCATACCGTTTATGTAAATATAGAAAGAAAGATGCATGTCCGGTTCAGTGAGGCTAGGATGTCTTCCTCAGGTATTTCATTAGTTTTTTCACGCATTCTTTTCTAGTAAAGTTTTTAGGAGAAATAATGTTGTGGGACGTAGAAAGAAAGAAACTATTATTTTATGTTAAAGTTGAATGTATGTGTGATGGAAAGTTAGTGGCCCCATTTCAAAATGAAAACAAAAGAAATGGGTAAAGCCTAGACATCCCAAAAGGAATACGGGTAAACTAATAAAGACCGGAGGTAGTATTTACTTATGGGTGGGGTTATTGTATCCCTTGCTTCTTATTTTCAACTTAATTTTACTTATTATTTTTAGATAGACTAAAAAAATACAAAAAATGTATAAGACCTTAAAAAATTTAAAAAAGTTTAGATAAATTAAGAAGAAGTTCAAGAAAGTTCAAACAAAATTAAGAAGCTATTTTATTTTTATTCTTTTTTGTAATTTGTGTGTGTAATGATACAATTTTAGAAGATTTGTCGTGCAAAGTTGCATAGCTGAATGTTGGCTGTAGATTTGAAAAAACCAACTTGAAAATTTACCGATTTGGACGATCAATCAAATCTTATCACCTTAGAGACTATACATATATTAATGAAGCTTCATCAAGAACGATATAAAGATATACTTCCTCCCTTTTTTACTTGCACCATTAAATGGCACAAGAATTTAGGAGAGGAAAGAGGTAGAGAGAAATTAGAAAAAAGGGATAATTTCTCAAAATACAACTTCTACATATCACTTTTTGCAAGAAACAAGTTTTACAATTTTTCAGATAACTTTAAACCTTAAAATTTTATTTTTTTACGAGATACAACTTTACCCTATCTTCAGGCATTGACCCACCGGTTTCGGGCATTGACCTACCGATTAGGTTCTTTGTATATACCACTTTACTAATGATGACATATGTGTGTTGAGTTTTTCCTTTTTCCACCCTTTCCCTTCCATTTTCTCCTCAAAAGAGTGTAAAAATCATACGTACTTGTAGAGCACATGAGTGATTAAAGTGGGTCAACACCGGAAAGAGTTGGGTCAACGCTGAAAAATACGGTAAGGTTGTTTCTCCAAAAAAAAAAAGGTCTTAAGTTGTCAGAAAATTATAAAAGGTTGTTTCCCGCAAAAAGTAGTATATAAAAGGTTTATTCTTATAAATTTTCCTAAAAATAAAAATCCTATTTGCTAGGAGAGAGAAAGAGAGAATGTATTGCCAAAATTGTCAATATTGCAAGTAATATATGTGCAACTTCCTAAAATGAAAAATATTGCAAGTAAAAAAACGAAGGAAAGCATAAAATTATACAATTTCACATGAGAAGCGACGCCATCGGTTAGGGGTGTTTAATACTTGTTTTGCTATTAATTCTTTAAATTAAGGATGATTGCAAGAGTCGAATGACTTCCATTCATATAAATCACCCTTCCCTATCCTTTTCAAAAGATATTGCTATAAGTTCAGATGCAATCCGTAGAATGTAGACCCGGGTGCACAGTGAGGTAGGTGCACCCGGTGTTAAACGCCCAACTAAACAAACAAAACGCACGCAGGTTAATTACCAACAACCATGGAAAAGAACATCTCCACCACAATATTAAGAACCCGTTCAATTTGAAATTTATATTATCCAATTAATAACAAAAAACAGATAATAATTAATCCTTAATTCTAGGTGGATATCTTGTTGTGAAAATTTTGAAATATTTGCCTAAATTATTATCTTCTTTTTGAACCTATTCCACGATCCGCCATCTCTCCTCACTTTGAAAATTTTCTTTTCCTCCATTGAAGAAATAGTTCAAGAGACCATGGATGAAGCAAAATGAAATTGGTAAAAGGTAATACCATGGATGAAGCAAATCGGTAAAACTCTTTTTATGTAACCTTACAAAAATGGATTTATTCGAATTGTTTTTTTGTAACTTAAAAAAAGACTGGTTTTTTGCATAATAATTCTAGGTTGGAAAGTAGATTAGTGAATATTTAAGATGGAAAGAAGTGAAAAATTGAAAACAGAGTAATAAGTAGAGAGGGAGATGAGAAGACGAAGGAAATAAAGAAAAAAGAGAAGAGAGGAAGACATCATACCAAGTGACTGAGTTTCATAGAAGCTGCCCAAAATTTACAATCAGTTGAGAGGTAGAGGAAGGAAAGAATGGATAAAAGAGGAGAGAGAAAGCTTAAGAGTTTATTGTGTTTTGATCATTTACCATATGAAATCATTTTTTAAGGGCTATATGAAATCATTAATCTCTTATGGTGTATTAAAAACCTTGTGTTAAATTTAAATCTTATACGCACATATTTTTTATAATTAATAGGGTATACTTTTTATTTTATATCTACATGTTCTTTTCACATTTATTTTTATTTTTGTCATTTTTTTAATGTTTTGTTACTTGTTGTATACTGTTCTTTTCATGTCTTTATTAATTTTTAGAACATACTTTTTATGTAAAAAGAACATATAATTTAAAGTTAAGAAACATACCTACTTTCTCGATAAAAAAGAACATACAACTCAAAATAAAAAGAAACCTATAATCTCCAACTATAAAAGAACATGGGTCCTAAAAAAAGAACATAAAATTCAAAATTAAGACTTGTATAATTTTTATTCGCAAAAAATATAGGTGATAATATTTTTTTTTAAAAAAAGAACATGCTTTCTAGGTAAAAAAGAACATACTTTCTTGGTAAAAAGAACATATAATTTCAAGGTAAATAACATACATTCTAGGTAAAAAGAAACACATGTTTCAAAAATTAATGAACATGTCTTGTCGCCATTCATAAAAAGAACATTTGTGACGATGAAAACATTTACTGTGTTTTACATAAAATAGAAATGTATCTCAAGTCTTATATGCTTAAGTTCTTTTATAATTAGTATAATGTTCTTCGTTTGTACCTTCATGTTCTTTTATGTTTTTATTCATTTTTGTGATTTTTTTTATGATTTTTTTTGTTTCTCAAGTTTTATATGCTTATGTTCTTTTACAATTAGTATGATGCTCTTTGTTTTATACCTTAATGTTCTTTTCATGTTTATTTTCATGTTTATGAATTTATAATAGTCTTTTGTTTCTCAAGTATTATATACACGTGTTCATTTATAATTTGTATGGTGTTTAATCTCCAACAATAAAAAAAATGGAACTCGAAAAGAACATAAAATTCAAAATTAAGACTTGTATAATTTTCATTTACAAAAAAGAGTAGGTAATCATTTTTTTTTAAAGAACATACTTTCTAGGTAAAAAGAATATACTTTCTTGGTAAAAAGAACATATAGTATAATAGTAAAGAACATACATTATAGGTAAAAAAAATAAAAATACAGGTGTTTCAAAAATTAATGAATATGTCTTGTCACTATTCGTAAAAGAACATTTGTGAGTAGTTGTGACATTGAAAAGATTTATAGTAAAAAAATTTCCCATAAATAAAAAAAACACATATTTTCTAGATAATAAAACAAATATTTAATAATTGGAGTATTCTGCACATGCTGTGATTTAGCTTAGGAATTTTTTTTATTATAATAATTGAACATCCCTCCACCTGATGTGGGAGATTATAAGAAGATAGCTTTCAAATTTTTTAAACCAATGCATCTACCGTCGGGCGCAAATTAAGGAAGTTGTTTAGTTTTAGCGGCAATACCAGCGTTTTATTCTTCATTTTCTCGTTTTGGATAGAGAGCATGATGCTTCTACGTGCATAGTGCACATTGTGCATCCCAAATAACATACTATTCATATAAAAGAACGTGGACTTTTTTTCAACAACTTTTCAAGATAAAAAGAACACACGCTTTAAAATTAAAGGATATATAAATCTCCAATTATAAAAGAACATAGGTCAGAATGAAAAGAGCAATATTGTAAATGAACATCTAGTTTAAATTTTAAAAAGAACGTAACATCCCTTTTACAAATTTGGAAAAAGGAACATTTAGTCCAAAATTAAAAACTTGTCTAATCTCTATACTTTAAATTCAAAAAACATGCAATCTATGTAAAAAGAACATATAATTTAATGTTGAAGAACATACTTTTTTTTCATATTATTTTCTATCCAAAAATATATCTCTAAGATTAATTATTCTCACTATTTAAAAATTCAAACTATGTTAATAATGCTATGTTGAAATATAATAGTGGATATTTGTTTTAGTAGTTGAAAATTCCCTCCATGATAAGAAAATTTTGTTAACGCATAAGACTCCGCAAATGCCGGCGAGGGAGATGTTTTATTTTTTAATTTTTTTTACAAAATCCCTCTAACACATGACATGCGTTTTGTTCAGTATATTGTGCGTTTTCAACCGAGAGCAGGATGCTCTTGGTGGTCACGAGACCACTTACAAATTTGCGGTTCAGATGTACAAACAGGTTCAAAAAGATTAAGAAAATTCAGAAAAGTTAGGATTAGTTTCGAAAACTCAGTAAATAAAATTGAGAAAAGTTCATCAATAATCATAATAATTCAAAAAAAAAAATTAAGTACAAGGAGAAATAAATTGAATAGAATCGACCCTAAGTGTACATTTTCTAAGAGCCAAGATATACTTTTCTCACCTTAGAAGAAAATGTAGGAAAATCCACTCTCAATAGTAGCAACTATTTTTGAATGCGCTAAATAATACGTACTCATCTATTATCCATAGCACTAACTATCGACATATTTGTTCTAAATAGTATACCAGTGGCCAAAAATAATATTGATAATTGCTACTTTATTGAGGCGCCCTTTGTGAAAGTGGGAGAGCTTAACTTGTCAAGATTCCTTTCCAATAAAATAAGTATGTTTCGGAAACAATAGTAATTGTATATTAGTTTTGATAACCATATAAAGTGGTTCTCATACACTTCAATCATTACAATCTGTAAATGAAAATGTGGTACATCAATCATAAAAAAATTGCTATATATATAGAGTTACAGGTTATGTAATACCCAAGTTGCAATATCGAGAACAAATTTAAAACACAATATAATATGCCTAAAAGTGATCACTATAAATTGTTCAACAAAGTATTTTACCATCAATATGTGACACGATAGCTAATGACAACAAAAGCCCTTTGAGTAAATGAGTTGGTGTACTAGTGGTTCTTCTAAGGAATATCAACCAGAATTTTGGGTTATGTAATGGTAAGATTTGACCGTTAAGCATCTTAGGAATGATATATTGAAGCTATGGTGATTTTTGCTAACGGAGTGGAAAATAAGTTATTTATTCGTTCTGTGCATGACACAAATCCCCTTAGACGAAACAAGAGTTCCAATTAGGTTCATGTTCAGGAAATTTTTTGGGGTGAAGGTTAAATGTACTATGGTGAAGAGAAGTTCTTTTAAGTTCAAGATAATTCAGGTAAAGAGAGTGCACCCTAACTTTTAAAGCATTTCTATTATGGTGAATCATATTATATATTATCAATCATGAAAATCATGAAAAATATCATGAAAGGTGACCACATAATTTTTGGAGAAGTAAAAGTATAGTTAGACAAAGGAGCAGTTAATGTCTTTAGTATTTTGTTCATATTTATAAATTTTCATAACAAAATTTAAGGAGAAATATCATTAGATACACGATTCATTATCTTATATATAGTTGACGCAATCATGTAATATATGTATGTATTAAATTTTATTGGAATCTAAATATTCTTATTAAACAGAAAATTGTCCTATGACTCATACATCTAGAAGATGTATACCCTAATAGTTCAGAACTTAGAGCGAGTTTCAAACTACATTGCTTATGATTTAAGAACCAAACCATAACAAAGACACTCACTAGTCACGCGTGTGCGTGAAAAGATTGCATATGCTAAGAGCTATTGAAAGAACCATGTCAACTCGACTTATGAAGATTATTGTACGATAAATTAGAGTAGGAAGTTGCTCTTAGCTTAGACCCTTTGATTTATTTTACTTTTCACATGGATTTACTAGTTCTATGTCCTTGTGGTCCTTTCTTTTATTACACAAATTATAGACTAAGATCGGTGCACACTAAATTATTTAGTTCAATTTAATATTGTAATATAAGATGCACATAGTTTAGATAAAGCCATTGTTAAAATTAATATACAGATCATGGTAAAAATTAGAAGAAAAAAAACCACCCCAACAAACTAATTAAAAAGATAATAAAAGCACTTATAAACTCTTATAAATTGATGTACAAAAGGGTAATTTTTCTACCATTTAATTTTAGCTTGATTTAGGGTACATATTAAATGCGTTTATTAATACCATAGATCCCGGATATATAGCTGCATTTAACCTCCAAATGAGCAACTTTGTTGTTCTTCTATCAAACAAAACACATAATTGTTCATCTTTATTTCTATATATATTATTAAGACGTGCGTAGAAGCATTATCAGAGGTCGTCACTTATCATCTGAATGTATACACTGATATAGCACCATATGATTCGATTAATTTCATAAAAGAGCAAAAAATAAATTATTATACGCAATAACCTGGGGCATCGCCTGGGCCGATAATTAGTTTATTTTTAAACTTTCAAAGTTGAAAAGTGTTGCACTATAAAAACAGAGGAAATAGATAAGAGCTATTTACCGCCCTAAAATTACTAACTACCGCCCTACTTGAATAATATTGCTTCTCCCACTTTCTACCCTTTCCCCTCCCCTCATTCATCTTCTTCCACTATCACTGGACAACGAAATGGGCGAAAGATGATCAATGACAACCCTATGTCAGTTTTTTTCCTATATTTTCGTTAGAAAACCCAAAACGTCTGACAACATAACCTAATTCAAAAATGACCCAAAAACGTGAGATGACTGAAATCACATAATAACGTGTCATTTTACCATCAAATGAATTAAAGTAATTTATAAGTGAACAATATAACCGCTGTATACAAGTTTAGAGATTCCACTATCTCAGTTCAAGTGTGATAAAATGCAAATAAGTACTTTTATTGAATAAAGCATTCAAATTATAGGGTTTTCTTTCCTTTGTCCTCCTTCGATGTCGCAGAACAATGTAACAATCGAGGCACCGGATTTCCACCTACTAGACGAAATATTAGGCGTGATTCCAACTGACCGTTGTGACCAACTTGATTTAGCTCGTAAGATTACTTCAATGATGACTACAATGAAAATGTATCAAAAAGGTCCAGTGGTATGATGAAACTGGATTTAAAAAAAGCATATGATCATACTGTGAGTTGGTGCTTTATTAAGCAAATGTTAGAAGGGATTGGATGTCCTAGTTTTTTTGTGGATTTGATCATGACTTGTGTCACTACGCCTACTTTCTTCCTCATGCTAAATGGGTCTTTGACGGGGTTTTTTGGAGCTCAAGGGGACTCAAACAGGGGGACCCTATGTCCCCTTTGTTGTTTGCACTTGGAATGGATTATTTGGATAGGATTCTATGCTATGTAAGTTTCATGCTCAATGCAAGGAGTTGAAGCTTACTCACCTATGCTTTGCAGACGACCTTTTGTTCTGCCATGGTGATTTTAGGTCCATCTACACCTTGCTTCAAGGTTTTCAGATGTTTTCAAATGCATCTGGTCTTGAGGTTAATAAACACAAGTTAGAAATTTTTTTTGCTGGTATGGCAGAGTATGATATGCAAAGAGTTGTTGACGTTAGTGGTTTTGCTATGGGCTCGCTGCCATTTAGATACTTGGGGGTTTCCATCTCAACAACTAAACTGAAGAACAAAGACTGTTAATTGCTTATAAGTAAAATGGTGAGCAGAATCAAAGCCTGGAGCACGAGAAATTTGTCTTTTGCTGCTAGATGCCACCTCATCAATAGTGTTCTCATGAGTATTCATGTCTATTGGGGGCAAATCTTCATTCTCCCTCGAAGTGTGCTAAAGGAAGTCATTAGTATTTGCAGATGCTTCCTATGGACATGCACTTTTAATGACAGTAAGCCAGGGGCTGTTGCTTGGGCTGAGCTTAGCAAGACCAAGAATGCAGGAGGGCTTGGTTCACTAGTGGAATAAAGTTCAACCGTTGCGGTCAAAACCGGGCTTACCGCTGCGGTTTTTGGCCGCAACGGTTGGACTAGCAGCGGTAGCCAAATTTTAGCTGCTGCGGTTCTGGACCGCATCAGTTAATCATTTACCGCTGCGGTTTTGACCCAAAACCGCAGCGGTTAATCTATTAACCGTCTGTGGTTCGACCCAAAACCGCAGCGGTAAATGATTAACTGCTGCGGTTTTGGGTGAAAACCGCAGCGGTTAACCACCCCAAAAACCAAATTTTTTTTTTTTTTTACATATTTTCATTTTTAATCAATACAAAATCAATAATATATATCAATAATCATTTTATTAAGCATATTATGCTCAATTGAAGCATAAGTATAAATAATTAGATACATAAGAATATTAACAATTATAATCTAGTCAAGTGTACATATATTACATGGCTGTCTGTATTTTCCATCAAGAATTGGAATGATCAGTACTCACATGCTCATCTGCAACCTGTGCCATTTCCAGAAGCTGCATCACAAGAAAGACAAATTATCTTTCATCAGCACCAATTTTAACATTACCCCATCAATACAGCAAAAAAAGCAACAAATTTCACAAAGACCGACAACATTATACTTAAAATGACTAGCATGCTTATTAAACAAAGACCGACAACATTATACTTAAAATGAATAGCTAGCTTATTGAAAACATGGCACTAACATTAAAATTAAACAAAGACGGCTTCCCCCACCCCCCGCACCGCCCCCACCCCCACCGCACGCCCCACCACCCACCGCACCGCCCCCCCCCCCCTGCACTCCCCGCGTAGCCCCCACCCCCAAGACTGCCCCCCCACCCCTGCGTTGCCCCAGAGTACTACCCCCACCCCCACTGCATTCCCCCACCCCCCGCACGCCCCCACCCCCCGCACGCCCCCCCCACCCCCACCGCACCGCCTCCTACCACCCACCGCACTACCCCCACCCCCTCGCACTGCCCCCCCCCCCGCACCGCCACCCACTACCCACCGCACCGCCCCCACCCCCCGCACGCCCTCCACCCCCTGCGTTCCCCCACCCCAAAGACTTCCCCTACCCCTGCGTTGCCCCCAAGTCACGCCCCTCACCCCCGCATTGCCCCCACCCCCCGCACCGCCCCCACCCCCTGCGTTATTATTTAGAAGTTGATAAAATTCAATTATTCCCGATGTGTAGCATTCTCTCGGCAACGTTTGGCGATTTTCCTCATCACATAAAGCCACTAAAATAATGCTCAACAAATACAAAAAGGAAGATCAAGACATGACGAAAACCAAGACAATCCATAAAGAGATAAATGATTTCATCAAACAAGCAATAAATGATTCTATTTACTTGGACAATAAACTGAATACAGGTTTGATTTGAGGTTCTTATATCAAAGATGCTCTTATTTTATTAAAAGCAAGGAAGTACTAATTACGAATAAGCTTACTATGAAAATATAATTCGAAGTGCCATTGTCTATGTAATCAATGGATAACATTCTACTACACTAACTAGACAATACAAGAGGCATCCATGACAAGTTAGGACCTTAGAGGTACTTTAGAGTCTTAAGAGTTCCAAATTAAGTAGGACTAAGATATACCATATTATTCTATAAAAAAGAAGAAGATATATCACATAATAGCTTTTGTAAGCAGCACAAGCAAGTCTAGGTCCTATGGCTTGGGAGTGCACACACAATTTTTACTAGAAGATTATAAAGTATCTCATTACATGGCATCTGAAATGCAATTATAGATTTGAGTATTAAGCTATTAACTAATATTCCAATTTCTGAATACGAATTCAAAATTTCATCTCAAACACCTATAATTATGAACTAGAACAATTAATCAAAGGGAAAAGCACTATCATATTACCAATATATGAACCTAATCAATAACTGAGATTGTTCTAATCACAAATGGTGATTCAAAATTGAAGCAGGATTTCTCTAGAGCTTGAATTTGTGTGCCAAATTGCAAAACTAAGTCCAATTCATTAAAGATTGACGAAGTAAACAGGTTAATCAAGATGATCCAACCACTAACCAGAATGAATTATGCAAAATCATACTTCAATTCTCCAAAAACGATCAATTGACACCCAAATCATGTCGTCAAGCTAAAAATCTACATACAATCGCCGAGAAATACAAGCATTCACCCTCACAAATCAATTTTAACTTACATTGTAAAACAAAATGTAACTTACATTGTAAAACAAAATGCCGACATGCACAAACAACAGAAACAACATCGCAATAATGCCTAAAAATATACCTTACGAGCTGCTAATTTTGACTGATTTTCACTCTTAGCTCCAGTCCAACATCGTACCTCTGAGTGTCGCAATGGAGACTTCTTCCTATTTATCACAAGCTTTACAAAGATCGAAACCGATTCTAAGCGGATCTCTCCTTCAAATACAATTGCTCGAAGCCCTGGAGATCGAAACATATTCTCTACATGTTGATCTCGATACTCTAATCTCGCAAAGTCAAAAGCCGCATAGCCGACTTAGGAAACTACCATATGTTGTACAAGTCAAAAATCTTAACTATAAGATTACATCGAATAAACAAAATAGATTTTCCAACTACATCTAAGCCACCTAAAAGCAAGCTAACACAAATGTGGTCCAACTCGAATCATGCTAAAATTAGAAGGGGTGTGCAGGGGGAGCGGGGTGTGCGGGGGAGGGGGGTGTGTGGGGGGGCAAGAAGAGGGGGTATGTATGGGGTAGCAAGAGGGGGTGTGCAGGGGGAGCGGGTGTGCGGGGGGAGGGGGTGTGTAGGGGGCAAGCAAGAGGGGGTGTGTAGGGGGCAAAGAAGAGAGGGGTTGTGGGGGGGGTGTAGGGGGCAAAGAAGAGGGGGTGTATTAGGGGGGTAGCACGAGGGGGGTGTAGGGGAGGGGGGTGTGTAGGGGGGGCTGCAAGAGGGGGTGTGTAGGGGGCAAGAGGAGGGGTGTGTAGGGGGTGTGTAGGGGGCAAGCAAGAGGGGGTGTGTAGGGGGGTAGCAAGAGGGGGGTGTGTAGGGGGCAAAGAAGAGGGGGTGTGTAGGGGGTAGCAAGAGGGGGGTGTGCAGGGGGTGTGTAGGGGGAGGGGGTGTGCGGGGGGTGTGTAGGGGGAGGAGGGTGTGTAGGGGGGCAAGAAGAGGGGGTGTGTAGGGGGGTAGCAAGGGGGGGTGCAAGGGAGATTAAATTAAGAGAGGCACTTATAGTAGCTCAACCGATTCCGGTAGCCTTTTGCTCGAAGTAATTTATTTACTGTGTCGTCAATAGAACATCTTCAACGGAAGAAAAAAAACAAAGTCGATAAAAGTACTCCACAAATACCTATACCAAGAAACGCTAACCCGCGGATCATATTCGTTGTTCCGAGTAACATAACTAAAATGGGATAATACATTGTACCATACATGACACGGGTTACGTATACCGACTATCAATTATAACCATGGCATTTCGAACCTTTCGGCTTCGTCGCCATGTCAAATATTCCAAAATTTTCACCAAAAACAGAAATCAATTGGGTTTCAATCTACAGGTTGATGTATATTCAATTTTAGATGGCCACATAGGTGAGGCTTTAATAAAAGATAGACAATCACATAACTGGCCGTCATAAAATCAAATATACGTCAAAGGCAAAAGAATCAAAGAAATAAGATGAGAAAAAAATGTAGCTACAACCTCTAACTAGGAAGATCTTTGGATCAAACCTATGTAACATACAAGATAATTTACATGTATTTCTTTGAAAAAAAAGGAAACTACAATTCATAGAGGAACCTCCAATGCATACGAGAGTAGGTACTCGACACCGGATAACAATCGTAATCTGTCCATAATCTCTCAGCTCTCCTCTTTAATGTCAACTGATGGCATACACAAAATCATTTGGTGTTATGCAATTAAACAACAAGATAAAAATGTGAGAGGAGAAGAAATAGCAAGTAATGAATGAACAGGTCCCAATTAAGCTACAAGTATGATTCCAGAAAGGAATAAATAAAGGCATCACTTATCCACTTCGATTCACGATACATGTATTCCCTAACAAGGCCAAAACTCACAATAAATAAAGTGTGTTTTAGGACATCAAAGTTATTTATTTCAACAATTTTTTAGCTACCTAAATCATACACACACCTCGCAAAAGTCTGTTAAAAAATTTACAGATCACTTCCTGCTTAAAATACTACCCAGTATTAAAAGCACAATAACCATTGTCCACATTGTTGTAGTCACTCAGAACAAAACACTCTTAAAGGACGATAAGCTTTTCTGGACCAGTGTCAAAGACACACAACCATTAAAGAAAACGAGACAAGCAAAACAACATATCTTTCCCCCACCAAGCCACCAAAAGTCGCACTCGTGGCACGCTCCAAGAAGGTTAAAAAAGAAGGGCAAAACCGTTCCTTGACCACCATCACCCCCGCATCGAATCCTAGACTTCAATACCATTATATGCGAGAACATAACTAAAATCGGATAGCACATTGTACCATACAGGACAATTGCTTCAAGTGCCAGAGTATCATGGTATGTATACCTCTATAATGTTTTTCAAGGTTGGAAACTATAGAGAAAAAGGAATTAGGGGGTATTTTAGGATTCATGATTCGTCAATGTAAATATATTGATTCCTATATACATAATTAAAACTCAGCATAGAATAAAACCATCCAAAACACATCATTAACAATATAAATTGCAACAAAGCAAGAAAAAAAACCCTTAATTTTAAAAATCAGTGAATATTAGTTAAACTACAGCAATCTTCATACAACCCAACAAAAATGGAATTAATATGCTCAAATTCAACAACTCAACATACCCAAATTCTCAATTATCAATCTTTTTAACTCACAATTAACAGAATTTGAACTTAATTCCAAAAATTCCAAAGAACCCTAATTTTCCATTCTACAATTTAGCAATTGCAATTACAAATGAAGAAAAAAACACAAAAATAAAAGAAAGAATGAGAGACTAACAGAGAAACGACCATCTGGGTGGAGGTGAAATTGGTTTTGATGGTGAGCGACGTTTGTCCTTTCTAGATGAACAGCGACGACTCACAGAGAGAAGGCGAGGCGAAGAGATTGCGTGGCTGCAGTGGCTTGAGAGGGTGGAGTTTTCGTGGTTCGTTGTGGCGATGGTGTTCGCAGTTGAGAGAGGGATTATGAGTGAAAATGGTTGGTGTCGTGGGTTTGAGAGGGTGGTTGGTGTCGTGGGTTTGACTTGGTGTCGTGGGTTTGAGTTGGTGACTTGGTGTCGTGGGTTTGAGAGGGAGGAGGGAGGAGGGAGGAGCAGATCTGAAGAGGAGAGAGAGGAGGGATTAGAGTTGAGTGAGGGGAGAGAGAGAGGAGTGAGGAGTGAAAAGGAAAGGCGGGTTCACTAAAGGGATTTTGGGGGCTGATTATCCGTTGCGGTTCACCGAACCGCAGCGGTTTTCTAGGAACCGCAGCGGTTTTCTAGGAACCGCAGCGGTTTTCTAGGAACTGCAGCGGTTTATGTTCCTAATTTTCCCACCCAAAATTTCAAGGATTTACCGCTACGGATCTCTTAAGGACCGCAGCGGTTGTATTGTGACATATAGCGTTTTTTCCACTAGTGGTTTCACGGATATTATGTGCTGGAATATAGTTGCTATATAAGCAAGTTAGCCTGGAGTATTGCTCAGAAAAAGGATAACCTTTGGGTGAAGTGGGTGAACTGCATAAATATAAAGGATGCCAATTGAGGTTCTTATGATGCGCCCTCTCATGCTAGTTGGACATGGCAAAGCATCTGAAAGGCTAAGAATGACTTAAGTACAAAGCTGAACAGTGATCAATGGCTTATAAATAGTAATTTCAATATCAAGAAACACTACCAGAGCATCATTGCTTCTTCTCCTCCTAAGCAATGGACTACTTGTGTTTGGAATAGGTATAGGTTGCCTAAACATCGTTTCATCTTATGGCTTGCAGTTCAAGATAGGTTGAAGACCAGAGTCAGATTGCAGAAACTCAACCTTTGTGACTCAGATAGATGCCTGTTGTGTCAGCAGCATCCTGAGAGCAGTGCTCATCTTTTCTTTGGCTGTGAATTCAGCAAGACTTGAATGAGAAGCGTGATGATATGGTTGGGGATTAACTGGAATGGTAGGAATATTTTTCAGATGAGTAGATGGATTATAGGGCATTATAGAGGTTCTAAATTCAAGCGCCAGGTTGTTATGGCTACTATGGCTGCTATTGTTTATATTGTAAGAATATATAGATGCAAATAGCGGAATTTCATGAAACAATTTTCTAATATCTATCATAGGATCCCAAACATAATCAAACACATGAATCATTCAATAGGGATTAAATATCAAACCATTGTAGCGTGATTTCCCTGTTGTATGCAAGCTTTGAAGATCCGAGAGTCCCAAGTGTTGCTCCTCTAATCAGTCCACGAGCACCAGTTGAACACCAACGTTTGCTAGAACGGAAGAGAAAAGATCCCTTGCTTTTTGGTGGTATAGGCGCCGGTTAGAGGGAATAGATTTGGGTTTCACTTCTCTCTCTTGTGAAAAGAAACTGATTAATGAATTGATCACATAAACCCTAATATTATATCCTATATATAATAGAAGAGGCATAGGCTAGTTAGGAGAACTAATTCTCCTCCTATTCCCCTTTGGACCGGCCCAACCCTAATCCTAAATGGATTTGGATTGCTTTGTCCAACTTGTGCTACAATGTGTGACCTCATATGATTAATCTATTTTGGTTATAAGCCCAATCAATATTGTCTATTAATCATATTTATTCTCTAGCAAGAAAATACGATTACTAAAATAATTAACTTTATTATCTTCATAAAATTATTCCTATTTATATTTAGTAATTGCCGGGATGTTTAAGGACATATTCCTTCATATATGACTTGGAAGAACAGAAATAGAGCTTATTGGGAAAATGTAATTAGCACTATTGATCACACTGTAAAGGAGGTTAAATACATAGTTAAACATAAGATTGTACAGTTTATGAGTCACAAGATTAAAGATGGTGATAGGAGCTGGTTTGACGGTTTGTGATTAATCTGGGCATGTCCAGTGTTGTTCTGGGTTGGTGAGTTTGTTCTCTTAACCTTTAAGGTGTATTGTGGTTTTTTGGGCTTAATATTACTTATTTACCAAAAAAAAAAATGATGACTACAATGATGCCTTTGCTTTCTTCAATGTCCGTTGACACAAAAATATCTAGACAAGAAATTCAAATGAATTAATTTACCTAAATCACATAATTCAGACAATAAGAAGATGAAGTTCGATTGAACGAATTGAAGGAAAAGACGAATTTGAATAAAATTAGGTCAGAATTGAGCAAATGACGTTTGAATGAATGCTTTCTAGAAATGATGAGATTTCTTTCGAATTATCAAGAAGATTATGAATAAACAAATCGCAACAATAATCTCACTCAAGAAGACGAAAATGGCGGATTCAGTTGTGTAGAAAAGAAAAATCTGATTTAACAATAATCTCACTCAACAACAATCAACAAATCTCTTTAGTTTGCAGTTCGGTTAATTTCAACACTTTCTATCACTCTCCTCTCTACTTCAAATGATGTCAAAAATGATGGATTTGTGTGTGCAGAAAAGAAATAGGAGAGAGAAAGGAGAGTGGCGACAATGTTTGAGAGAGACAAGAGTTCACCGAAATATTCGTCGGAGATGGTCGACGGCGAGGGTTTTGCAGTGGTTGTGGAGAAGAGAGAGAAAGCATTTAGAGGTAGAGCAGAGTGATTTTTTTGCATGGTTGGGATTTAAAGAGATAGAAAGTGAAGGGAAAAAAAAGTAGTGGAGGCGGAGCACGAGCAAGTATATATGATACACATTTGGTGAAAAATGATATAAATTTGGTAAAAATTATACAAAAGTCAATGAAAACTGATACAGTATCATTTATCTTATCAGTTTGTGTAATAATGATGTTGTATAGAAAAAGTTGACAAAATGATAAGAGAATGACTTTAAAAAATACATAAATTAATACTTCCTACGATCCGTTCCAAAATAAGTGAAACACTTGTGTCAAAAAGCTCTCACATAAATGAGAGAAGTGTTTCACTTATTTTGGAACGGAGGAAGTATCAGATTTGTTAATAATATAACTCTATGGTAAGATGACATAAGAATAGGTAGAAATGACGTATACTCTGCTCAAAATGATACAACATACAACAATAATAATATTAAACTAAAAAAAAATGAAATAATAAGAAAGTCAAGATCACCAGTTGAACACCAACGTTTGCTAGAATGGAAGAGAAAAGATCCCTTGCTTTTTGGTGGTATAGGCGCCGGTTAGAGGGAATAGATTTGGGTTTCACTTATCTCTCTTGTGAAAAGAAACTGATTAATGAATTGATCACCTAAACCCTAATATTATATCCTATATATAATAGAAGAGTCATAGGCTAGTTAGGAGAACTAATTCTCCTCCTATTCCCCTTTGGACCGGCCAACCCTAATCCTAAATGGATTTGGATTGCTTTGTCCAACTTGTGCTACAATGTGTGACCTCATAGGATTAATCTATTTTAGTTATAAGCCCAATCAATATTGTCTTATTAATCATATTTATTCTCTAGCAAGAAAATACGATTACTAAAATAATTAACTTTATTATCTTCATAATATTATTCCTATTTATATTTAGTAATTGCCGGGATGTCTAAGGACATATTCCTTCAATCTTCCACTTGTCCGGAGACAAGAGCGCAATGTTAAATTCCTTAAGTCACTTAATGCCAAATTTGATAATACTATGTTACTCTCAAATTTTGTTCCTTGATCGCTGAGTTCGAACTGCTCAAATAAGGATTAACTCTTTAGTCCTATTCCGCATGGCTATGCAATTTTCCAGTTCTCGCTCATCAAGAGGCCCAGACACCATTCCTATTTAATAGGAGGACTTCCATTCTTGTATGACCATAACTCACACTCAATTCTTAGCCCACTCGATCACTCGCCTTTATAACCTCATTTTACTACGCGACGTTTAACGAGTGTATTATATCTAAGGAATCCACTAAATATAGTAGTTTGATTCTACTTTTAGAATCTAATTAGGTCAAGTCTCAATGTATCAACTATACATCCATATAATTAATTAGACATCTCTATGCCTCCATAGCCCATGGAACTGCGCTATCAATTAATTATATACTAGTCTCAATGTCCAATTTAGTGATTTAGACTAGGGACTTTAAATAAATTGTGATTTCTGTTCACTTTATAGGATTCCATTATCAAAACGTTTTCGATTATCCTATTTGAAAACACAAATTATTTGGACATTTTATTTAATACTAAACCAATAACAATTAAATAAGAAACGAATTTTATTGATACACATTCAAAGCATAATAAATGTCTTTACAATTGTAAACATGAAGTAAACAACCTAAAGCCATTCTCCCATAAGCTTAAGCCTCATAGACCTAGTATGACACTCATGCTTAGGCTTAGGTTGAGCAGCGGTTTAGTCAGAGGATCTGCTATATTATCCACAGTATGAACCTTGCTTACTTTCACATCATCTCTTTCAACGATCTCTCGAATAAGATGGAATTACCTGAGCACATGTTTAGACCTTTGATGCGATCTGGGATCCTTAGACTGAGCAATGGCACCATTATTGTCACAGTACAACTCAATGCCATTCTCAATGCTAGGAACTACACCAAGCTCACAGCTCCTCCATTGAGACAAAATATGAAACCAGATTGAGATCGGAAATCATCTTTGTCACTCTGAAAGCTTGCATCGGTGTATCCAGTAACAACCAACTCATCATCTCCACCATAAAGCAAAAAATTATCCTTAGTCCTTCGCAAGTACTTAACGATGTTTTTCGCTGCAATCCAGTGCGCATCACCTGGATTTGACTGCTATCTGTTGTATATACTCAAAGTATATGCAACATCCGGTCGAGTGCATATCATGGCATACATAATGGATCCTACTGCAGAAGCATAAGGAACATTACTCATACGCTTGACCTCATCAGGACTCGAAGGACACTGAGTCTTGCCAAGTGTTATGCCATGTTGCATGGGAATGAAACCTTTCTTGGAGTTTTCCAGCTTGAACCTTGCAAGAACCTTATCAATATAAGTCTCTCGACTAAGTCCAATCAGCCTTTTCGACCTATCCCTATAGATCTTTATTCCCAATATGTACTCAGTCTCTCCTAGGTCTTTCATAGAGAAATAATTTTTAAGCCATTCCTTGACTGACTCAAGCATGGTCTTATCATTTCCTATGAGAAGTATGTCATCCACATACAAGACCAGAAAAGTAATACTACTCCCACTTAACTTCTTGTATACACAAGATTCCTCTTCATTTCAGAGAAAGCCAAATTTCTTGACTGCCTCATCAAATCTGAGGTTCCAACTCCTTGATGCTTGCTTTAGTCCATAAATGGACTTCTTAAGCTTGCATACCACTTGTTTTTCTGGAAATAAACTCCTTTTCCAGAAAGACACCATTACGAGCAACAAACACTTTGTTTTCGCTTTGGTTGTAGAAGTAGTATCCCTTAGTCTCTTTTGGGTAACCCACAAAGAGACATTTATCGGATTTGGATGAATGCTTATCAGAAAGTAACCGTTTTACATAAGCTTCACAACCCCATATCCTTAGAAAAGACAATTTTAGAACGTTTCCAGTCCACATTTCATATGGTGTCTTTTCCACTGCTTTGGACGGTGCTCTGTTAAGTGTGAATGCCGTTGTTTCAAGCGCAAATCCCCAGAATGAAATAGGAAGATCAGCAAGACTCATCATGGATCTAACCATATCAAGTAGAGTTCGATTCCTTCTTTCAAAAACGTCATTTAACTGTGGTGTTCCTGGTGGAGTCCATTGTGAAAGTATTCCACAATCCTTTAAATGATCACCAAATTCTTGAGATAAATATTCACCACCACGATCGGATCCCAATGCCTTAATTTTCTTCCCAAGTTGGTTTTGTACTTCATTATGGAATTCCTTAAATTTTCCAAAGGATTCCGACTTATGCCGCATGAGGTAAACAAATCCAAATCTGCTAACATCATTGGTAAAAGTAATGAAGTAACTGTACCCTCCCCTAACCAACGTACTCATAGGTCCACACACATCCGTATGTATGAGGGCTAAAAGGTCATTGGCCCTTTTACTTGAACATGTGAAAGGAGACTTTGTCATTTTCCCCATCAAGCAAAACTCACAAGTATCAAATGATTCGAAATCAATTGATTTGAGAATTCCATCTTTATGAAGCTTCTCAATGCGCTTTGAGCTTATGTGGCCTAATCGACAATGCCATTGGTATGTAGGGTTTGAATCATTTGCTTTATGTTTCTTGATGTCTATGTTATAGATGTGGGTTTCTAAGTCTAGCACATATAAACCATTTGATAACTTAGCGGAGACATAGAACATATCATTCAAATACGCTAAACAACAATTGTTCTTTATTGTAAATGAATAACCTTCGAAATCCAAAGCAGGAATCGAAATAATGTTCTTTGTGATATCAGAAACATAATAACAATTATTAAGTTCTAAAACTAATCCTGAAGGTAAAAGTAGACTATATACACTAGTGGAATAAAGCCCATCCGATCTGGTCAAAACCGGGCTTACTGATCCGATTTTGGTCCGAATCGGATGGGCTCGCAGCAGTTCGCAATGATTAACTGATCCGGTCCTAAACCGGGTCAGTTAGTCAGTTTGATCGAAAACCGGAGCAGTTGACCACCCAAAAAACCCAAAAAAAAAAAAATATTTATGTTTTGCATTTTTTCATAATTAATCGATACAAAATCAATCGTATATATCAATACTCATTTTATTAAGCATATTATACTCAATTGAAGCATAAGAATCCTTTACAAATCTATTAATGTAAATAAACATAATTTTTTCGCGCCTTTGCTTCTCTCTCGGTGTAGGATAAGGCTCCTTCCTTATCCTGCACCGTAGCCATGGCAGGAAAATCAAAGGTTAAGGCGAAGAAATCAAGTGCAAAACACAGTAAGAATGAGACAAAGAAAGGACCTACAAGTCCAAATACAGGACAAAAATAGAAATCTATGGCGGAATTACATGGAATTGCAGATTTGGAAATTAAGACCCTCGAATTTGACATTCCACTTTCACCAAGAAGTTCATTGAAGGAGCTTCAAAAATAAACAACGGATAAAGCGCAACTATCATAATGGCTGACTATAATGAAGAAAACACAGAACCGATTGGAAGCCATTAATGGAGGTAATATTCAATCTCGACAATTATTGACTGAATTTGAGGAACATATTGATGTTGAGGAAACAAATACAATTGATAGAACACATAATACTGAATCTCAATCGACAATTAAAATTGATTTTGATGATGTTAAAGACGAAATTGCTTATTGGGAATCATCAATTGTATGCTATGTTGTGGGTGCAAATCCACCATTTCCTGTTATGGAGGGTTACCTTAGGAGAATCTGGGCCAAGCAAGGTATAGAGAAGATTGTTGCTGTTAATAAGGGTATTTTCTTGGTAAGATTTCATAATGATGATCTTAGAGATGTAGTGCTGAAAGAAGGAGTGCAATTTTTTGACAAGAAACCACTCATAGTTAAACCATGGCATTCAGAAATGGATTTGCAAAAAGAAGAACTCAAAACTGTCCCAATTTGGCTTCAATTACACTAGGGGAAAAAAAAGGAAGGGCTGCGCAAGAAGGGCTGCGTTTTATTAAAAACGCAGCCCTTCTTGTATGAAGGGCTGCGGTTTCCAAGGAAACCGCAACCCTTTTTGTGAAGGGCTGCGGTTAGACTTAAAACCGCAGCCCTTCATGCAGTATGAAGGGCTGCGGTTTTAAGGCTAACCGCAGCCCTTTATGTGAAGGGCTGCGGTTAGCCTAGAAACCGCAGCCCTTCATACACGAAGGGCTGCGTTTTCTAGGATAAGCGCAGCCCTTCCTATCCCGCCCATTTCAACCTGTGAGTTTTGCGCGCAACACACAGTAGCACTCACTCGCTAATTTCCCTCGCACACTCAGCTCACCCCTCTCCCTCACACTCACTCGCACACTCACTCATCTCCCTCACACTAACTCGCACTGCCCTAACGGCCATCACCGGAGCACTGACACATCGCCGGAGCGCCGTCCCATTGCCGGTGCACACTTCTTCTTCTCTTCTCTCAGCGTTGCCCGAGCTCCTTCTTCTTCTCTTCTCTCGGCGCGCCTTGACGCCACCACCACCACCACTCTTTGCATTGTCGGTAATTCACCTCTCACTCTCTCTCCTCTTTGTTTTATTTAATTTCTCTTCTATTTTGTGTTGTAAAATGTGATTGTAGGGGGGTGGGGGAGGGCTTGTGGAGGGTGGGTAGGGGGTGGGGGGTGTTGGGCGGGAGATGGGGGATGGGCTGGGGAGACTGGGCATGGGGTGGGGGAGGGCGGGGGGATCTTTGGAAAGGGGGTGGGGGAGGGCTGGGAGAGGCTGGGCATGGGGTGGGGGAGGGCGGGGGGATCTTTGGAGGGGGGTGGGGGATGACTGGGGAGGGTGGGCATGGGGTGGGGGAGGGTGGGCATGGGGTGGGGGAGGGCTGGGGGAGGCTGGGCATGGGGTGGGGGAGGGCGGGGGATCTTGGAAAGGGGGGTGGGGGGTGGGGAGGTTGGGCATGGGGTATATTTTAGGCCTATTTTAGCCTTTTCGCTTCCGAATCGTACTTACCGAGTCATTTAACCCCAAATTCTTTTGAACATGATTATATGAGGTATAATGTAACTATTGTGTAGATTTTTAGGTTTGCAATTGTTGTAGGTTGAATTTTGGGAACGAAAAGGGCATTTTAGGCCTATTTTAGCCTTTTCGCTTCCAAATCGTACTTATCGAGTCATTTAACCCCAAATTCTTTTTGAACATGATTATATGAGATATAATGTAACTATTGTGTAGATTTTTAGGTTTGCAATTATTGTAGGTTGAATTTTGGGAACGAAAAGGGCATTTTAGGCCTATTTTAGCCTTTTCGCTTCCAAATCGTACTTATCGAGTCATTTAACCCCAAATTCTTTTTGAACATGATTATATGAGATATAATGTAACTATTGTGTAGATTTTTAGGCTTGTATTTGTTCTTGGTTGCATTTCGGGAACGAAAAGGTCATTTTAGGCCAAATTTTGCCTTTTCGCGTCCAATTCGTACTTATGGAGTCATTTAACCCCAAATTCTTTTTGAACATGATTATATGAGGTATAATGTAACTATTGTGTAGATTTTTAGGTTTGCAATTGTTGTAGGTTAAATTTTGGGAACGAAAAGGGCATTTTAGGCCTATTTTAGCCTTTTCGCTTCCAAATCCTCCCTCCCCCTCCCCCCACCGCACACCCCCTCCCTCCCCCCCCCCCTCCCGCCACAGCCCCCTCCCCTCCCCCCTGCCGCCTCCCCCTCCCCCCCCCACGGCCCCTCCCCCTACCGCCTGACCCTCCCTCCCCCCACCTGCCTGCGACCCCTCCCTCCCCCTCTTGCCCCCCCCTCCCCCTGCCCGCCCCTCCCCCCCCTGCCGACCCCTCCCCCTCCCCCCACCGCACACCTCTCCCCTCCCCCCACCGCACAGCCCCCTCTCCTCCCCCCTGCTGCCCCTCCCCTCCCCCCCCACCGCACGCCCCTCCCCTCCCCCACTGCACAGTCCCTCCCCCTCCCCACTCCCCTTCACGACCCCGTCCCCTTCCCCCCCTCCCCTCCCCCCCTGCTGCCCCCCCCCTCCCCTCCCCTCCCCGCACCGCTGCTGCCCCTTGCACACGAACCCCCTCCCCACACCCCACCCCCTTAGTGGCAATGTTAATTTTAATTTTTTGTTATATTAATGCATTATTTGTACAATTTCGGGGAGATGGCGGATGTGCATACGGATAACACCACAAGTGGTGCTTGAACACACTACCGAGGATGAGTCTTTCGATGCGAGAAAGGAACGGGGTAAATTGTCTCGATTTCGCCGTGAAGAGATAAATGCACAAATGCCTACGAAGTCATTGGCGACGAAAAGAGAAAAGGAAGGGGACCTACAAAGTCACTAGGGAAACACACAAATATGACTTTGGAGTACGATAACATGGGTCAACCTTGTGGAAAGTGGCGTCAAAAGTATGGCATGCAAGTTGGCATTTGCATGCATAAACTCTCCATTTTGCACTCATGGAAAGAGGTGCCCGAGGGATTGAAGCGTTGTCTATGGGAAGATACCATGGTAAGCTTCAAGTACAATAACGTTTAGTTTCTTAATTATTTAGTTAAATATATGTGTAATATTACTTATAGCATATAAATTACAACATTTGCGAAAACTAATTTGTGAAGCTGCGTTTTTTGTAGAATCAATTCAATATCGAAGATGATGAAGCCAAGAAGAATGTATTTCTATCCGCGGTTGCCCCGGAGATTCGGAGATTTCAAGGCTAAGTTAGTGTCCGGGTGGATCACTAAGCGGAGGAAAGTAGTAGGTACAAAGAAGAAGAACATCTACGGCGGAGAAACACAAGCCGATCCCGAGGCTTCCACTAGGAAACATCATCTCGCACCATCCAAATTACCATTTCAAATATGGAAAACTATCAAACCCGAAGAGTGGGAAGCATTTGATGCCAAGAAAACAACCCCACAAGCTATTGTAAGAATATTTTATTAAGATTTAATAAACTTAGATCCGATATTATTGTATAGCACCGTACGTAGCTAACCTTTATTTATAATTGTGTGTTTTAGGCAAGTCGTGAGAAAAGTAGCTCGAGTGCAAAAGCTAGGAAGTATTATCATCATTTGGGTGCTCATTCGTACAATGAGGCGAGAGAGAAGTGGATGTTCAGCCATTACCCCACAATAGGGTCGACAACGGCAACGGGGAGTGGCTCAATGACGACAGGTTGCACGGCCTCGGCAACCGGATAGAGTCCTCGATTGGTGGTGTTCGATGCATGGGGTTGATGCAAAGGGAAAAAGAGTCTTGCACGACCCGGAACACAACGAGATAGCCAACGCCATTGTAAGTACAAATTATATGGTTATATAAGGTATATATAATATAACTTTTGCGCTCACAAGCATTTCTCTCTTATACTTATGTAGATTGGCTTGAAGGAAAAAGAGGCAATCGGTGAGTTCACTCCTAAAGGACACATTGATGCATTGCACGAAACTTTAGGACCGGACCACGGTGGACGCGTGAGGGGCGTAGGAGGTGTCCGCCTCGGTTTGAGAAAGGTATATGGTGATCAATACACTACGGCCGACAAAATCAAGTGTAAGTAGTGTGAATTCGGCAACGTCGGTAGATGTGGAGGCTATGAAAGGCTGCAATTCGGGAGGAGCTAAGGGAGGAGATGACCCATAACTTCAACGCCATTTTGGAGCAAATGGGTTTACCGACTTTTGCTGCATTCAAGAAGGGTAGTGATACTACACCTAGCCGCTCCGATCCACTTGTAGGACCCGAGTTGAAGGTAATCACTTAATCCCTTTGCTTTGTTAAACAACTATTGTTACGTTCTTAAATGCATGAAATTCTTACTATATATATGTTGTTTCATAGACTAACTATAAATAGAGTTTTTTTTACGGGAAGAGACACCATGTGAACTATTAGTTGGAGGAGATGGTTATGATAGTTTCATCCTCGTAGCTCATGGCCATGCACAACCCCTAGTGACCGAGTACGATTGCATAACCAGTTAGTGGATCATAATCACTATGTGGTCACCCTCAATGAAATTGTGTCAAGTTTCGAAGAATTACCTCTTCGCCGTCGAAGCCGAAGTTGGTCTACGATTACTAAATGATGCCCTTGGCGGTTATGTTACGTGGGCGCGTGCATTAGTGCGGTTTTGATGAGGTACAATGATTAACATTCATATATATATATGCGTGTTTTCTTTTATAGTTCCTATGATAGTCAGTAATATCTTTACTTTTAACTAAATACTAGGTTTGGGGGAAGGCCGACTCACATGCCGGGGAAGGGAAAGAAGGCATGTTCACCTTATAAGAAAGCAAGTTTACGTGATGAAGGTGAACGAAATGTGGTGACGGGAAATGTTTCTAAGACAAAAAAATCCAGTTATTATCGATCCGGAGGTGGTGCGGAGCCTTACTACGCCATGCTTTTGGTTACATGAGTGCGCTAGCGATTTACCCGATGAAAGCGCAATTGAGGTTGCTTTGGGGGAGCAACAATTCCACTACCTTGAGAACTCATCGACATTCATTTCAAAGGTTGATATTAAAGAATTCTTATGTGGGGTAGAGTTGAATGTTTCCATGATACAAACATTCATGAGGTAATACATAAGTATATAAATTAAATATACATATACATATATATGCCTTAAGTAGTTTTCAAATCCATAATAAGTAATTGTTGGTTTACTTTTAATATAATCAATATAATTTCTCAGGTTATTATACAATGAATTGCTTGCAACATCTAGTGCAATGTTTGGTTGGTTATGTCCAAACATAATACGAGATGACAATTGCTTACAAAACAAAGCCGAAGTGAAAGAGTATCTCGACATGAGTTTCAAAGCATCATCTCGTTTTGGATATCATCAGATCATTCTTGTTCCTTATATTGAAAAGTATGCTTGTTAAACTCGCTTTACTTTTATTATTCGATACTTAAATTGACCTATTAATTGTTCTACGATTAATAATAACTATATTTTCTTGTTGTAGGGCTCATTGGACACCTTTGCTTGCGATATGTTTGTCACGTAACGAAGTCTACCACTTTGATTCTTTGCGTCGACAACCACCACGGACCTTACTAATCAAATCATTGTTAAATAGGTAGCCTAATCGAAACTCAATATATGCGCACTTATTAATATTACACATTATTCTTCATCTTTAAATATATAAACAGTTAGTACATCTAATCTTATAATAATGTTGTTGATGTAGTGTGATGAAGCATATTAGTGCAATAGGACTTCGAGCACCAAAAGCTCCTGTTTGGATATCAGTCGAGGTAACATGACTAATTTATTTGTCCTTATATAGAAACACTTTTAGCCACATACTACACATCTAATTAACATGAATGTCATTGGATGCATCCTTTGGTGAACATTTAGTGTCCGCAACAAGAAGATGGACTTGCATGTGGCTATTACGTGCTGAGATACATGTTCGATATCGTCAACCAGTGCACTAACGCCGATGATCTTCAAAAGGTATGTAACTTATTAGTATATGTTAGTTTAGATTAGATTGATTGGTAATAGGTATTAATTGGTTTAGAAACCAAAGTAGCACATGCATATATTTGGGAACGAAAATGTCATTTCTAGGCCTATTTTTGCCTTTTACGCTTCCAAATCGTATTTATCGAGTCATTTAACCCCAAATTCATTTTTAACATGATAATATGAGGCATAATGTAACTATTGTGTAGATTTTTAGGTTTGCAATTGTTGTAGGTTGAATTTTGGGAACGAAAAGGGCATTTTAGACCTATTTTTGCCTTTTCGCGTCTAATTCGTACTTATCGCTTCATTTAACTCCATTTTCTTTTTCAATATGATAATATAAGGTATAATATAACTAGTGTGTAGAGTTTTAGGCTTGCATTTGTTTTTGATTGAATTTCGGGAAGGTATATGTCATTTTTAGAACTACTAACTACGGTACGTAAATGATTGAATTCTTATATTATGTGTTTATTCCTTGGTTGTTTTGCAAGGTTTATATGAATAACACACCACGTTTGAGGGCCTTCACCACAGACGAATTACATGAAGTTCGGGATAAGTTGGCGTCCTACATTTGCGATGATTGCTTATGATACATCTAATAGTTTGTATTAATTCTATGTACATTTTTCACATTATTAAATATATACATATTTAAAGTTAATTATTATATTACGTTCAAAAACTTGTCATATATTATTATTGCAATTTGATCGGTTTTTTTTTGTCGAAGGGAGGTTTTGGGTGGGGGGTGGGGTGGGGGGGCTGCCATGGTGGGCTCTTGGGCTGGGCTATGGGGTTTGGTTGGGTCTTGGGGTGGTGGCGGCAATGGGTGGAGGAGGTGGCGGAGGGTGGGGTGGGGTGGGGGTGCGGGGGAGTGAAGGGGGGGGGTGGGGGGGTGGGGGCGGGGGCGGGGGGGGGGGAGTGCGGGGGTGGGCGGGTGTGGGGGGGTGGGGGGCTGGGGGTGGGAGTGCGGGGGGTGGGCGGGGGTGGGGTGGGGGCGCGGGGTGGGGGGGGTGGGGTGTCTTTGGCGGGGGGTGGGCGGGGGGTGGGGGTCTTTGGGGTGGGCGGGGGGTGGGGTGTCTTTGGGCGGGTGGGCGGGGGTGGGGGGTTGGGGTGGGCGGGGGTGGGGTGTCTTTGGGGCGGCGGGGGGTGGGGAGGGTGGGGGGTCTTTGGGGTGGGCGGGGGGTGGGGTGTCTTTGGTTTGCGGGGGTGGGCGGGGGGTGGAGGGTGCAATTTATTTTTTTTAAAAAAAAAATTTAAATGTGAAGAGCTGCGGTTTTAAGCCTAAACCGCGACCCTTCACTTAAATAGGAGCTGCGGTTTAGGCTTAAAACCGCGGCCCTTCACATAGAGAAGGGCTGCGGTTTAAAGCAAACGACCCTTAAGCTTATAAGGGCTGCGTTTTTGGCCTAAACCGCGGCCCTTCGTTGTGAAGGGTTGCGGCTAAAAACCGCGGCCCTTCTTATCTATTGAAGGGTCGCTATGGAAAGGGGCTGCGGTGGCAAAACGCAGCCCTTAGGGCTCTTTTGACCTTGACCCTTCCTTGTTTTTCCACTAGTGTTACCAGCTTTAGATTTAAAGTATTGGGAAGAGAAGTGCTTGTTTAAACTAGTGGTAGGTATAGATCGACCTCTAAAGTTGGACCAATCTACCATTAATAAGGATAGATTGTTATATGCAAGAGTGTTGATTGAAGGAAAGTATGAATCAAGATTTCCTGGATGAAATTGAATTTGAAAATGAGAGAGGTGTTAAGGTGAAACAAAGTGTGAGATATGAATGGAAGCCGATCAAATGTGATTCATGTCATGGTATTGGTCATGTGAACAGCGATTGTACTAAAAAGAAACAACGGCTGAGGGTAGGAAATGGGTTTCAAAGAAATGGGTAGCCAAGAAGCAGACCCACATAGATGCAGAAGGTTTTCAGAAAGTTACAGGACATGCTCCTGTGATTCAGAATGTGGTCCAACCTGTGGCTGTTGACAATACTTTTGCTGTTTTAGAGAATGAAATGACGAGAGGAAATGGCAAAAAATGAAATGACGAGATGAAGTGGCGGGAAATACAAAAGAACTAGAAGTTCTTTGTGGAAAGGGTTGAAAATGGAATGAACCATGTGCAGGAGGGGAAGCCTCCTGATATGGATGGATAACATTCTATGTTGGAATGTGAGGGGACTAAACAACAAGAAAAAGCAATTAGAAGTGAGGAATTTCATTTTGACTCACAACATTAGATTGTTTAGTCTCCTGGAAACTAAGATAAAAGCTCCATCACTAGGTGACTTTTATCTTATTGTTTGTCCTCAATGGTGCATTACTACTAATAATGCTTGGCATGGGAATGGAAGAATCATCCACGGGATGGCATCCTTTCATTGTTAATGTCAATATTATACGTTGTACTGCCCGGATCATTCATCTTGAAGTGGAGGTTATAAATGGAGGCAAAAAGTTTTTTTGCACTTTTGTTTATGGCATGAATGAAAGAGTTAATAGAGAAGAGATGTGGAGTTGTTTGAAGAAGGTTGCTGTTTGTACTTCCCCCTGGATCATCTTAGGTGATTTTAATGCTATTATGCATATAGAGGATAGAATAGGGCAACCAGTGAGGGAAAGAGAGATTTTAGACATGAAGTGCTGTATGGAAGAATGTCAATTGATGGAATTAAAGACTTATGGGCAATATTATACATGGAACAACAAGCAAGAGGGCAGAGATAGGGTGTTTTGTAAGCTTGATAGGGTTTTAGGGAATGATAGTTGGTTTACAGAATGGCCTTTAACTGAGGTTACTATTCTTGCAGAAGGAGATTATGATCATTGTCCATTGATCATAAAATCTTTCAAGGATGTTGCCAGAAGAAACCTTTCGGGTTCTTCAATATGTGGAGTAAAGGCTGATTCCTACAAAGATATTGTAGGGCGAGTGCAACAAGCAAATTTCAGGCACAAGAACGTTCCAGGTTGTTAGCAAGATGAAGATTCTGAAGAAAGAGTTGAAAGCTTCATGATTTGGTGATGTTTCAGTGCAGGATGTTTTCACTTACAACCAGATGCTTGCTGCTCAACATGATTTACATCTTAATCCTGATGATTTGCTTCTGAGAGTAAAGGAAAAAGAAGCTAGAGAAGCTTACAGAGAAGCCCATAGAAATTAGTCTCATTTTCTGAGTCAAAAAGCAAAACTCAGATGGCAAGCTGAGGGGGATGATAATACAAAGACTTTTCATCAAAGTGTGAAGAGTAGAAGAATTCAGAACAGAATAAACACAATTAAGAAGGAGGATGGCACCTGGGCTAATTCTTCTAAGGAAGTTGTGAATGAATTTATGGGTTTCTACCACTCTCTCCTAGGAAGTAGGGATGATATTAGGAAGGTTGAATCTGCAATTATCAGGAAGGGTGTAATTCTAAATACAAAACATCAAAATGCACTTTCCTTGGAGTTCAATGTCGATGAAATAAAGCAAGTTTGCTTCTCTATGCACGATGATAAATATCCGGGTTTTGATGGCTTTTCAAGCTGCTTCTTCAAGACCAGTTGGGATATCATTGGAAGTGATGTGATAGCTGCAATTCAAGATTTTTTCAGAACTGAGAGAATGCTCAAAGAGATCAATGTGGCTGCTATCACACTGATCCCTAAAATTAAAAGTCCTGCTTCAGTTGATGATTATAGGCCTACTGACTGCTGTTCAGTTTTATACTCCCTCCGTTCCAAAATACTCTTGACACTTATCAAGACACGTAGTTTTAGATGATAAGTTGTTGTTTGGTTATCAATTGTTATTTTATTGAAAAGTAGATGTGATAGGAGTTAGTAGTTAGTAAAAGTAGTATTATTTTATTTTAAGGAGAGATAATGTGGGCCATGGTTAGAGTTGGTATGTAATAGGAGTGGTATTATTTTATTTGGAGGAGAGAGAGTGTGGGCCAATGTTTAAAAGGTAGAAGGATTAAAATAATAGTGGGTCATATCCAAAAATAGAAGTGTAAAGAGTATTCTGGGCCGGATTAAAAAGGAAAGTGTAAAGAGTATTCTGGGACGGAGGGAGTATAAGATAATCACCAAGCTGATTTGTGTAAGACTTAGCAAAATACTGCCTGATATAGTCTCATAAGCTCAAGGTGCATTCATAAATGACAGACACATCATCAGCAATATTATATTATGCCAAGATCTTGTGAAAAGGTTTAGGAAGAGGAATAATTAAGTTAGAAGCATTCTCATGAAAGTGGATCTTATGAAAGCCTATGATTCCATAGAATGGGATTTTGTGTTTGAGCTCTTAACTGCTCTTAACTTCCATGAGCACTTTATCAGCTGTGTGATGGAATGTATAACAACACCAAAGTTCACTCTTCTCATCAATGGAAGCACAGAAGGTTTTTTTTACAACCAAGAGAGGACTTAGACAAGGGGATCCAATGTCTCCCTTGATCTTTGTCCTCTGTATGGATTATTTGACCAGAATTCTGTCCTATATAGGGGAGCTAAATGAGTTTAAATTTTTCATTGGCTGCTCTACTATGAAGCTTAATCATCTGTGTTTTGCAGATGATTTGCTTCTCTTCTGCAAAGGAGAAGCTAAGTCTGCTTATCTGCTCCTTCAAGGTTTAAAATTATTCACAGAGTCTTCTGGATTGCAAGCAAACAAAAGTAAATCAGCAATTTACAGCAATGCTATTCCTGAAGATGAATTGAAGAGAATTGAACAATTCTCAGGTTTTGTAAAGGATACACTTCCTTTCAAATACCTAGGAGTTCCCATCAGCTCCAAGGGTATCAAAGCAGCTGACTGTGAAGCACTTGTGGACAAAATGACTCATATAATAAGAACATGGAGTTCAAGAAATCTTAGCTTTCCTGGCAGAGCACAACTAGTAAATTCAGTTTTACTAAGTATCCACTGCTACTGGGCGCAAATTTTTCTCCTTCCTTGTTCTGTCATACACAAGATTAATGATGTCTGTAGACATTTCCTCTGGAGTGGTAAAGCCATGAGTGATAAACTGGCCATGTGAACTGGGAAAAAGTCTGCACTCATAAGAAATATGGAGGTTTAGGCTTCATAGATATTAAAAGTTGGAATAAGGCAGCTGTGGGCAAGTCGATTTGGAATATAGGCAGCAAGAAAGATGAACTTTGGGTCAAATGGGTGCATACCATTTATGTGAAGGAGGGGAATTGGTGGGACTTACAAGCTCCACCAGGAGCAAGTTGGGTCCTAAAATACTTGTGCAAGGTGAAGCAAGAACTTCAGCAAATTGGAATGCAAAATTGGTTTGTTAACACTTCCTATTCAATAAGCAAAGTTAACTCACAGTAAACAGAGGAGAAGTCCCTTAAACCTTGGGTAACAGGAGTGTGGAACAGAATGTCCTCGCTTAAGCATAAATTCATTACATGGTGGGTATTCAACATAAGGTGAGAACTAAGGATAAGTTAGTTTTCAATACAATATCAGCTTGGATAATATATGATGTTTATGTGGAAATGCCATAGAAACACATGACCATTTGTTTTTTGCTTGTTCATACAGCAAACAAATCATACTAGCTATGCTTGAATGGTTAGGAATCAAAATGATCACCAGGAATCTGATTCAATGGTTCAACTGGATCAGATGCAGATATAAGGGCACAAAAATGAGAAGGCAGATCTTGTACACAACGTTTGCAGCTGTCAGTTACCAGATATGGAAGTCAAGGAATGAAGCATACTGGTTACAGAAAATAAATAGAATAGACAATACAATTAGAGATATAAAATTTACTGTAAAGCATAGAATTTTGGTTTGTAAATCTGTTAAATGGAGTGTTACAGATTGTGATTGGGGTAGAAAGTTTGTAAATGGGTTCTATTAGCCGTTTGTGGTGGGTTCTTTCCCTAATTTTTTGGGAAGATTTGTAATTGTTTTTTGGAAATAATACTTACTTACTTACCAAAAAAAAAAGTCTATCAATGTAGCTCAACTTAGCACCCTAATGACAGTTGCTGCTCCAACATAATTTACACATTTGGCCAACCTTCTAGCTGCCTGCTTGAGTTTCTTCACTGTTTCATGCCATGGATCTTTCCTATCAGCAACACTCGGAGTGGCATGAAAAGGGATTTCCCCCTGCCACAACAATATACCAGTGAGAAAAAAACAGAGAAAGAATCATGAGAGAGAGATAGCATCATTGTGCTCTTTGCTACGAGGCGAGCAAATAATACCTTGCACTTAATGATTTGCCAAAGCCCTTGACCCACTTTTGCCACGGAATGGCCTTCTTGGAAAGCCGCAATGAGCTCACCACTTGTCATGTTTAAGCAAATTTTCCACAAGCACATAGTTAAAACAAGAAAAAACGACTAATCTACATGTCAATAGAATCAACGGAGGAAAATTGCTATATGCGGCCCAAAGGCGGAGTCGAAGAAGCTAGAAATGGAAACATCAATAACACCAATTTATGCGCGGTCATATAATATATTCACTAGTGGAAAAAAAGCTATATGTCACAACACAACCGCTGCGGTCCTTAAGAGAACCGTAGCGGTAAATCCTTGAAATTTTGGGTGGGAAAATTGGGAACATAACCATAAACCGCTGCGGTTCCAAGAAAACCGTTGCGGTTCCTGAGAAACCATTGCGGTTCGGTGAAACGCGGCGGTTAATCGGCCCCCAAAATCCCTTTAGTGAACCCGCCTTTCCTTTTCACTCCCTCACTCCTCTCTCTCTCCCTCACTCAACTCTAATCCCTCCTCTCTCTCCTCTTCGGGATCTGCTCCTCCTCCCCTCCCTCCTCCCTCCTCCCTCCTCCTCCCTCCTCCCTCCTCCCTCCTCCTCTCAAACCCACGACACCAAGTCACCAACTCAAACCCACGACACCAAGTCAAACCCACGACACCAACCACCCTCTCAAACCCACGACACCAACCACTTTCACTCGTAATCCCTCTCTCAACTGCGAACACCATCGCCACAACGAACCACGAAAACTCCACCCTCTCAAGCCCACTTTGCAGCCACGCAATCTCTTCGCCTCGCCTTCTCTCCGTGAGTCGTCGTTGTTCATCTAGAAAGGACAAACGTCGCTCACCATCAAAACCAATTTCACCTCCACCCAGATGGTCGTTTCTCTGTTAGTCTCTCATTCTTTCTTTTATTTTTGTGTTTTTTTCTTCATTTGTAATTGCAATTGCTAAATTGTAGAATGGAAAATTAGGGTTCTTTGGAATTTTTGGAATTAAGTTCAAATTATGTTAATTGTGAGTTAAAAAGATTGATAATTGAGAATTTGGGTATGTTGGGTTGTTGAATTTGAGCATATTAATTCCATTTTTGTTGGGTTGTATGAAGATTCTTTGTAGTTTAACTAATATTCTTTGCTTTTTAAAATTAAGGGTCTTTTTTCTTGCTTTGTTGCAATTTGTATTGTTAATGATGTGTTTTGGATGGTTTTATTCTATGCTGAGTTTTAATTATGTATATAGAAATCAATATATATACATTGACGAATCATGAATCCTAAAATACCCCCTAATTCCTTTTTCTCTATAGTTTCCAACCTTGAAAAACATTATAGAGGTATTCATACCATGATACTCTGGCACTTGAAGCAATTGTCTTGTATGGTACAATGTGCTATCCGATTTTAGTTATGTTCTGCGTATAATGGTATTGAAGTCTAGGATTCTGATGCAGGGGTGATTGTAACACCCCCAAATTTCTCTCTTTCTAAAAAGATATTTTAATATAAAACTTGAGAGTATTACCGCCACGTGATAACGTTAAAGGCTTTAATACTAACTACTAACTGAACTTTAAACTAATGCAGCGGAAATAACTAAAATAACTTCTCTTTATTGATATAAAATTTATCGTACAACTATAACAATGGAAATAAAGAAAATAAAATAACAACTCCTTGACTAATTATGATTCCTCACTAGCTCCCCCATATGAAGTATGCATCATATCAACCTGTAAATTCTGCTCGCCAAAATAGGGTCATCACAGGGACAAAGCCATAAAACAAAACAAAACGCGTGTCAGTAAAAATACTGAGTATATGTATATGCGGAATATAAAATCACTTTATTTAATTAAACATTTGAAATATTTAATTTCGAAAATCCTTCCTTGAATACTTGATAATTATATAACATAAAGTATTTAACTTTAATAAAAACTCCTTTTCCTTGCCTAGGTACCTTTCCTAAAGTGTGCACACCCCCCAAGTTTAGTATTCCTTACTGAGTCTATTACGAGGGGTTACTACCTTGTCCACATGACTTATACAAAAAGTACATGGGTAAATAATATAATGGCTACCGTTCTTGCTAATAAATAACAAGCCGTTGCCTGGGTAAATAATATTAATAGCTACCGTTCTTGCTAATAAATAACAAGTCGTTGCCTCTTTATTATTGCGATCATAAAAGATCATATATCTAATAAAAAATCCTTCTGAAATAATCCTCCTTTAAAAAGAATAGTACTACTTATAAATTTAGCCATATAAAGGCATAAATAAAATAACTTGCTTAAGAGGTAACTTTTGAAAAATAATAATAATTCAAAAATACTCCTTTCTAATATATTTAAACATGCATTTAAATATCAAACTCCTTGTAAATTATATGAATACATATTCAAAGATCAAACTTTATAATAATATTGAACTAAAGACATAATTCAAGTGCATAATAAAATTAATAAACATTCAAACATGTTCATACAAAACACATGTAGTTCATAATAAAACTTATAAAAACATGGACTTCAATCCAAAATATTTTCCTAAAAACATAATGCTAAGGTTGCAAAAAATAATTATTAAAGATCTACATATACACGCACCTTAAAAATTAATAACTACTAGGGAGAAGAGAAAGGGTAGGCTAAAAGAGAGAGAGAGAGTTTAAACTTGGGAAAAGAGATTTATTTCTCAAATTTGGTGTGAAGAATATGATGGGTGGAGACCCTATTTATACTTAGTTGGATAGGTAGAGTCGGAATAGGACTAGGAAACTAAAAGATGGATTTAAGATAAAAGATAAACAAATCTTGCTAAGATCTAACAAATTTTTACGATCATCCAACTAAAATTCGGAAAAGATATAAATTATCCCACAAAACAAAATTCTATAAGCTTAAATAATTTAAAAGATAAGTAAAAAAAATAAAAGTAACCAAAACTTTGCTCACGGCGTGAATTTGCCGCGTTTTTTTTTTTTTTTTTTTTTTTTAAATTTCTTTAAATCTTTTTCCTTTTTTTTTTGTAAATCTTTTATGATTTTCTTTTAAGAAATACTTCAACTACTAAACTAACTACTTGGATTATAATTTGTAAACTTAGGCCCAATATATAATTTGGGCTAGAATTTATTTGAAAACCCCATAATATATCATAAAAGTCTATTTAAAACCTTTATAATTAATAATAAACCTCTTTAATAATTAAAATCCTTTTAAAAATTATAATTAATAACTTACGAAAAATACGGAGTATTACAGACTACCCCCCTTAAAAGAAGTTTCGTCCTCGAAACTTAAAGCAAGCAAACAAAAATAAAGCATGTAATTCACATATATCACAAAAATTTGTATCAAAGTAAGTTGGCTCATTTAATAACTCATAAAATAAGTCAAAATTAGGTCGAAAATAACATTTTAAGTTAAAAGCGCGAAACTCTATCGCATTCTACCCCCCTTAAAAGGAGTTACGCCCCCGTAACTCGCTAAGACTTTAGACTTGACTTAAAATTATTTACCGACTTTGTAATACAAACAATATAAGAGTCATTGCTGGAAATGGAATAACAAAATTACTAGATAGATAATACTTTCGAAAATATCTTTTTAAATTTGAAAATTAACCTCTTTTTCAAGGTATTAATAATAGAAATATTTACCTTCAATAATAGATCAAGAAAATATCTAACTAAGTCCAAAAGGGTAGTTTATGACAAGCGAAAAGTTTATAAAATTTGAATAGGAAATTTTTCCAAAATTTAATAAAAACTAATATTGATACTAAAACAAGTGTTGCTGAAACAACTTGAGGTGAAAGCTAATATATTACAAAAAAATGTTATAATATAGTGAGTAAAAGAAAATTATAAAACCTTTCGTAAGCTTTACTCGAAAACGCCTTTATTTTAAAAAAAAAATAGACTTGCTTTCTCCTTAAAAAGCTTCAAAAACTCATGAAGAACTCACAATGACTAAAAAAAAATATAACTCCTGATCCTAATTTATTACAAATCAAATTATTTCATCATTCATAAGCAACACTTGTAAGTAACACAACATATACTTGAAGAAAATAGTCATCCTTACTTATGTCCTAAAAACTAAATCTCCTCGAAATTCATCTTACAATTTTCCTTAAAGTGCCATAATCAATATTCTCTCAAAATAGACCGTAGTTAACTAGGACTTTAGACAATAAATAAACAACATTGCTTGAAATTCATATAATATTCATTTCAATAAAATTAACTCCTTCACATAATATATACTCAATGCTTAAATCCATAAGACAAAAATACAACTACTCTTTCCAAAATCAATTACCTTGATTGACTAGTTTATTCCCTTTTCTCCTTTATTAAGCTCTTGATTTTTTTTCCAAAAGTATATTTCTTCCACTATTAGAGACTTAGAGTCACTTAATTCCTTTATAATTAATATACCCAATCCTTTATAACTCGTTGTAACAAACATCAAGCAAGAGTTTAAGACTACTCCCAAAAATAATACTTCTCTTGACACTTAATAATCCTCCAAAATCAACTTAGCATACATTTAGAGAGTCCTAGTATCTTACTTCCACCTTTTAAAACAAAAAGGATCCAAAGGAACCTACTAAAAATTCAAATATGGGCTTTCGTACTTTCTTTGCTTAACTATAACAACGACTCCTTTAAATATATTTGCAATTCAGCAAGTGTAAAATTCCTTAATTAAATCAAACTTCAAATATGGTATCTCATATACCTATAAGGTCCTCATAATATCCCTTATTTTGTCACCTTTTTAAGGTTATATCTATATCATAGCTAAAATGGTGTTGACTATAACCATAAATAAAATATATAACTTATCTAAATCATGATAATTCGCCCGAGCGAGTATAAATCATTGATCTCCTACTTGTACTTTCCACAAATCATAAATTTTCCCTTTCTTACTCATGTCACAACTTCAAAAAACTTCAAATGACTAATTTCACAATTCTTAGCATAACATAAGCTAATGTCTTCTTCACTCCTACAAAAAAAATAACTACTAAACTTCTTTCCTTCAAAGGAATAAATCAAGACACTCTTCACCTTTAATGAATCTAAAATAGTCAACTATTCTTACTTTGAAGTCATAGGTTCTTGTAACACTTATAAATCAACAAAAATAAACATCTAAATCACTTTGCATGAATTAGATCACATGCATACATGTCATATAAAACGTTAAATAATCAAATTCATCTCGTAGAAAATATCCGTGCCAAAAAAAATGCCTCAAAAGATGGTAATATCACAACTTGCAAGTAGCTTCTTAATAATATGACATATTAATAACTCAATTCTTATAATAAACAATAAACTCTTTCTTTTGCTTATGAAAAATACGAAGATTTTTCATATTAACTTGACAATAAGTCAAACTTCCTTAAATATATATTCAAAATAATCATATTTCTAATATAACAATAAATAGCTAAATAATTCATCTTTAAAAAAAAAATTCAAAGTCTATCATCTTATTCTACTTATGCACATAAAATGCTAAAACTTTTCTTGCCAATTTTTTTTTTTTCAACCTTTTGTTTTTTCCAAATATGCTTTATAATGAGTACTTGATTCATGACAAAGAATAGTCGGCCAATGAATTTCCCGAGAAAGAGTTGGTTACACGCAACGTTGGTGAGAGCCCAAGCCTTTCCTTGCCGGAAACATTGCCAACCCAACTTATCCAAATCAATCATTTTTCCTCAAATAATAAAATCTATTTTTATGCATATTTAATATAAATATGAAAAGAATGCGATACTCTCTAACCTATATGCCCATCCTTAAGTCTACCCATTAATTTTAGATTCCAGTTTCGTATCCCTAGGCTTTTAAAGCGATACCACTTTGTAACACCCCCAAATTTCTCTCTTTCTAAAAAGATATTTTAATATAAAACTTGAGAGTATTACCGCCACATGATAACGTTAAAGGC
Organism: Beta corolliflora; assembly: GCA_947648045.1. Taxonomy (NCBI): domain Eukaryota; kingdom Viridiplantae; phylum Streptophyta; class Magnoliopsida; order Caryophyllales; family Amaranthaceae; genus Beta; species Beta corolliflora. Next base: position 117,698 of record CANSZD010002359.1, read on the forward strand.
TTTAATACTAACTACTAAGCGAACTTTTAAACTAATGCGGCGGAAATAACTAAAATAACTTCTCTTTATTGATATAAAATTTATCGTACAACTATAACAATGGAAATAAAGAAAATAAAATAACAACTCCTTGACTAATTATGATTCCTCACTAGCTCCCCCATATGAAGTATGCATCATATCAACTCGTAAATTTTCGCTCGCCAAAATAGGGTCATCACGGGGACAAAGCCATAAAACAAAACAAAACGCGTGTCGGTAAAAATGCGAGTATATGTATATGCGGAATATAAAATCACTTTATTTAATTAAACATTTGAAATATTTAATTTCGAAAATCCTTCCTTGAATACTTGATAATTATATAACATAAAGTATTTAACTTTAATAAAAACTCCTTTTCCTTGCCTAGGTACCTTTCCTAAAGTGTGCACACCCCCCAAGTTTAGTATTCCTTACTGAGTCTATTACGAGGGGTTACTACCTTGTCCACATGACTTATACAAAAAGTACATGGGTAAATAATATAATGGCTACCGTTCTTGCTAATAAATAACAAGCCGTTGCCTGGGTAAATAATATTAATAGCTACCGTTCTTGCTAATAAATAACAAGCCGTTGCCTCTTTATTATTGCGATCATAAAAGATCATATATCTAATAAAAAATCCTTCTGAAATAATCCTCCTTTAAAAAGAATAGTACTACTTATAAATTTAGCCATATAAAGGCATAAATAAAATAACTTGCTTAAGAGGTAACTTTTGAAAAATAATAATAATTCAAAAATACTCCTTTCTAATATATTTAAACATGCATTTAAATATCAAACTCCTTGTAAATTATATGAATACATATTCAAAGATCAAACTTTATAATAATATTGAACTAAAGACATAATTCAAGTGCATAATAAAATTAATAAACATTCAAACATGTTCATACAAAACACATGTAGTTCATAATAAAACTTATAAAAACATGGACTTCAATCCAAAATATTTTCCTAAAAACATAATGCTAAGGTTGCAAAAATAATTATTAAAGATCTACATATACACGCACCTTAAAAATTAATAACTACTAGGGAGAAGAGAAAGGGTAGGCTAAAAGAGAGAGAGAGAGAGTTTAAACTTGAGAAAAGAGATTTATTTCTCAAATTTGGTGTGAAGAATATGATGGGTGGAGACCCCTATTTATACTAGTTGGATAGGTAGAGTCGGAATAGGACTAGGAAACTAAAAGATGGATTTAAGATAAAAGATAAACAAATCTTGCTAAGATTTAACAAATTTTTACGATCATCCAACTAAAATTCGGAAAAGATATAAATTATCCAACAAAACAAAATTCTATAAGGTTAAATAATTTAAAAGATAAGTAAAAAAAAAAAAAAGTAACCAAAACTTTGCTCACGGCGTGAATTTGCCGCGCGGATTTTTTTTTTTTTTTTTTTTTTTGAAATTTCTTTAAATCTTTTTCCTTTTTTTTTTTTGTAAATCTTTTATGATTTTCTTTTAAGAAATACTTCAATTACTAAACTAACTACTTGGATTATAATTTGTAAACTTAGGCCCAATATATAATTTGGGCTAGAATTTATTTGAAAACCCCATAATATATCATAAAAGTCTATTTAAAACCTTTATAATTAATAATAAACCTCTTTAATAATTAAAATCCTTTTAAAAATTATAATTAATAACTTACGAAAAATACGGAGTATTACAGTGATGGTGGTCAAGGAACGGTTTTGCCCTTCTTTTTTAACCTTCTTGGAGCGTGCCACGGTGCGACTTTTGGTGGCTTCGGTGGGGGAAAGATATGTTGTTTTTGCTTGTACTTTTCTTTAATGGTTGTGTGTCTTTGACATTCGGTCCGAAAAAGCTTATCGTCCTTTAAGAGTGTTTTGTTGTTCGAGTGACTACGACAATGTGGACAATGGTTATTGTGCTTTTAATACTGGGTAGTATTTTAAGCAGGAAGTGATCTGTAAATTTTTTAACAGACTTTTGCGAGGTGTGTGTATGATTTAGGTAGCTAAAAAAGTGTTGAAATAAATAACTTTGATGTCCTAAAACACACTTTATTTATTGTGAGTTTTGGCCTTGTTAGGGAATACATGTATCGTGAATCGAAGTGGATAAGTGATGCCTTTATTTATTCCTTTCTGGAATCATACTTGTAGCTTAATTGGGACTCGTTCATTCATTACTTGCTATTTCTTCTCCTCTCACATTTTTGTCTTGTTGTTTAATTGCATAACACCAAATGATTTTGTGTATGCCATCGGTTGACATGATAGAGGAGAGCCGAGAGATTATGGACCGATTACGATTGTTATCCGGTGTCGAGTACCTACTTGTCGTATGCATTGGAGGTTCCTCTAAGAATTGTAGTTTTCTTTTTTCAAAGAAATACATGTAAATTATCTTGTATGTTACATAGGTTTGATCCAGTATCTTCCTAGTTAGAGGTTGTAGCTACATTTTTTTCTCATCTTATTTCTTTGATTCTTTTGCCTTTGACGTATATTTGATTTTATGACGGCCAGTTATGTGATTGTCTATCTTTTATTAAAGCCTCACCTATGTGGCCATCTAAAATTGAATATACATCAACTTTGTAGATTGAAACCCAATTGATTTACGTTTTTTGGTGAAAATTTTGGAATATTTGACATGGCGACGAGTTGAAAGGTTCGAAATGCCATGGTTATAATTGATAGTTGGTATACGTAACCCGTGTCTGTATGGTACAATGTATTATCCCATTTTAGTTATGTTCGCGAGACAACGGATATGATCCGCGGGTTAGCGTTTCTTGGTATAGGTATTTGTGGAGTACTTTTATTTGACTTTGTTTTTTTTCTTCCGTTGAAGATGTTCTATTGACGACCTGTAAATAAATTACTTCGAGCAAAAGGCTACCAGAATCAGTTGAGCTACTATAAGTGCCTCTCTTAATTTAATCTCCCTTGCACCCCCCCTTGCTACCCCCTACACACCCCCTCTTGCTGCCCCCCTACACACCCCCTCCCCCTACACACCCCCCTGCACACCCCCCCCCCCTACACACCCCCGCACACCCCCTCTTGCTACCCCCCTACACACCCCCTCTTGTTGCCCCCATACACACCCCCTCCCCCTACACACCCCCCGCACACCCCCCCTCTTGCTACCCCCTACACACCCCCTCTTTCGCCCCCTACACACCCCCTCCTCCTACACCCCCCTCGTGCCACCCCCTAATACACCCCCTCTTGCTGCCCCCTACACACCCCCGCACACCCCCCTCTTGCTACCCCCCTACACACCCCCTCTTGTTGCCCCCTACACACCCCCCCCCCGCACACCCCCCTCTTGCCCCCCTACATACCCCCTCTTCTTTGCCCCCCCCACACCCCCCCCTCCCCCCGCACACCCCGTGTAACACCCCGTAATTTTCACTCTTTGTTTTTGGTGTTTGTTTACATTAAAATGGTATTTTTCGTAAAAATAAATAATTTATTATTTTCTCTAGATCAATGATTTTTATTCTTTATAATTTGGGAGCCGAATTATTATTTTATTATATGGTGTGTTAATGTGTGCATTATATTTATATTTATAATATAATTTATTAGAATTATTTTCATTATTAAGTATTTTCAAAGTTTAGGCGCGATTTAGGAATTTATCGATTTATCGCGTAGCGGCTTTTTGAAGCGTGGACCCTTGTTGTTTTGGGCCGAAGATTTTTGTGGGTGTGTTGGGCTTGACAGCCGGCCAAGTGAAGGAAAAGGAGAGCCTCTCTTCTTTCTTTTCTTTTTATTTTTCCTTGTGACTCTTGGTAGCTTTGTAACTCCTATAACCCCTAATCATTCTCCTTCATTAAAACCCTTTATTTCAACCATTAAACATCCATAAAATTCTGATTTTTATTCAAAGAAGTTCAGCATCATTTGCATTTATCACCCACCGTTTTTCAAGAAAAGGAAGAGAGAAAAGGAAGAGGAAAAGAATAGGAAGTTTCAACCCGATTTTTCCTGTCGCACCTTCACGAAAATAACCGTAGCCGGAGATCTAACCGTTGGATCGTCTTCATTTTTGGACTCATCGTTTATAACATCTTGTTATACATTCTGACGGAAGTGATTTATAATCTGAGCATTTGATCATCGGAAATCATGGTCGTAACAGAGCAGTGCGAAACAAGAGTTTCCAACGTTCAAGAAGAAATGCTTAGTGACTTGTTGCTACAATTCTCGTTTGTTATGCCTTGGTGTTAGAAGAGGATTTGGATTGCATGCTTATCTCGTGATTGTATCTTTGGACTCAGCTCTCCTCCCGACGATCCAGGTAACTAGTTGTTATCCTAGAATCATAGTGATTAGAGTAGTATTCGGTATTAGATTAATACGTTAGGAATTATCTAAAATACTTTTTGAATGAGATTTTTGACGAAATTTTAAATGAACATACGTGACACATGCTATGTGAATACTGTGTAGAGAAAAATAATTTTTTTTGCATGATTTGTAATATTTATTTGATTTAATTAGTATTTTGTGCGTTTTTTGGCTAAATTTCATAATAATTATTGATCGACTGTTGAAATTGATGAAATCATTTTTATCAGATCATGTAACATGCGTATAATGTATTCCATGCCTTAGAATAATTTTTATCTACTGTTTACTGTTTTAATTAATTGATATATCTGTTTTCGTAATTTCTGTTCTGTCAGTATATAATTCATGAAAATTATTTGTAGAGGCAGAAAAATTAATTTGTTTGAATAATATGTATTTTCGTGAGTTTTTACATGTTATGTGAATTTTTGGTAATTTTTGGGCGTCTTTTTATATTTTTAATTATTATAATGGCTTATTTGAGGAATCTGTATATTAACTGTTAAAAATACTTTTTGAGTCCGAAAATTATAAATAAAAATTTTACCATGTCAGTAGAACTATTAGGGTTATATGATAATTTTTGTGTGATTTTAATGCTCGAATTTGTTAGTTTCATAATTATTATGGTGTTTTTGTGATGAAATTGAGGATACACTTTTAAATTGTTTGAAGGCTTGTAAATCAGATATAATTTATAATTTAATATATTCTGGGTTGCTTATTTTCAGTAGTATACATTATGCATCATTTCGGTAACCACATGTTTAGGTTTGATTTATGGAATAAAATGATTTAATTGTTATTACTCTTTTAATGAATATGATTTAGAGTTAATTGGTGATGTATTTGTGATTGAGTGTGGTTGCTGTAAAAACCAGTATATTGTCATTGATGATGTTTGGAAATGTTCAAGTGTTATTGTGAGAGTTATTTGTTGAGTATTGTATAAGTGATTTATTTTGAGGAATTATGAAGAACTGTTTGATGAACTGTGGGTATAAGGCCGGGTGGCATCCCCTTTTTGATGAATGATACTTAGTTTGTATGCATGATTGTATTTTGAGATAAGAATATCCGGTGGGATAGATGTAGTCCCCGGTTAAGAACATGCCAACCACCTGGTTTACGAACTAGGGGTACACCTGGGTTAATTATTGTCGTCCGAGAGTCAGGGAGTTCTGCGTGTTCTACCCTGCATCGGGAGTTTGGCCATTCTTAGACACAGGCAGTGGGGAACGTAAGCCCATAGACTGACCTGGAGATTGCGATCTGACAAACCTTAGGAAGTGATTTGCGAATCACCGGCGTTCGGTTTCTGACTCAATAACTTGTTGAATTCTTGATTTATTATTATTTATATATATTAGAATTATGTCACTCACTCTATCATGTTTACTTATTGTTGATGATCACTTGTTTCATCTATGAGCTTTATGATTTCTATGTGCATGCTATTGATGTAATGATTGCATGTTATTCCTTTCTTAATAATCTTCTTCTGAATCGTGCTTTGATTGCTATTGTTCTGGGAGAACTGCTAGTTACTCCCCACTGATTGTGGATATTTGTTGTATATTTTGCAGGTTTTGTTGATGGGGATTTTCTTTGATTTTGGGCTCGGGTTGAGATGCGAGAAATAATCTATTAGGGTTTTAGTTCTAGACTTCTCTTTAGTTTGAGATAGTTTTCTCTTTTCGATTTTAATCTAAGTAATTAATTTACTTATAGTATTTAATTATGTTTGTTTTTTTATCACTTAGTTTTTTTAAACAGTATTCTTGTAGTAGTGACAGAAGACGATGTTTCCGCCATCGTCCTATCAAATATATTATTATTTCTTTCTTTTCCGCCTTTGAAATTCTGGGGTGTTACAGTTGGTATCAGAGCAAAACGTTCCTAAACTCTGAAAAAGAGTTGCTAATGATTCTTTAGAATTATTAGTTAGCCATAGGATATAAAATTTATTTAGAATTAAGTTTAGTTGTTTCACTATAATGAGAGTGTGATGGATAGAGTAAGTAAAAGGGAAGCCTTATGGGAATGTGGTGTGCTCTCATGCTTATGGAGCATATGTTATATGTATAGTTACTTGTATTATTGGTGGAATTAGTCTACCAAGTTTGCTAATCTTATTTGCAGGGTCTCTTACTTGTAATTTATTTTCTCTTTTATCAGAGTGCGCAGCGAAAGCGAAGTAATTTATAGCCTTCTTGGTTTAGTTGTGTGTTTAATTTGTTTTGTGTTTTACAATTTTAAAAATAAGCTTTAATTTTATTTTAATATAGTAATGTGTGTTGCATTGCATTTATTTTATTTGCTAGTTGCCTGATAGTATATGTTATTACGTGAGACAGTATACATTTTCTGTTCTTTTTCAATTGAGTGTTGTTTTTATGTGAGTACTACGTATCTGTTTTATTATTTACAAAACTTTCTAGTTTGAATTTATATTCCAAATTATATTTTAGATCTTTGAACTTAATAAATTTTATACTTATGTTAGAGTTATTTTCTGACTTTCAAATTTTGTTATTGTTAATATTTTGACATACTCTTTTCAATTGTTTTATAATGGTTTGGAAAAAGAAAGGGGTTTTGAAATTGTCTTTCAAGATATTCTTCAAATTCTCTTACCGTCTTTGACCATCTATATTTAAAAATATATTTCTTTTAATATTTTCATTTTTCATGCTAATCCTTGTTTAGCTTTTAATTATGGCAATAAGTTTGGTAGTCTTTGAAAATGAAAGTATTTTAATGAGTTGTCTTGGTGTTAGTATGAAATTTAGACGCAAACTATTTTGTTTTAACTTTTACTTTACTTACTTTTCTTATTAGCATTATTTTTTTTCGAACTCAAATACGTGAAAGGATCTCGTTTACTATTTGTTGTTTCTTGTGTAAATATTTAGTGCTTTCTCATTTCATAGCAAAATTTTGGTTGTTTTCAATACTTCTTATTTAATTCTTTGGTTTTGGTGATCTGTTTTATATTCTTTGAAAATGAAATTTATATACTCGGTCTAAATTTTAAACTTGTTTGAGTTGATATTAAGTCATAATGGGTGATTCCTTTGACTTGTATGTCAATTTGATAAGTCTAAATTTTAAACTTGTTTGAGTTGATATTGAGTCATAATGGGTGATTCCTTTGACTTGTATGTCAATTTGATAAGTTGACGCATTTTACATGTTTTGATTTAATTTCCTTTTTCAGTTGATATTAAGTTTATATTGGGTGATTCCAGTAAACTCTAATGTCGATTTGATAAGTTGGCTTTCAAATATTGTTTTGTTGATACTAGATTGCAATGGGTGGTTCCATGCACATTTGTGTCGACTTAGCAAATTTTATAATTGTTGTTAATAATTTATTACTTTATCGCCTATTTATTATTAGTGTTTCGTCGTTGTGAAATTTATTTTAAAGTTTTCAATTTCTTTTGCGAACTTTAATTTTTCATATATATGTTTAGGAGGCGTACGCTCTTATAACATATGTCATGACTTGTGTTCGTAAGTACTATTTTTTAATAAAGCGACTAGCTACTCTTTATTAAAGTGTTTTTATCTCTTTAATTAAGTGGAGTATAAGCTCGTGTGGTTACCTCTATTTAAATTGGTTTGGCTATCTATTTACGAACTTTTTCTTCTTCGTTTCTTTTCTCAAAATATTTATGTATGATCGGATTTATTCTTTTATAATTTTACGTAAATATTTATTCCTCGCTTCTTTTACAAAATTACCTATAGTTTATTGTGCAAATGGTTTTTACCTTAAACTTTCTAATACTTGTCTTTGGTTCTTTCACATTGTATAAATGATGGTTGTTACCGTGCTTCTTTACTACAACTCTTTGGTCTTCCAAAATAAATTATATATTATTTGAGTTATCAAATTTTATACCGCAAAGTTGTTTAGTTAACTAAAATCCATTGATTTTTGTTCTCTTAATGTTCTTTATATAGAGTATTTTCTTTTATCTCTTGGTTGTTTTTAAGTTTCGAGGACGAAACTCTTTTAAGGGGTGTGATTGTAACACCCCGTAATTTTCACTCTTTGTTTTTGGTGTTTGTTTACATTAAAATGGTATTTTTCGTAAAAATAAATAATTTATTATTTTCTCTAGATCAATGATTTTTATTCTTTATAATTTGGGAGCCGAATTATTATTTTATGATATGGTGTGTTAATGTGTGCATTATATATGTATATTTATAATATAATTTATTAGAATTATTTTCATTATTAAGTATTTTCAAAGTTTAGGCGCGATTTAGGAATTTATCGATTTATCGCGTAGCGGGCTTTTGAAGCGTGGACCCTTGTTGTTTTGGGCCGAAGATTTTTGTGGGTGTGTTGGGCTTGACAGCCGGTCAAGTGAAGGAAAAGGAGAGCCTCTCTTCTTTCTTTTCTTTTTATTTTTCCTTGTGACTCTTGGTAGCTTTGTAACTCCTATAACCCCCTAATCATTCTCCTTCATTAAAACCCTTTATTTCAACCATTAAACATCCATAAAATTCTGATTTTTATTCAAAGAAGTTCAGCATCATTTGCATTTATCACCCACCGTTTTTCAAGAAAAGGAAGAGAGAAAAGGAAGAGGAAAAGAATAGGAAGTTTCAACCCGGTTTTTCCTGTCGCACCTTCACGAAAATAACCGTAGCCGGAGATATAACCGTTGGATCGTCTTCATTTTTGGACTCATCGTTTATAACATCTTGTTATACATTCTGACCGGAGCGATTTATAATCTGAGCTTTTGATCATCGGGAATCATGGTCGTAACAGAGCAGTGCGAAACAAGAGTTTCCAACGTTCAAGAAGAAATGCTTAGTGACTTGTTGCTACAATTCTCGTTTGTTATGCCTTGGGGTTAGAAGAGGATTTGGATTGCATGCTTAACTCATGATTGTATCTTTGGACTCAGCTCTCCTCCCGACGATCCAGGTAACTAGTTGTTATCCTAGAATCATAGTGATTAGAGTAGTATTCGGTATTAGATTAATACGTTAGGAATTATCTAAAATACTTTTTGAATGAGATTTTTGACGAAATTTTACATGAACATACGTGACACATGTTATGTGAATACTGTGTAGAGAAAAATAATTTTTGCATGATTTTTAATATTTATTTGATTAATTAGTATTTTATGCGTTTTTGGCTAAATTTCATAATAATTATTGATCGACTGTTGAAATTGATGAAATCATTTTTCTCAGATCATGTAACATGCGTATAATGTATTAAATGCCTTAGAATAATTTTTATCTACTGTTTACTGTTTTAATTAATTGATATATCTGTTTTTGTAATTTCTGTTCTGTCAGTATATAATTCATGAAAATTATTTGTAGAGGCAGAAAAATTAATTTGTTTGAATAATATGTATTTTCGTGAGTTTTTACATGTTATGTGAATTTTTGGTAATTTTTGGGCGTCTTTTTTATATTTTTAATTATTATAATGGCTTATTTGAGGAAGCTGTTTATTAACTGTTAAAAATACTTTTGGAGTCCGAAAATTATAAATCAAAATTGTACCATGTCTGTAGAGCTATTAGGGTTATATGATAATTTTTGTGTGATTTTAATGCTCGAATTTGTTAGTTTCATAATTATTATGGTGTTTTTGTGATGAAATTGAGGATACACTTTTAAATTGTTTGAAGGCTTGTAAATCAGATATAATTTATAATTTAATATATTCTGGGTTTCTGATTTTCAGTAGTATACAGTATGCATCATTTCGGTAACCACATGTTTAGGTTTGATTTATGGAATAAAATGATTTAATTGTTATTACTCTTTTAATGAATATGATTTAGAGTTAATTGGTGATGTATTTGTGATTGAGTGTGGTTGCTGTAAAAACCAGTATATTGTCATTGATGATGTTTGGGAATGTTCAAGTGTTATTGTGAGAGTTATTTGTTGATTATTGTATAAGTGATTTATTTTGAGGAATTATGAAGAAGCTGTTTGATGAGCTGTGGGTATAAGGTCGGGTGGCATCCCCTTTTTGATGAATATTTTTGATGAATGATACTTAGTTTGTATGCATGATTGTATTTTGAGATAAGAATATCCGGTGGGATAGATGTAGTCCCCCGGTTAAGAACATGCCAACCACCCTGGTTTTGCGAACTAGGGGTACACACGGGTTAATTGTTGTCGTCAGAGAGTCGGGGAGTTATGCGTGTTCTACTCGCATCGGGAGTTTGGCCATTTTTAGACACGGGCGGTGGGAACGTAAGCCCATAAGGCGGCCCGGATATTGCGATCGACAAACCTTAGGAAGTGATTTGCGAATCACCGGCGTTCGGTTTCGACTCGATAACTTGTTGAATTCTTGATTTATTATTATTTATATATATTAGAATTATGTCACTCACTCTATCATGTTTACTTATTGTTGATGATCACTTGTTTCATCTATGAGCTTTATGATTTCTATGTGCATGCTATTGATGTAATGATTGCATGTTATTCCTTTCTTAATAATCTTCTTCGAATCGTGCTTTGATTGCTATTGTTTTGGGAGAAGCTGCTAGTTACTCCCCAGCGATTGTGGATATTTGTTGTATATTTTGCGGGTTTTGTTGATGGGGATTTTCTTTGATTTTGGGCTCGGGTTGAGATGCGAGAAATAATTTATTAGGGTTTTAGTTCTAGACTTCTCTTTAGTTTGAGATAGTTTTTCTCTTTTCGATTTTAATCTAAGTAATTAATTTACTTATAGTATTTAATTATGTTTGTTTTTTTTATCACTTAAAGTATTCTTTGTAGTGACATTCCAAGACGATGTTTCCGCCATCGTCCTATCAAATATATTATTATTTCTTTCTTTTCCGCCTTTGAAATGCAGGGTGTTACACCCCGCTCCCCATGCACACCCCCTTCTAATTTTAGCATGATTACGAGTTGGACCACATTTGTGTTAGCTTGCTTTTAGGTGGCTTAGATGTAGCTGGAAAATCTATTTTTTTTATTCGATGTAATCTTATAGTTAAGATTTTTGACTTGTACAACAGATGGTAGTTTCCTAAGTCGGCTATGCGGCTTTTTGACTTTGCAGATTAGAGTATCGAGATCAACATGTAGAGAATATGTTTCGATCTCAGGGCTTCGAGGCATTTGTATTTGAAGGAGAGATGCGCTTCGGAATCGGTTTCGATCTTTGTAAAGCTTTGTGATAAATAGGAAGAAGTCTCCATTGCGACACTCGAGGTACGATGTTGGTTGGAGCTAAGAGTGAAAATCAGTCAAAATTAGCAGCTCGTAAGGTACATTTTTAGGCATTATTGCGATGTTGTTTCTGTTGTTTGTGCATGTCGGCATTTTGTTTTACAATGTAAGTTAAAATTGATTTGTGAGGGTGAATGCTTGTATTTCTCGCTGATTGTATGTAGATTTTTAGCTTGACGACATGATTTGGGTGTCAATTGATCGTTTTTGGAGAATTGAAGTATGATTTTGCATAATTCATTCTGGTTAGTGGTTGGATCATCTTGATTAACCTGTTTACTTCGTCAATCTTTAATGAATTGGACTTAGTTTTGCAATTTGGCACACAAATTCAAGCTCTAGAGAAATCCTGCTTCAATTTTGAATCACCATTTGTGATTAGAACAATTTCAGTTATTGATTAGGTTCATATATTGGTATTATGATAGTGCTTTTCCCTTTGATTAATTGTTCTAGTTCATAGTTATAGGTGTTTGAGATGAAATTTTGAATTCGTATTCAGAAATTGGAATATTAGTTAATAGCTTAATACTCAAATCTATAATTGCATTTCAGATGCCATGTAATGGGATACTTTATAATCTTCTAGTAAAAATTGTGTGTGCACTCCCAAGCCATAGGACATAGACTTGCTTGTGCTGCTTACAAAAGCTATTATGTGATATATCTTCTTCTTTTTTATAGAATAATGTGGTATATCTTAGTCCTACTTAATTTGGAACTCTTAAGACTCTAAAGTACCTCTAAGGTCCTAACTTGTCATGGATGCCTCTTGTATTGTCTAGTTAGTGTAGTAGAATGTTATCCATTGATTACATAGACAATGGCACTTCGCATTATATTTTCATAGTAAGCTTATTCGTAATTAGTACTTCCTTGCTTTTAATAAAATAAGAGCATCTTTGATATAAGAACCTCAAATCAAACCTGTATTCAGTTTGTTGTCCAAGTAAATAGAATCATTTATTGCTTGTTTGATGAAATCATTTATCTCTTTATGGATTGTCTTGGTTTCTGTCATGTCTTGATCTTCCTTTTGTATTTGCCGAACATTATTTTAGTGGCTTTATGTGATGAGGAAAATCGCCAAACGTTGCCGAGAGAATCTTGCACATCGGGAATAATTGAATTTTATCAACTTCTAAATAATAACGCGGGGGTGGGGGGCCGTGCGGGGGGTGGGGGCAATGCGGGGGGTGAGGGGCGTGCGGGGGCATCGCGGGGGTAGGGGCGGTCTTTGGGGGGCAACGCGGGGGTAGAGGCGTCTTGGGGGTGGGGCGAACGCGGGGGTGGAGGGCGGTGCGGGGAGGTGGGGGCGGTGCGGTGGGTAGTGGGTGGCGGTGCGGGGGGGTGGGGGCGGTGCGGGGGGGTAGGGGGCGGTGTAGTGGGTGGTAGGGGCGGTGCGGTGGGGTGGGGGGGGCGTGCGGGGGGTGGGGGCGGTGCGGGGGGTGGAGGGAATGCGGTGGGGGTGGGGGGGTAGTCTTGGGCAACGGGGGGGGTGGGGGGATCTTTGGGGGTGGGGAGCTACGGGGGGAGTGCGGGGGGTGGGGGCGGTGCGGTGGGGGTGGGGGCGGTCTTGGTGGGGGTGGGGGCTACGCGGGGTGGGGGGTGCGGGTGGGGCGGTGGGGCGGTGGGTGGGTGGGGGCGGTGCGGTGGGGGTGGGGGCGGTGCGGGGGTGGGGGGAAGCCGTCTTTGTTTAATTTTAATGTTAGTGCCATGTTTTGAATAATCTAGCTAGTCATTTTAAGTATAATGTCGGTCTTTGTTTAATAAGCTTGCTAGTCATTTTAAGTATAATGTTGTCGGTCTTTGTGAAATTTGTTGCTTTTTTTGCTATATTGATGGGGTAATGTTAAAATTGGTGCTGATGAAAAATAATTTGTCTTTCTTGTGATGCGGCTTACGGAAATGGCACGGGTTGCGGATGAGCATGTGAGTACTGATCATTCCAATTCTTGATGGAAAATACAGACAGACCATGTAATATATGTACACTTGGCTAGATTATAATTGTTAATATTCTTATGTATCTAATTATTTATACTTATGCTTCAATTGAGCATAATATGCTTAATAAAATGATTATTGATATATATTATTGATTTTGTATTGATTAAAAATGAAAATATGCACAAAAAAAAAAAAAAAAAAAATTTTTTGGTTTTTGGGGTGGTTAACCGCTGCGGTTTTCACCCAAAACCGCAGCAGTTAATCATTTACCGCTGCGGTTTTGGGGTCGAAGCCGCACCGGTTAATAGATTAACCACTGCGGTTTTGGGTAAAAACCGCAGCGGTAAATGATTAACTGATGCGGTCCAGAACCGCAGCAGCTAAAATTTGGCTACCGCTGCTAGTCCAACCGTTGCGGCCAAAAACCGCAGCGGTAAGCCCGGTTTTGACCGCAGCGGTTGAACTTTATTCCACTAGTGATTCTGCAATCAATACTATCTCAGGAAAATGTATTAAAAGAACGTGAATTTTGATGCTATATAAATGATAATGCTTTCATAGAGGTCACCCAATAGGTAGTGATTTAAATATAAAAGAAGCTCTAGGTAACAACTAACAACACTTATGTAGATCTATGGTAGTATTGTTTGCAAACAACAACAGTGCTGTTGTCGTCTCTATGACCAAACATTCTCCAATAGCTGCTAACTTCATGGTGATTGTAGTTCAAAATTCAGCAGGTCAAGTCAGGAGCTATTAGTTTCGGCTACAAGTTTTAATCAGTGGCAGCAAAATTTTTTAATAACTACATCAACCAGGATTACATGCACCAGCACCAAAAGGAAAACACGCATCAAGAATTCGAAAAAGAAGTAAGCAAATATAACACTCAAAGCACAAAGCATCCAAGAAATACGAAATCATAAACCAAATTTAGTACTTCTATAATATCAATTGACTACCCAAAACCCACAAATCCAGGAAAAGGAAGGCTGTCAACAAGTAACAAGCTACAAGTTTGACACCCATAGAAAAAAAAAAGAACTACTCAACAAGTAAATCAAAAGCCAGAACAATCTTCTAAGAGCAAGTGCCAAAAATAACAAGTAACAAACTTACAGCAACGCCAACAATACCACACACATATTATAACAAGAAGCAACATAAACATACTGGATTTCATGTAAGCTTCATAAATCATACACAACCTAGCAACTTATTAAATGACATGTAGATAAAGTTCTAAGGAGTATAAATTATGAACCTAAAAGTTCATTTATAAATTCACAAATTAAAAAAAAACCCCCAAAAAGGAAAAAGCGGAGATCACAAGACATTCCATCTCACACAGTATAATTACTAATTACTCCAGTAAGGAGACAATCATGATTCATAACAAATTTCTCCAAAGCATAGTCATACCAAAATTATTTCAACATTTTTCTCTGGAGCATGGCAAACATTTCGACCCCTTGGCATAGTCATACCAGATGATGATATACCCTTTGGAAGAGGTCACAATCCAAAAATTAATTTCAGATATTAACTCAAAACAACATAACTTTTGTACAATAAGTACTTAAGAATAAGAGCTAAATTATCACTCAAAATGTATATGAATAAATTAAAGTTGTCTGAATTTATGTCAAAAAGCCAAGAGACCAATAAAGTCTTCTTTTCAAGCCCTATACATATGTAAAGAATTTACAGATCTATAATCCATGAGAAATTGAGTCTCAATCAGCACATAGCATGAGTCTCAATCAGACCTCCATTTTTAAAAAATTTCTACTTTGTTTTATTGATCTATACATATGATTCTTGTGTATATACAAAGAATTTACAGATCTATAATCCATGAGAAATTGAGTCTCAATCAGCACATAGCATGATTGCAACAGGATCTTCATCCGGCTGAGATTCTAGTTACTTACCAAGATCCTAAACATAGAATAAGTATTGTAAAGAAGAAGAGAAGAGCCATACTGAACCAAAATGCACAGCAGTGCACAATACATAAACGGCTGCTGCATCCTCCATTTTCATGTATCTCCATTATAAAAAGTGATATGCAAATTAGCAGACAGAAGACACCACCTGCAAGGCATACACGTAGTTCATTGGCCAGCCAGTTTGGCATAACAACAAAGAGGAGAAAGCGAGAGACAGAAGCTGCAGGCAAGAATATTGCATTATGATGAATGATTAGCTGGGTTACATGTGATACATGTGTTGATTTTAAATCTTACTTGGGAAGATACTTGGAAACGATAATTCTACGGCAATACCAAGAATAGCACTAATTCCCACCCTTCCACACCTCTATCACCCCCCTTCACATATCCACTTATTCACGACCTCTGCCCGCCCCCCTCTGCATTGCCTGACCCCTCACATCCCTTGCCAACCTCCCTCCCGCATTGCCCGACCCCACGACATCCCCTTCCACCCCCTCGTGCATTGCACATCCCCCGCCGACGCCGCACACACAACCCCGCTTCCCGAATTCATCAATGATTATGAACATAGTCAGATCACACAACATGAACTAATTAGAGCCAAAACATTACATAAACAACATAAAATTCAACTAATGTAACCAATTCAAATATAAACTCATTTAAAATTAACTAATAAACCCATCAAACACCTAACTAATTCAAATTCAACTAAACACCTAACTAATTAATTAATTTCCCAAAGTGTTACTAATTGCTTGAAAAGTAAAGTAAAGTGAAGGAATTTGATCATAATGAGATTTGATTGATTGCAAAAAGTGTTAAACATTATTTTTCTCCCAAAAGCTCTCCAGGCGCATGATAAGGTGAAAGTGTTATTGTGCACCTGGTGGTCAAATGGGCCGGAAAAAGAAGAACTCCGGTGCTAGTGAGCTGGCGACATGAACAGGAAGTCAAGGGAAAGCTTATTCAAGCTCTCAAACACAAGTTGTGGTTGCAGAGTATACGGATGACAATGGAACAGTAACTCGAACTGTCGATGTGGTTATTCCGGTGCCTGAGGTCACGAATCCGGTTAATGTAGTAACGGAGAATGATGTCTCTTTGGTGGAGGAAGCTCGCAATAACTGGAAGAGTTTTACCCAGAGTAGAATTTCTGATAAAGGTATGAATCTTAGTTTTGTTGCTCCGATGGTTCTTAATGGTGAGTTAGTTGCTCGACTTGTTAAGAATGATGTTGATCGCATGAGTGGCGGGAAAATGCTTTGATTGTTTATGTTATAGGGCAAAACCCTAGTATGATGGCCATAACTAAATATTGTAAAGCTCAATGGGCTCCTAAAAGTGATTTTAAATTTTTTAAACATGACGAGGGCTATTATGTGGTTAAGCTGGAATCAAGGGAAGATAGAGATGCAATCTTGTACTCTGGTCCTCATCTATTTTTTGGGAAAGCCATGATAGTGAAGCAATGGACTGCAACTTTTAATTTCCATAAAAAAGTCTTTGCGAGTAATTCCTATTTGGATTAAATTGCCAAACACGCCACTTAATTCTTTGGAGTCCGAGTCATTGAGTAGAATTGGTAGTGATGTAGGTGTGCCGGTTTATCCTCGATGAGTGCACAACCAAGCAATTGAGAATTTCTCTTGCTAGAATTCCGGTGGAAATGGATATTCTTTTTTTGCTATACCTCTTGAAATTAGTATTGCGATCTGAGGGGGTAATCTTTAAACAAAGAGTTATGTATGGGTGGCTTCCCCCTTTTGCCAAAAATATCAACAAGTGGGACATTCTTGTGAGAGGAAGTGCGGTAATGCTAATAATTTAAAGAAGGTTACTCAAAGGTGGGTTGCAAAAGGGCTTAATGATTTACAGAAGGAGCCTACTATTTCTGCACACACTATTTCTTCCTCCTCTAGTGATGCTTTAGAGGGTGCTATTGGGGAGGGTGTGGGTGCTAGACCTTTTCATGAGGGACCAAACACCCCCCACCTGATTATGTGACTCCAGTAGTCACGCCAATAGTTCCTACTTAGAGGCAGAACTCAGGGGAAGAAGGAGTGTGGAAGATAGTCACAAGGAAGTCTAAAGATAAGGGCAAACAAGTGGCTTTTCAATGCGCGGGACATCGGTGAGCTATGAATTGCCGAGAGAATGAAATCTCGATTTGGGTGGGGGTGCTAAGGGACCAAACCCTTATTTATCATAATGATATGTACATCTTGGAATGTTAGAGGGATTAATGATCCCTTTAAGATAAAAGAGGTCAAATCTTTTTTATCTTCTCATAAGGTGGAAGTGTGTGTTTTGTTAGAGACAAGAGTTAGGTGTCATAATGTGGGGAAGGTGCAGAAATTTTTTGGTAAAGACTGGTCATGGTTCTGTAATTATAGTCACTCCCCTAGGGGGAGGATTTGGATTGGCTGACACCATACTAATGTGACTATGCAGCTCCTTGATGTGCACGAGCAGTTCATGGTCTGTAATGTGCAAAGTGGGAGGCACTCTTTTAAGCTTGTGGCTGTTTATGGGTTACATTCTATAGTTGACATGAGGGCCTTGTGGAGTGGTTTGCAATCTCATGTGTATGGGCAGATGCCTATTATGGTGATAGGAGATTTCAATGCAGTGAGCCATTCTGATGACAGAAAGAATGGTGCATTGGTTACAGAGGCTGAGACTATTGACTTTGAAGATTTCTTGTTGACTACAAGCCTACTAGAAGTTAAGAATACTGGTTTGCATTACTCTTGGTCAAATAGTAGCATAGGAGAGGATAGAATTTTGAGCAGAATTGACAAGGCTTTTGTCAACCAAGCATGGTTGGGGTTGTATGCTGATGTTTTTGTTAATTATTTAGCACCTGGGGTGTCAGACCATTCTCCTCTGATATTTGATATGAACATGGAGCATAGAGAGGGAGGGAGACCTTTCAGGTTGCTTTATGTTATGGCTGAGCATGTAGACTTTCAAAATGTTGTGCAGGATGCTTGGCTCTCTGTTGGGAGGTCTTTTAAACTTCAGAATGTGTGGGTAAAAATGAAGGTTGTTAAAAGAGAATTGAAGAAATTATATAAACAGCAGTTTGGGAAAGCTCATGATAAAGTGACCCTTTTGAGGAAGCAGATAGATGACATTCATTGTCAAAATGATATTGACTTGGATGGAGTAGCTCAGATGAGAAAGAAGGAGTATTTAGATGAATTGAGGCATTGGTCTAAGATTGAAGATAACATTTTGAGGCAGAAATCTCGTATTAACTGGCTGAAGCTAGGGGATGCAAATACTAAATTTTTCTTCACTGCTACCAAAGCTATATATTCTAAAAATAGAATCCAACTTCTCATTGATGAGCATGGAAATTCTATTTTAGATGTTTAGGGGATTAGTGATGAAATCTTGAATTTTTACAAGATACTATTGGGCACGAATGCTGCTGCCCTTCCTTGCATAGATCTAACTGTTGTTAGAGTTGGGAAGAGGTTGTCTGCTCAGGCTGGTGCTTCTTTGATCAGGGAAATTACTACAGATGAAATTGATTATGCCTTGCAAGGTATTGGTGATGATAAAGCCCATGGGTTAGATGGCATGAATGCAGTGTTCTTTGAGGAAAGCTGGAACATAATTAAACAAGACATCTATGCTGCAGTTCAGGAATTTTTTCTTAACACTTATATGTATAAACCAATGAATTGTACAGCAGTTACCTTAGTCCCTAAGGTGACTAATGCATGTAAGGTGAAGGATTTTAGGCCTATAGCCTGTTGCTCAGTCATGTACAAGATTATTTCTAAAATCTTGACAAACAGACTTCAAGATGTGATTGGTGAAGTAGTTTGTGATGCTCAATCAGACTTTATCCCTGATAGGCATATTGCAGATAATATTTTATTAGCTACTGAGCTAATTAGGGGATACTCTAGAGCTCATATGTCTCCTAGATGTCTAATGAAAGTTGACTTTAGGAAAGCTTATGACTCAGTAGAGTGGGGTTATTTAGAAAAGCTGCTTCATGAGTTGGGATTCCCTGGGCAGTTTATTGGCTGGATAATGGAGTGTGTAAGGAATGTTTCTTACTCTATTCTTATAAATGGGGTCCCTTCTAATCCTTTTAATGCAAAGAAGGGGTTAAGGCAAGGGGATCCCCGCTCTCCTTTCCTTTTTACTTTGAGTATGGAGTATCTAAGTAGGTGCTTGGATAATTTGCAAAAGGATCCAAATTTTAACTATCATCCTAAGTGTGAAAAACTTAAGATTACTCATCTTATGTTTGCGGATGATTTGTTAATGTTTTGTAGAGCTGATATAAGCTCGATTGATCGATGTTCAAGGCTTTTTCAAAGTTTTCGAAGCTTCTGGTTTAGGCTGCAAGTGTTGAGAAGAGCAATCTCTATGTTAGTGGGGTGAATAATGCGGGATATTCTTGGAGATCTTGCTACAATAGTCCGGATGCTAGTTGGTGGTTGCCTTTTAAATATCTAGGGTGCCATTAACCTCTAAGAAGCTGACTTATGCACAAAGTAAGCCATTGGTTGAGAAGATCACACAGAGAGCTCAGAATTGGATGGTTCAAGTACTCTCTTATGCAGGGAGGCTGCAATTAGTGAAGAGTGTGCTTAGTAGTATGCAAAACTACTTGGCTCACATTTTTCCCCTTTCTAAGAAAATTATTAAAGCTGTTGAGAGTGTGTGCAGAAGGTTCTTATGGACAGGGAAAGAAGATGAGTCTAAGAAAACTCCTGTGGCTTGGAGCACTTTGCAAATGCCTAAAAGTGCAGGAGGGTAGTATATTGTAAATATGGAAATCTGGAATAAAGCAGCTATGCTCAAGTTGTTGTAGGCAATTGCTTTTAAAAGAAATAAGCTTTGGGTAAAGTGGGTTCATGCCTACTATATCAAGAGATTTTCCTATGCCACAGTGAGAATTAGTGCCCAATGTTCCTGGCTTCTAAGGAAAATTATAAGTACAAGGGAGTGGTTGAATGATTTAGGTGGTTGGCAGGCTGTATGTATTGACAACAAGTTTTCAATAAGGAAAACTTATAGGCTTCTGTCTGGGGAGTTTGATTGGGTTCATTGGAGGAGAGTCATTTGTAATAATGATGCTGCTCCAAAGAGTAAGTTTATTCTTTGGCTTGGGCTACATAACAGGCTGGCTACTACGGATAAGTTTGAGTAAGTGGGGTGTAAATTGCACCACTACTTGTTGTTTATGTAGTAGGGATGATGAATCTGTCCACCACCTTTTCTCTCTATGTGATTATGCTAATGAGGTGTGGCAGGGTGTGTGTAGCAAGCTGAGCTTTACTAGCATCAGTAGCAACCTTCACAGCATCTTGGAAGTTGCTAAGAGGAAAGCAAGGCAGAAGCAAGGGAAACTGTTTGTCATAACAGTCATTGAATGTTTTTATGCAATTTAGAGGCAACGCAACAATCAAATTTTCTCTAATGCTCTTAAGCCAGTGGATGATGTAATTAGAGAAATTTTGTTTAGGGTGGCTGTTAGGTGTTCTGATGAGGATAGACAGAAAATGATTGTGTAAGCTTTGTCTGGTCCTAGGGTGTTGTTTTGTAGCTATGCTAGCTTGTGTGATTAGCGTTTGTAATCACCTTTCCTTTTGGTAATATAAATCTTCATTTGCCAAAAAAAAAGTGTTAAACAATTACATAATAACAATTAAATATGTTACTTAACAATATCATTCTATTGCTTTCTTCATTATTTGGGATGTTCAAACACTACCTTAAAGATGGCGGTTAAAGATATTCACTTAAAGATTTCATTGAATTCACTCAATATGAACTTTCAGGGCATCCAAGATTCTTGCCAAAAATCCAATAAACTATCAAATCTAAACCAAAGGTCGATCAAATGTCAAATCCGAACTACTCCCCGACTAACACTACCTTAAATGGCTAAAACCCCCAATTTCCTCAAATTCACCAACCATTCGCTAGATTCAAAAGAGGGTTTTCATGGAGCTCAAATCCACCAATTGGGTACACAAAAGAGTTGCAAATTAAACGAAAAATGGCAGTCAACACAGTAAATCAAACAACATCTTCAATTGGGCATCAACCAACTCAAAGATTAGATTCACATAAAGCAAAAAAAAAGATTCAAACTTTTACTAACTAATCAAAGAACAAAAGCAAGAAACAAAGAAGAAATTAAGTACCTGAGAAAAAAACACCAAGAAAGCTGAAAATCAAGCAAATTTGACTATCCGTGAAGAACTATGGTTGAGTTGATTCGCAGTTTTTGGATCGACCCTTCTCTCTATTATGCTCTGAAAGAAAGAAAGAAAGAAAGAAAGAAAGAAAGAGAAAGATGAATTTCATCGGTTAGGGTTTAATGGGAGGAGAGAGATGGGTTGGGTGAGAGGTGAGAGATGAAAGGCGGTGGAATGTTATGTTGAGGAGAGCGAGTGAGAGGAGAGGGTGCGGTAGGGTGAAATGAGAGAGGTGTCTTGTTAGCGTGAATATAAGTGAAGTGGGCCGTTAATTTTGGGCCGTTGATTTTGGTAAAGCGATCCAGGTTGGAGCGAGCCGGATCCGTTAATAAGCGATCCGGTTTTCTTCCCAACCGGATCAGTTAATTGACCCAAAATTTAGCGCCCATAATTTGGTGGATTTACTGATCCGGTTTTGTTGTGTCATATAAGGTTTTTTCCACTATTGATACTCCCACTGCCAATGTAGCAACTCGTGCTCCATTGCCAACGTGAAGATCTACTTCTCCCTTTCCCAATGTTCTACTTCTTTTGAGGCCTTGCATATTACAAATAATGTGCGAACCACAAGCGGTATCAAATACCCAAGAAGCATAAGTTGCTAAGTTAACTTCTATAACATACATATCTGAACTAGAAACTCCTTTCTTTTGATCCTTTAGAAACTTGGGGCAACTACTTTTCCAATGACAAACCTTGTTACAGGTGTAACAATAGTGCTCATCAGCAACTTTTGGTTTTGGTGTAGTCTTTTGCTTTTCAGAAGTTTCAGACTTGGCAACTTGTTTGCTTTCGTCCTTCTTAATAGCAATCTCAATCCTTTTGAGCGATTGCCATTTACTAACCATAAGAACATCCTCATATTCTTTTCTTGGCTGGTTAGGGATGTTTCGCTCAGTCTGAGTTAGCTTTTCATGCATCTCTTGCATCGTTGCTTCCTCCCCTTGCATGTGAAAGTCGTTGAACTTATCAGTTCTGAGAACGATTCTCATTTCACTTTCACTTGCAATGAAACGTTCAACATTCAGTTTGTCCTTCGAGAGGACGG
Organism: Beta corolliflora; assembly: GCA_947648045.1. NCBI lineage: Eukaryota > Viridiplantae > Streptophyta > Magnoliopsida > Caryophyllales > Amaranthaceae > Beta > Beta corolliflora. The sequence continues at coordinate 140,536 of CANSZD010002359.1, forward strand.
AGCGCAAATTACAAGTAGAATCGTTGGTGTTGATGTTGTTGTTACTAAACATAATTACTACAACAAATGAGAAAGCAAGATTCAATCAATGTTTATCAAGAAAGCAGCAATTAAACAAATTTTAATTAACTACTACCCTTTATTCAAAATGAAAGTCCCCTATTGAATAAAGAAATAACCAAGATCCCCTCCCACTACAATCAAACGGACTTTGGCCCTGCCTTCAATTTATAGTAGTTGAGGTAAGTAAACACTTTACTAATTATAACTAATTATAATTCTTGGTAGACAGGCTAACAACTCCTTGTTTACTCCTATCTCTTAGCTTCAAAACCCAAAACTTTGTCTTTTGATGATTTTGTTGAGTTAAACCAAACATTAACATGTAAGTTTCAAAAACCTACCCTACTATCCCCGGAAATATGAGCAACACCCTGCTTTGGCAGAACCTATTACTCACGATCTAAGGCTTTATAGGTGTTGTTTGGAAAAGCAATTAAACTCAATATTACTTTTAGGGACCTAAGTTTACTAACATGGTCAATTAATAGTGAACACATGAATCAATTAACCACAAACAAACTTAGAAGCAAGCATTTAAACAAAGTAAATGCAAGAAATTAATAAAAGCAATAATTAAAATGATCTAGTATGGCCCCTAAACCTAGGATGATAACAAATCTTCATGAATCTTCCCTTGAATCTCCATGGATCACCATCCTTGAAACTCCTGGGATCCTCATGCTTGATTACATAATTTGAATTAAATAAATAACGAAAATTTAAAGTTACAAAAATACAAACGATTCGCATATCATATTTAATTTACATTCAAATATAACGATTCGCAGATCGTATTTACTATCCTAATTTGGGCCATACTAATCAAAACATGGAAAATATAATATCTTACATATTACATTAAACATCCACGCATTTATAATATCATAATAAAATAAATAAAACTATTTACTTATTAACAATTAATAAGCAAATAAAAACTTTCCATAATAATCATAAAACTTAACAATTTTAAGCTAGTAATTATTTAGGAAACTTTATTAATTATTTTAATTCAATTACTTATTTAAACACGGTAATAATCATTATTATTCACAAATTTGCAAAATAGGAAACTTTTGGATTTATGCTCAAGATTGGAAAATCAGATTTTCCTAAAAAATATTTTTTTTAAAATAAGGTTGACTTGTTGACCGTTGACCAGCAGCACAAGGCTGCCAGTCAACAGCCAACCAAGCAACCAACGCTGGAAATCGAAAAACCCAGCCTGCACATCACGCCACACACACACGACCACAACGGCAGTCCAGCCGGACCGCCTGCCAGGGTCGCTCCCTACACCGCTAGCATCGACGGCTAGCACACGCCGGCAGCAAGCGCCACCAACGTGCGCCAGCACCTCGCGCGAGGAAGGAGGGGCTGCGCACGTTGCACGCGCACCGCCCAGCCATCCCCACTAGTGTCGCCCCCACCCTCGCCAGATTCCGGTCCTTTTCCGCCAGCCACCGTGGCTCCACCGTCATCGGTGGGCCACCTAGCCATGGTTGGCATTCCCTTTGAATTTTATAACAGTTTACAAAAATTCATTTAATCTTTAACTAACATTTATTTAAGGATTTGGGATTTAATTAGGTTAAAAAATCCAAAAATATGTGGCAGAATTTTTGAATCAATCAACAAATCTTAAACAAATTTTTAGGTTTGTTGAGTTTAGATTTGAATGCATAATCTTTATTAAATAATAAATCTAACAAGAATTCAAAATTTAGGGCAAAAATCAAATTATATCCAAAAAAATCAGATAATTAACAATTAAATTCGGAAAAATCAAAAAATAATTTTTAGGATGATCTACTGAATTATTATAACAAATAAAATCAAATATTTTAATTGCTATCCTTAAAAAGTATGAATAATCAAATTAAACATAAAATTTAACCAAAATTCACAAATAATATGATAAAATTCGAAAATTAGTGGGAAAAATAATCAAATTATTTTCAGCCATCATATTATTCTAGATCTAAGTGGGTGATGAATATTAGATTTATTTAACAAGTAAAAAATCAAATCTTTTAATTGTTAACAAATTATTTCAATGATTAATCAAATTAAACATTAAATAATTTTAAATCTAACAAATATATTTATATAAATCCGAAAATTTTAGAGTGAATTAACCAATTTATTTCGTCCATAATATAAAGAATTTGGAACTTTATAAAATTATTTGAGCATAAATCACAAATAAATCAATTATTTATAATTTCCAATCAATTAATATCAAATATCAATTATGCAAATTCATGCCATAAGTAAATCCTCCCTTAATTGAATAAAAAGAATAACTTTGCATACAATTACATGATCATATGAATATTAGGAATTAGGCAAAGCGATACCCTTTGTAGGAATATATAGATGGAAATAGCGGAATTTCAGGAAACAATTTCCTATCATCTATCATAGGATCGCAAACATAATTAAACACATGAATCATTCAATAGGGATTAAATATCAAACCTTTGTAGTGTGATTTCCCTATTGTATGCAAGCTTTGAAGATCTGAGAGCCCCAAATGTTGCTCCTCTGATCAGTCCACGAGCACCAGTTGAACACCAACGTTTGCTAGAACGGAAGAGAAAAGATCCCTTACTTTTTGGTGGTATAGGCGCCGGTTAGAGGGAATAGATTTGGGTTTCACTTCTCTCTCTTGTGAAAAGAAACTGATTAATGAATTGATCACCTAAACCCTAATATTATATCCTATATATAATAGAAGAGGCATAGGCTAGTTAGGAGAACTAATTCTCCTCCTATTCCCCTTTGGACCGGCCCAACCCTAATCCTAAATGGATTTGGATTGCTTTGTCCAACTTGTGCTACAATGTGTGACCTCATAGGATTAATCTATTTTGGTTATAAGCCCAATCAATATTGTCTATTAATCATATTTATTCTCTAGCAAGAAAATACGATTACTAAAATAATTAATTACTTTATTATCTTCATAAAATTATTCCTATTTATATTTAGTAATTGCTTAGGGATGTTTAAGGACATATTCCTTCATATATGACTTGGAAGAAGAGAAATAGAGCTTATTGGGAAAATGTAATTAGCACTATTGATCACATTGTAAAGGAGGTTAAATACATAGTTAAACATAAGATTGTACAGATTATGAGTCACAAGATTAAAGATGGTGATAGGAGCTAGTTTGACGGTTTGTGATTAATCCGGGCATGTCGGGTGTTGTTACGGGTTGGTGAGTTTGTTCTCTTAACCTTTTAGGTGTATTGTGGTTTTTTGGGCTTAATATTACTCTTATTTACCAAAAAAAAAATGATGACTACAATGATGCCTTTGCTTTCTTCAATGTTCGTTGACACAAAAATATCTAGACAAGAAATTCAAATGAATTAATTTACCTAAATCACATAATTCGGACAATAAGAAGATGAAGTTCGATTGAGCGAATTGAAGGAAAAGACGAATTTGAATAAAATTAGGTCGGAATTGAGCAAATGACGTTTGAATGAATGCTTTCTAGAAATGATGAGATTTCTTTCGAATTATCAAGAAGATTACGAATAAACAAATCGCAACAATAATCTCACTCAAGAAGACGAAAATGGCGGATTCGGGTGTGTAGAAAAGAAAAATCTCATTTAACAATAATCTCACTGAACAACAATCAACAAATCTCTTTAGTTTGCAGTTCGGTTAATTTCAACACTTTCTATCACTCTCCTCTCTACTTCAAATGATGTCAAAAATGGTGGATTTGTGTGTGCGGGAAAAGAAATAGGAGAGAGAAAGTGGCGACAATGTTTGAGAGAGACAAGAGTTCACGAAATATTCGTCGGAGATGGTCGACGGCGAGGGTTTTGCGGTGGTTGTGGAGAAGAGAGAGAAATCATTTAGAGGTAGAGCGAGTGATTTTTTTTTTGCATGGTTGGGATTTAAAGAGATAGAAAGTGAAGGGAAAAAAAAAGTAGTGGAGGCGGAGCACGAGCAAGTATATATGATACACATTTGGTGAAAAATGATATAAATTTGGTAAAAAATTATACAAAAGTCAATGAAAACGATGAAATAAACTACTTACTATTTTAGAACGTTTCAAAATAAGTGAAAGCATCCTTAAATGGAAAAAAGAAAGTGACAAAATGACAAAGTCACGTCAGGCTTTTGTGTGGTTTCTTTTCTCCTCCTCCTTTTGATAATGAAAAGAGTATTTTATGACTTTTTGGCTTTTGAAAGTGTTGTTTATTAAATCTTTGTCTTAATCCCTATGTTTCGCTTATTATGGAACGGATGAAGTATCATTTATCTTATCGGTTTGTGTAATAATGATGTTGTATCGAAAAAAGTTGACAAAATGATAAGAGAATGACTTTAAATAATACATAAATTAATATCGGATTTGTTAATAATATAACTCTATGGTAAGATGACATGAGAATAGGTAGAAATGACGTATACTCTGCTCAAAATGATACAACATACAACAATAATAATATTAAACTAAAAGAAATGAAATAATAAGAAAGTCAAGAAAAGCGATATCAACAATGACGTGAAAGAGTTTAAAGATGGCGTAAACGGTTCCGATTTAATATGAAACACACCAATAATGGCGTGAAAAGAATTTTATATACAAATGATATGAAATAAATTTAAAAATGATGTGAAACTAGATTCCAAAATGATATGAAACACCGATAATGGCGTGAAAAGAGTTCCATAATAATGACGTGAAAGCAATTATGTTAGTTGCGCGTGTGAGATTTTATTATAAAATTATGATGTAACGTTGTTATCTTCAAGAGCTACTCCTTTTATTTACCTCAACGAGTTTTGCATATTCTTTTAATTGTTGATTGGGCGTAATTTATTAGAAGTAAAAATAGTACGATTATGATTGAACTCAAGGTAACATACTAACGTGGTGCAGACTACACAACAATTAGCCTTTTGTATTATACGAAAAGTCCACATCAATTTCGGCTGTGATTTCTAGGCATCTTCCTATTGTAAACCTCGTTATTATTCTACTTTATCTTAAAGATCAGAGAAAAGGAGGTGATACGTGTCGTTTACGGTATTTAAATTGATAATTTAAAATACCTATCTCGGTTCTTCGAAAATATTAACAATTAGTAAAAGGGTAAGAAATGGTCGATCCGCGAGAAGATTATTAAAATTCCTAACTCTCAAAGTTTAACTAACAACAAAAATAAATTATTATGCACATAAAGAATATGACCACTAACATACACATTATTTACTAATATGAAAATAGAATGGGGGGGGTTGAAATCATACCTGAGTAACTAATATAAATCAAATAACTAATATAAATATGTACAAGTGACAAACAGCAAGCCAACATAACGGTTCGATCATAGATTAATTAGACAATTAACAGTTGTTTAATACTTATAATCTCGTTTCCTTTAATACTCGATTTAGCAGTTAGGTTGGTGAATAATCGCCATGATCAATTCTTGTCTTGCTCATCACTAGAAAACTAGAATCTTACTAAGACAAATACAACCCTAACAAACTTGTTTTATTAGACCAATCCATATACTTAGTAAAATTAAGGTGAGTCGCTCACTCTAATAATATTAAGTCGTTAACTCTAAATAACCATTAAACGCCGCGCCTAATGACTACTTAGCATAAATTTAATTACTCTCCAATTGTAACCGTGCGCACAATCACAAGCAAAGAGATTAAATTTATATTAAGAACACGATAATATGAATTGAATAATTACTAAATAAACTATTAAATCATGACTAACGTCGCGTTCAATCATGTAAACTAAGAATATAAGAACATCAAAACAACTGAAAACTAAATCTGAAATTAAGAAGTCATGATCACAAGAACAATGAAAAACTTATCAAGTGAAAGTAAGAAGGGAAAAACTCATAGATTGGAGTTCCGCCGATGCAGCCGCTGCCATCGATTTCACCCACAAAGAATGATCGTCCACCTTCATAGGCCTCTAACGTCATAGCCCTCAATCGAACTCGAACCATATTCACTATCTCACAAAACCCTTACATTGTGTATGTTTGTGTGTCCTCTTCCGGTAGAAATTAGGGACTTTATATACCCAATTGAGAAATCTAATTCCTCCTCCTGCACTCTTTATTCTTGTGAAAGAGGAAAATAGGAAAGCTTCCTATTTCTTTTGCTCTTGGCTCACAGGATGAAGAAAATGAAAGAGGAAGAAAAGATGGGATTTTTCTTCTTCTTCTTTTCTTTTACAAAACTCGCGTGAGCTCCCAGCACTTCTTGTGCTTCTTTATTTTTTCTTATCTTTGCTTATTTCTTTTATTCTTGTTCTCTTACTTTAGCAAAGTAAACTTGTAAAGTACCTCTAATAAAATAACACACTATTTAAGCTAAATATTCAATAAAATATAATAAGAATATATATAACCCATTAATAGTAAAATTCAATAAAAATTATAAAATAGCACATAGAAGACATTTATAAGACTTATTTTAGGGGCCAAAAATATAGAAATATATGCACTTACCAGGAGGTAACACACAGACAAAACGAATGCTGAAGATGGTGTTCTCTAAAATGAGCACATACATAATATGTAACAAAAACATCGCTCGGTTTGGTAGGAATCTTGCCAGTTGCCGCATATTTCCTTCGTTTTTTAATACTTATAAGTTACAAACTTACAACATTCCTATTTTAGTGACTTTTTTATTAGTTGGAACGCTGACATCGATCTTTAATAATATATTCTCTCTTCCTCTAACCTTGCATATGGGGCTTGGGGGTTCTATTTTTTTTTAATATATCTAACTCTCTCTATCTCTTAAAATATTAAAATACTTTTGATGTATTCTTCAATGATATATAGAAAAATAGAAGTTAGACTTTTGGAACTGCCCTTTTGGATGAAATGAAAGATCATATTGGTATATCTCTTTTTGATATAATAAATGAATGCGAATTACACTGGGTTTGTTGTCGGTGCATCATATGAATCATGCAGTCAATTGTTGCTTGTAATCTGAATGTAATGGGAATTGAGTCTTGTTCCTAGCACTTCTTGCATCTTTAAGAAGGTGAGCTCAATTTGAAGTTGGGTATCCTTTCATACGTCTCACGAGTCGAGAACAACTTGCTTGCTACTTTATCAGTTTATCTTACAATAATATATAATATTCATATGTCAATTGCCATGGTTCTTTCAGCAGCTCTTAGAGCATGCAATCTATTGATGCAAGTGTGCTGTTACGGTTTCGTTCTTAAATCAAAAGTAATGTAGTTTGCAGCTCTAAGTTATAAGATATTAGGGTATAGAACTTCCATATATGTGAAAATCATATACTTTCTAATTTTTTTCAATATAGAAATATTTTCTTGTCTTTAGATATAATTTTTTTTCCACAAATACCAATATGAGATTGTAGATTAGTTAGTGCATTTTTATTTCGAATAAGAGATTGTGGGTTTGAACCATAACAAACACATATTTATGGGTCAACAAGGATATCTTCCATTATCTAAACACTAACCTGCTAACATTTTTGTGTCTTGTCCGTATCGTGTTGTTGTTTCATCTAAATTTTGATATCCTCCACTTTTTCTTTTTTATGATAGAGAAATAATTTTTCATCCATAAAAGTCATATAAATATATAATAATGAAAATCAATCGTAAAACAATATAGATATAAAAATCTACTTTCATTAAACAAATTGATGATGCAAACAACTTGAAAAGCAACATGTTGTCTTTCCAAAACGTTTACTTCGATAGGGGACATGTCCGATGAAAATTTTCAACCTTAAATCACAATCCAACTGACGGAAAAAATGAATCTCATCAATGTTGGGTCATAATCACAAAAACGGCCGAAGAAACAATTGAGGACATAAAACATGTAAAAGATGGTCCGGAGATTTCCTAGCAAATCATGAATGCACCAATTTTCTACGATCTCAGCAAATATTCAGTGTGGACATAACTCACATCAAAGCTGCGAAGTTAACGTAATGAATGTTGTCCAATAAGATCACATATTATGACTACTACTGAACTAGTGTACTTATATTGTTTAGGAATTTTTCGGCATCAAAACGTCACTTTCGAGAAAATAAAGTTTATTCGTTCAGCCTCCTATATTCACATTCGCCGAAATGAAGTAAATTAGTTTAGGAGTTGAATTAGTTGTCAGTTGTCACCTCCAGGAGAGGTATAAATAGTAATTGTTCTAGGGTTCCAAGTTACTCCCCCTCATGAAAGAATTAATTAATAATCCAAAATCGTTCTAGAGAAGCATATTAAGCTTTCCACATTAAGTTCTATAAAATGCCCATCTCCTATGATGATGCTCTAGTGAAGAAGATAACCGAAACGATGCTCGTTCGAGCTATCGATAATCCTTGCTCCATTATCTCTCCTTCAGCTTATGACACTGCATGGGTAGCCATGATAGGCTATCCAAAAGGTAAATATGAGAAACCAATGTTTAGGCGTTGTTTACAGTGGATTCTGAACAACCAAAACTCGGAAGGGTTTTGGGGGGAGAGAGATTGCAATGGAAATCCTACCATTGATTCTCTTCCTGCAACCTTGGCTTGCATGGTTGCTTTAAAGACGTGGAGTTTGGGCCAAGAGCACATTGAGAAAGGTTACTTTCACTAACTCATTTTTTTTAACTCCTCTTTTAATATATATTAACGGTTAGATATCTAATAGGTAACACGCGACAAAACTACTAGGAGAAGTTGTTGTAGCATATAGGCAAAGAGATATTGAAAACGCTAGTTTTAATGAAATTATAAAATATTAGATGAATTCTCCTATTCACAATACTTGGAATCGTTATTTGACTTGCACGTGCTTGCCGACTTTAATTATTAATATCTACAATAAGCGATAGTAAAAAATTATAAAAAGTTTATGTTTAGAAAATACATATTTGAGACTAAATCAACATCTTAGGTGATCGATAAAAAGCATCTTAGGTGATAGCATTTTTATTTTATAATAGTGTAAAAATCAAACAGTTATGAGTATTAAGAATTAAGGAAGTGTCTTACAATTTGTTGGTTAAGATGGTAATCTTTATTAGAGTTCGGTTATGTGGAGGCATATAGGTTTGTAGATTAACACCAAACCACAGGGTATTGACCACCAAAAGTATTGTCATTATTGCTTAAGTAGTTAATATCCAGCCAAAACTTATTATAGTCACTAGGGTTCGAGAAGTATTAGTTCTTTAATTTGGAAGTAAAACTTTTATTTTTACTTGAAAGACAAAGTAAGTATTCCTTAACTAGTAACACTCCCTCCATTTCATTTGAAACTAGAAACTTTATAAATTAACATTATTCACATCTCCACTTTGGCCATTATATGTGGCTTATACATTAAAAAATGGTCATATCGAATTCCATTAGATTGTCTCAAAATCCATAACAATTATTAAAGGTGTGAGGAGCGTTTAAATCTCACGTGTCACCTCATATTTATATTGTTGAGATGGCGCCACATAAGTATGACATGACGTTCATCTTTCTAATGTCTCAAAAAGTTGTGTAAGAGGTTTTGATACCCTGAAACTTTTACTCTTAATATACATGCTCAAACCTAAGAAAGGACTAATTTCGTAATGTAGCACTCTTGTTCACCAAAAAAAAAAAAAAAAAAAAAAAAAAGGACCATCAGTTGAGGACATGGAGAGTATTGTTTGATTACTACTAGCCTTATATGCACGTCATGTGTATGAAAGCATATAAAGTTTGCGATAAAAATACGGTAGGTAACATTTATAGGAAGGGAGAAGAGAAAGGAGGGATAGTTTGTTTAGGGTGTTTTGTATTTAAAATATAAAAATAATAAAAAATAAAAATAAAGCTGTAAAGGTGTGTGTAAGTGTGTAACGGACTAACAATTAACCATGGAGAGGGAGTTGACCCATTAAATTGGGGATTGTTTTTAAGAAAAATTAAAGTTGATAATGTTGATTTTGGAAGTTAATGTTTCAGTCAAGTAGTAAGTTTGTTTGTGATTTTATTATTATTATTTTTAAATAAAGTTTAGATATTATTTTTTACGGGGGTTTGGTGTCACCCTCTTTCTTGAATAATAGAGATCGGTTTTGCTAGCTATTGGTCTTGCAACAATCGCGACAACAACTATAATCGTCACGTAATAATACTAATGATAATCCATGCAAATAAGTAATATTTGTAAGTGTAAAGGCCAAAAAAAAATAGAAAAATGAAGATATAATGATATGAAAAAGCTATTGAAATAGTTTTAGTATACAACAATAACTAAACTAGTTTTTCTGATGCAATAAAGTGAACTAATTAATATGATTCTTTTTACTCAATTTACTCCCTAATTAATATGAACTGAACTATTTTGTTGCAAAAGTAGTTTTCAATAAGTAACCTAAACGAAGCTAAAGTGAACATAGCATAACTGCATAAGAGAGTATAATCATCTTCTTTATACCTCTGATTCAGCGTTGAATTGTTAATCTTAAATTTTTACATGTATGTAACATGTGGAGTGGAGTGTACTTAAGTACATCATTTTATTTATCTTTACAGGAATGACATTTATAACTGCAAATTCAATGAAGATTCTTGAGCGCAATGACACAAAAAAGAAGTACCCTCGTTGGTTTGCTATAGTCTTTCCAGGAATGGTTGAACTTGCACGACGTACAGGCCTGGATGTCACGTTTGACGACGAGGTAAAAGAAGCTGTTGCCCATGTCATTCACCAACGCCAGGATATACTGAAAACGTAAATGATCTTTCTTTCTTTCGAGAATTAATTAAATATGCATAATGTTGTTAATTATGGAGTTCATCTTTTATGCATCGACTATTGTATATACTAACTTAGTAAGCTTATTAGTTACCCCTATTTATATGAAAGTCTTCCTAAGGAGGTGATTGTTTTTATAATTGGTGGTGATTAAACCCTGTTATATGAGATGTTTCGTTGTTTGGCAGTTATATCATGCTTTCGGAGGAGAGAATGACCATATCTGAAGTTCTTAGGGTTACATCCTAAAACCAATTGGTAATAGGTAGAGACAAGTAGAGTAAGCAATCAATCCATGTTTTCTCGAAAAAAAAACACCAATCTACTTTGTATGTTAGTCGTTCGACATTATGTCTTCTATTTTTTAACGTGGGACGATTGGTTCCAGCTCAATTACTTTTAAAATTTTTTTTTATGTCATTTCAAAATGGGTCGCGTCTATCGTTAACTTACAATCATGTCATTTCGAGTTTGAACAAAGTTGTTACAATGCAATCCAAAAATGGAGCAAAAATCAATTGCATCATGTCAAATTGTTACTTTTTTTTCCGCCTCGGCATAATCGAGCACAGATTAATTAATTTTATCATTCTACTCACATTTTAATGTGTCGCCTCAAAGATAGCACGCGGCACGCCATATAGGAAGAGTCTTGTGAGTTATGAGCCATCTCAGATATTTTATGAATTTCTATAAGGTCTTGGTCGGTTATGGACAAAATTATGTCCGTGAAGTGAACTATACATATGTATGTGGCCGAGGAGCGATAAAACGCTCATGAGCGGTTGGACAAAACCACTCACAGTCATATATTATTAAAATAAAAAAAAGTGGAAAAGGTAGGTGTGTATCCCCATAATGAAAGTGGCACCTCTGTTAATTTACAGATTTATATTAATAAAATATTGTGGGAAGCATTAAAATAATATTAAGCCAAAAAGTGACACTTGTAGCTTTTCAAAAAAATGCTAATTAAACCCGTGTTTGTGTATTTGAAAACCGCGATTATGTTAAATCAAGCCGTGTTTGTATGTTTGAAAACCCGTGTTTTTGTTAAGCTCAACCCTGTTTGTAAAAAATGAAACATGTGATCTTGCTATAAAGCAAAAAATTGCATTTATTTGCGTGTCACATTCAACTTTTCCCTCCAAAAAGTCCAATTGATAATTAATAAGAACCCTTGTTTGTGTATTTGAAAGCGCGGTTATTGTTAAATCGACCCTTGTTCGTGTATTTGAAACCCGTGTTTTTGTTAGGCTTTTTTGTTTGTGTATCACTTTTAAACCTTCCATTCCTAGTCAATTCCCTAATACCATATTGACTTTATTTAATTGTTAAATTATCACTTTACCCCTTTTTTAATTGTTAAATTACGCATTTACCCCTGTGAGTGGTTTTAGACTACCGCTCATGATGAGCGTTTTATCACTACTCGTATGTGGCCTACTGGTCTTCAACATTTTGATTTTCGAATCTGTACTATCAATTCCTTATTGACGTTATATATTACTTTCTCAGTTCTTTTTTATTGTAATAATTACAGCTTTGGGTAGTTTCGCATCTATTGCAACAATTAAACTTTTGGTAAAAAAAACAACTTTAGTTGACGATATTGCCCTTGCTTTATCTTCTAAAACCATCATTAATTACTCACTTTACCTTATAAAGTTGATTTTTGCTTTATTAAAGATTGATCTATCTCCTACTCTAGTTAATTAAAGGGATATCTTTATCTTAAACTTCCCACTTTTTAACTTCCTTAAAAAGTGCGCCCATTGTTGTAATTGAAAAAAGAATGGAGGTAGTATTAGATACTGACTAGTACATCTGTATTACAGCATGAGAAATTAAACGAGCAATTTACTATTGCTATATAATGATGGATGATATTTTTCATTTAATCAGGGAAGAATTGGTGGAGAAGTATCGTTATCCTCCATTCCTATCATGTTTGGAAGCACTGCCGCCCAATCTAACGGTTAATAATGAAGCTACACTCAATAACTTGAGTGGTAATGGTTCCTTGTTCCGGTCGCCCTCAGCCACTGCTGCCGCATTTATGACCACCCGAAACAATAAAATGCTGTCCTACCTATGTTCTCTCGTACGTAGTGGTAATGGCGGAGGTACATAAATTACACTAATACAACAAAAAGACATGCTGGTGTACTTGGATTATAGTTTTATAATAGTTTTGATATCATTTCATAGTACTACAACAAAGGTGATTTAATATTTCAAACAAGACTGAATACCCTTTGGCCTTCATCTATCTTTATACTCTGTCTCTCTTTTTCACTTGCTACACAAGATTTTAGAAAATGCATGTGCGGATGTTGAAGATCACAATTTTTATAGTAGATGAGGAAAAAGAAAAGGCAAAGTAAGTAAGAATAGATAGGTAAATGACAAACGAAGGATAAACCAGGTAGAAATAATAAAGGGATCACATGCTAAAAAATATAATGTAGCATGTAATTTGAGACATGCATTTAAGTAAAATGGAGCAAATGAAAAAGTTGGAGGAGGTAGTACAAAGAGTTGTTTTTTATTGGTCGAAAACTTATTCTTTTGGTCACATGCACATCTAGTTTTGGAAAAAAAAAAAGTGTCAAGTGCAATATTCTTAGTTTGATTTCAATGTGTATTTTCGAAATATCGATATATTAGGCATGTCTTCTATTCATAGTCGTAATATAAGTTTCGATTCGTTTTTTGCGGGAATTAAGGTAAAGTGGAATCTTGTTTTATTTGAATAAAAAGATTCATTTTTATTGGGAAACACTTATATTATTTTTTTCTTTTTAACAAAAAATAAAAGCGAACATTAATGTTGTATGGTTTAATGTGTAGATGAGTTTAATGGGGTAAAAGATTTCGTTTTATCATTAATAATGGTGCGTTGGAATTCGAAATTATAAGAACTTTACGGGAATTAAATTATTTTAATGGGGGTATTTTGGCCGTAATTATTGATTGAAAATAGAAATAGGACTTATATTTTGGGACACTTTAAAAGGAAAGGGGACTTATATTATGGGACGGAGGGAGTATTTTTCTTGGTATTTGACAATTTGGTGCTACAATAAATATATAGAATATTAAGAAATAAATGGAGTGTATTAATGTGCATGTATATTAAACCATCTCTAGAATTGGGAACAGAAGTCACCCTAGTAATTATGATAAATTGTTTTGCTCAGCAGTTCCTCCAATGTATCCCATCGATCAGAACTACATGAACATGCATATGGTCAATCAATTGCAAAGACTCGGGCTGTCAAAGCATCTCCCCAATCAGGTTATTAGTGAAATATTAGAACACATCCACAGGTAATTCATACTTTTATTTAGCTAGTCAATATTGATTCCTTATTATGTCAGAACAACTTTTGATGTTGAAAAATAAATTAAATTACCGGGAATAGTGGCTGACAAATGCTTTTAAATGGTAAAGTCTTGTGGTTAGTATCATAATCAAAGACCTAGAATCAAACTACGTCTACATCATTTTTCTTTGTTGCTCATTATACACCACAAAAAAAATGATGTTACATCATCTCAGCTAGACTTACCATTATCTGTCAGGGAATATAATGTAGAAGATCCATCACAAACATGCAACTTAATACCAGAAATTATTTACAAGAGCTCCTTAGCTTTTCAACTTCTTCGGCTGCAAGGATATAAAGTTTCTCCAAGTAAGTTTCCTCTTTTTGAGCAAATCTTGCGTGCACCGGATGTATAATAAATCTATTGCAAAATTGCTTTACGTTTAGCCTAATGTAGTCACATTTTAAGTCAAAATGGGTCATTTTTACACAAAGGCTAACTTTTTACCTCAAAGAAGTTAATTGTAGTGCCCCATTATGACAACAAGTTACTACTGTCTTACAATAATTCATTGTGTGTCTGTCTCTGCTAGGATTTGTACTTTTTTTTCCAGTTCCAATGGTTAATGCATGGAATTTTTTTAATTACATGCTAACAATTTGAGGGACGAAATGGACAGGGAGCTTTTGTTGGTTTCTTAGTGATGAATATGCTCTTAAACATATTGAAGAAAACTATGAGAAGTTTGCAAGCACGCTTTACAATCTTTATGGAGCGACAAATCTTATGTTTAACTCAGAGGTAGAGCTGCAAAAATTGAGATCATTTACAAGAACATTGCTTGCAAAATCTACTCTGAGTCAAGATATAGATGAAGATTGTATAATGCTGTCGCCACATCTTCAGGAGAAGGTAATCTATTTTACTTTTGCCTATATACCAAAGCAGCAACTTCCAATTAATGCCATGAATAGTTGAATACCAATTCGCTTAATTGGTAATTGTTTTGGGTGATACCAAGGAAGTTCGAATAAATTCGAATCGAATTTCATTTATATTATTACTCTTTGTGGCTGCTTATGAATCGAAAAAGAAAACTTCTAGTTGAATCGAATTATGTACTCAAATGATCACTAGTTGAGAAATTTAATGTTAAATACGACTGTATCAGGATGTGTTTTTAATGATTTGCTACCTTTCATTTTTCTTTTTGGTGTAGATTAAGTGTGAACTTGCTATTCCTTGGCTAGCTAGAATGGATCATTTGGAGCACCGAAATCGGATTGAAGCTGCAATAAGAGAGAGCCCTCTTTGGTTAGGAAAATGCTCATATTTCAGGTATCTACTAAGGCAACCATATTTTGTTTCTAACCAAAGCAGTTAATTTTATTTCAGAAAACTCTAACATAAGAGTTTCTCAATGAACAGAATCTCATGTCTAGATGATGAGGATTTGATTCAACTTGCAAAAGAAAACTACGAGCTTCGACAAAAGGTTTACCAGAAAGAATTGGAAGAGCTCACAAGGTAAAGTCTCATATTATGATAAATCATCTGACAATGTTACCCTTTTACATCACCCAAAAGTATAAGAAAAGAAGGTTTTGAAAGAAAAAGAAATGAGAAGTGGGCATCCTTCTATTAGTTGATTTTCTTCCCATATTTAACACCAAATCAGCAGTAATTTTGTAAGATGAATAATTTTCTAGTTTTCGAATGGCTTGAATCTGTAACTTGGCGCTTCGAGTAACCCAACACATTCAGGGGTTACCCTTTTTCTATGTTTGAGCCTTATTTTTGGCTAATTCTATTTACTTCCTCCATACCATAACCGCAACAAATGAGTATTATTTGTGAGGTATAAAATATTTATTTGTTGCAGTTATTATGTTACAGAGGAAGTAGGTTAATTCGAAAGGTACTATATAAACCTTCTAATTAATTTATGTCTTTGTATTTTGTTTCTGAACTCTCTCTCCTTAAAGATAATGAAAATGATTTCTTCTCTACCTTTGGACGTAGGGAACACATTGTTACCGAACCACGCTAAATCCTTGTGTCGATTCTCCTTTCATTCTTTATTGCTTTATTGCTCTCGTTATAGCAAACTGGTATCAGAATACCAAATATAGTATATTGCATTAACCCTTGTTCTTTTTCACTTAGGTGGGCAAAGATATGCGGTCTTATGGACATGGGGTTTGCTCGAGAGAAAACTACTTATTGTTACTTTGCTATTGCAGCCTCAGCAACATCCATTCCTTGTGACTCTGATGTTCGATTAATTGTCGCGAAAAGTGCTGTGCTTATAACCATTTTCGATGACTATTTTGACATGGAGGGCTCACTTGATGAACTACAAATGCTTGCGAAGCCGTACAAAGGTGTACATTGCCATAGATATTGGCGCATATGTCGAGAAAAATTGAGATTTTTTTGGTTTATATATCCTAATGTTTTTTTTTCTACCATGTAGTTGGAATAACAAACGCTTGAAGAGTCCTAGCAAGATCCTTTTTGATGCTATTTGGATAATTTTGTAGCGAGAGATAGCACAAAAGTACTTTTATCAAAATGGAATCGATATAACTCAAAATATTCGAAAAATAGTAAGATCTTGTGTGCCATCTTTTAGTGTACGATTTATTTTTATTGAATGATATTAGTAAGGAATATCCAAAACAATTTGTATACATATGATACATAGAAAGTGAGACCGAGAGTTTAGATTCATATTTTTGCTATAGATACCGATGATTCGATGAAGCATATGCAAATGACACACCTACTCCTTTTTGCATGTTTTATCTTTGAAGTGGAAGGAAGTGGTTGCTTCATGGGCGACGGAAGCAAGATGGAGCAAAACAGGGGAAAATTTCGCCGATTGCTTCCTACATGGAAGCCGGATCGATATCGATAGTTGCACATTTAATCGTTCTTCAAGCTTCATGCTTTCTAACACCGAGCTTACCTCCTCACAAACTTAATCCTTCTAAATATGAAGATATCACTCAACTTCTCATGATGTCTTGTCGTTTATTGAATGACCTACAAAGCTATGAGGTAAAGCTTTCCATAATTAACTTTTTGGTATAGCTAAATGCTCTTGTTAGGTATTGGCAAGAATGGCAACATGCATTATAATAAATATATAGTAGGGTAATTGTTGAAGTATGGCCTTAGCCCTATAGTTTGTGTCTTGGTCGGGCCCTTATATTAACAATCTCTTTTCTTGCTTGATAGCTCTCCTTCCTAGGTAGAATTCCTAGTTGTATTTTGTCTTCATGTGAAAGGCTAGGTGTCATGTACTAAGTGGAAAGTTGTTTTATGTAACCTAGGGATCGGGTCCTATGCCGCTAGTATAAATAGGTAAATGAGAAATCTTTGTAAAGAACAAGAGAAGAATGAATGAAAGAAAAGTGATCTTTGAGCTATTTTTGTCTACTATTATTGTAGACACATAATCGTGTCTCTCCATTTAAGGATCCAATGATGAAACATACCACGGTCTTAATTGGTCCTACCCGAGGAGAGAGGATCCAAAAGCCAAGCCCAAAACTGTTTTTAAAAGCATAAAGCCTACTTGTTTGTATTAAAGATCCAAAATCCAATTTTAAAGCCCAATTAATTATTCGTGATAATTAATTGTATTTTGAGCCCAATCCTTTGAAAAAGCCCAATTAATTATTCATGATAAATAATTGTATTTTTTTTATTATTTTAATAAATATTTTCAAAGATATTTTAAAGTGAAGGATTTTAAGTTGAAATCAGATTTTATCTCGTAAAATAGCTGGTTTCCGAATTTAAAGGAGATAAAAAAATCATAGAAAAACGCGTCAAGTGAAAAAGGTTGTATAGAGTAAAGTCGCGTTTGGCACAGGAGTGCGCTTGTCGCGTTGGCTGGAATGCGCTCAGCGCACTACTTTGCGCCTGACACGTGGCGTTGCGCGTCACGCGGGCCGTGCACCGAGCGCATTCTTTGCGCGACGCACAATTTTCTTTCTTATCTTTTTTTAATATTCCCCAATAAATATGCTAATGATTTCCGGATCTATACACACTTTTGATACCCGAATACCTGCGATCTCTCAAGGCGAAAATACTTTCACATTTCATATTTTCCTACTCAAACACAAAAACATAAACTTTTGCTTTGATCAATCTTCTAAGTTTTCATTTAAAGGCTTCACATTGCTCCTCCCAAAGGTTGTTATTCCCTCAGACCGGTATATTCCTGAGGGTCCTTAAATCTTTCTAATTTATTTTATTGAAGTTACCAACGATTTCTTTCTTGATGTAAATCTTTAATAAAAAAAGGGTTTTTCTATGATATACCCCTGTATTTTTAAAAAAATTCTACGTAGTACCCCTAATGTTTTTTTATTCTACACTGTACCCTTAAGTTTTTTAAGTTTTACTTATTATCCCTGTTAATGATTCATATTAACAGCGATTGGAGGAAAAATTTCCCTCCATAAGTAAACCAATCCCCATTGGTTCTTCTCTCTCTTAAATTCGCGATGAACTTCTATCTCTCTTATATTTTTATTGCTGAACTTCTCCTCCATCAAGAAAATTTAACAACTCAATCAAACCCTAAACTTCACCAAAACAACTCAAGTGCTGAAATTTAACAATTTAACAACTTATAATCAAGAAAATTACCTGAATTTTGGTTCTCCCTTTCAGATTGCTCTTGGTTTTGCACTTTCGTCTTCCTTCTCCACTTTTCGTCTTCAATGAAACTTCAATTTTCAGGAGAGAGCAAATTTTTAGGGTTTCACAATGTGATTTAGGGATTTCAAGTGATAGAGGTAGAAGATTGAACTAACTGAGAAGGTTTTAGGGCAGAACTTGAAAGATTGAAATGAAGAAGTTCATGGGTCATTAAACTACTAAACGGAGGTTTGGTTGGGATTTCAAATATCATTAACGTCCGTCTTCATTAATACATACTATGTGTACTGTGTAGAAAACTTAAAAAACTTAAGGGTACAATATAGGATAAAAAAAACATCAGGGGTACAACGTAGAATTTTAAAAAACACAGTGGTATATCATAGAAAAATCCATAAAAAATCATTATTTTGTACAATCTAATCTCTACTCCTTTTTATTTTCGTATACATTGTTATGATTGTCCTGCTTATATTTTCATCATCAACATATTATTATTACTAATCAAGACCTAAGAAAATATTCTAACATTAATCAAATAATATGAACAACATATTAGGAACCCAAATTTTGATTGCTAAATGACTTGTCACCAAAAAAGTAGTCTTTTATGTGTTTCATGAACCGATCTAGACTAATGTTTTTTAGGCTGCTTAAAAATATTATGTGGTTATTCTTTTGCATAAAACTTGCTATGAATCGTATTAAGTAGAGGCCAGCAATGGGCGAACGTGGTTCATGACCGTATTCGTACCCTCACCTCCAAACTCAATTTTTGGTTCATTGATCATTCATTGACTCATGACGGGGAAATCTACATTGGATTAGTTCTAAAGATGTCCCTAAGTTTCATAATATCCAATTAGATTTACGAGTCTCCCTCTAAAGACTTATTGGCGACTTCGAAAACGTTTTTAATAAAACCTTTACAATGAGGTAGTCAAATACGCGCTCACACCGTGTAGGCGAATAAAATCACGCCTATAGTTATATTGATGATGTTAGAAGGAAACTCAGGATGAGCTTGTCTTCATGGTATTAGAGCTTCAGCTTAGAGCTAGCTCTTATTACCTCGCTTATATTCTTTCTAAAGTTCAGTGGTTAAAAAAAATCAAAGCTTTCGTCTTTAAGTTTGTATGAAGTTCTAGATTGAAGGTGAAACTATGTGTAAAAGTGGAACTCTATTTGTCTGAGTATAGCAAGTAAAGAAAAACATAACTTTAAGTCTCGTTATGGCTCCTGGAATAGATTATAATAGCCCTTTGTACCTACATCCTTTTGATAGAAGTAGCTCCATCCTTTGTTGAGAAACTTCAAAGACCTTTCTAGCTATAGATCCTAGAAAAGATCTCTTGAGACCAGCCTTGCTTCAAAAAGAAAACTAGGGTTTGTAACAGGGGTAGTGAAGAATGATGCTACTGACCTAGTAAAGCAGGAAGCTTGGGATACTTGTAACAACATGGTGATATCCTTGATTATAGGTAATGTCTTAGAGTCTACAAGAAAATCCATTATGTTTATGAGCAGTGCTGCTCAAATATGGGCTCACCTTGACAAGAGATTTACTGTGACAAATAGGTTAAGAAAATATAAATTGAACAAAGACATTTATAAAACAAAGCGAGACGGGGAAGACCATAACAGATTATTATACGGGAGATGAGAGGTTTTTAGGAAGAACTAGAACCCTTAAGTTGCAACATTGAAGTCTTGAATGAACAGCAGGAGCAACATAAACTCTTTCAGTTACTTAATGGGCTAGAAGATGCCTATGGTGCTCAAAGAATTCATCTTCTTATGATGTCGCCTCTTCGTATAGTGGAAGAAGCTTGGAGCAACTTTTTGCAACAAGAAGAGAGCCAGAGAGACATTCTCAAGGCTGTAAAAGAAGAAACTAGGAGTGTTGCTATGGTGAGTAAAACAAATGAGTGGTAATGTAGTGTGTGTGGATAAAGTGGACACACTAAGGAAAAATACGGGAAGGTAGTTGGATACCCAAATGGACATCCTAGATCTCTAAGAGATAGAGATGGTAAAGAAAGAGTAAGGGGAAGGTTGGAACTCGGTAAGAGGAGGAAAATGGAATAGAGGAGGAAGGCATAGTAGGGGTGGTAGAACTGCGACTCATGCCAACATTCATAGAGAGGGCAGCTCTAATGCTACAAATAGTAATGTGTTTAGACCTCAACAACTAGAGCAATTGATGAAGCTCTTGCCAACTCCTTCAAAAGAGCTGGTTCAGATACGAGACGAAGAGATGGATTTCTCTTGTGAAGGGATGGTAAGTTTGTCACTTTGCGAGATCTTGTGAAGACTAGATGGATTATAGACTATGGGGCAAGTGATCACATGTTGGGTGTATGAAGATGCCGATGGATCCAACACATAGTGGCATAGAGCAGAAGATTAATTCCAACAGGAGAAACATCAATCATTTCACACACTGGAGATGTGCTGCTGAAGAATGAAATGAAGCTTCACTATGTGCTTTACATCCCCAGCTTCAAGCACAATCTGTTATCAGTTTAGAAACTGAGTCAAGATGGTGGATTCAAGGTGGAATTTCATCCTGAATTTTGTATGATCATGGAAAGGAAGACTGGTGTTGTGAAGGGAGTAGGAAAGGCACAACATGGCCTGTACTTTCTAGTGAATGAACCCCTGAATGAAATTGTGAAGAAATGGAAAAGTGGAAACCTAAAGGGAGAGACTGATAAAACATCTGCTCATACAAGCAAGAAAGCAATGAATGCAGACATGACAGCTATGCCAGGCACTGTGAGAGATGGTGTAAAGGTCTCACCCACAACTTTGTGGCACTGGAGATTGGGACATGCACCTCTAAGTAGAATCAGTAAGAGTTGAAGGGATTCAAGAATGAAGCTTTAGACACTTGTATCACCTGCTCACTTGAAAAATTCACAAAACTTCCATTCAGTCAAAGTCAATCTAGAGCAAGTGACACATTTGAACTCCTTCATATTGATTTATATATATATTATATATATATATATATATATATATATATATATATATATATATATATATATATATATATACATATATATATATACATATACATATACATATACATATATACATATACATATATACATATATATATACATATACATATATACATATATACATATATATATACATATACATATACATATATACATATATATATACATATATACATATACATATATACATATATACATATACATATATACATATATACATATATACATATATATATATACATATATATATATACATATATATATATATATATATATATATATATATGGGGGCCTTATAGAGTCCCTACTAGCCACAATCATAGGTATTTTCTCACCACGAGTTGATGACTACGGTAGGGTGACATGGGTGCGTTGCTAAAGCACAAGTAAGATGCCTTTGATGACATACAAGGGTTTGTTCAGATGGGAAAAACTCAATTCAAGAAGCAAGTGAGGATTATCAGATCTGATAATGCCTAAGAATTTGATGACAAGAAGTGCAACCCATTTTTTGCAGCTCATGGCATCATCCATCAAACATTATGTGTTGATAGGCCAGAGCAAAATGGAATAGCAGAAAGGAAGCATATGAGCATTCTTGAGATGGCAAGAGCTTTGAGGTTTCAAAGTGGTTTGCCTCTTCAATACTGGGGTGATTGTGTTCTATGTGCAGTTTACATCACCAATAGGCTCCCAAGTGCTGTGCTCAATCACAAGATCCCCTATGAGGTATTAAACAAAATCTACCCCTCTTATAAACATTTAAAGGCTTTTGAGTGTTTGAGTATGGCTAGTAATCCAAGTAGGCATAAAGACAAGTTTAAGGAGAAAGGAGTGTCATGTGTGTTTTTAGGGTATCCCACAACTCAAAAAGGTTTTAAACTTCTCAACCACATGACAAACCAAGTATATGTTAGTAGAGATGTTCTGTTCTATGAAAACATTTTCCCCTACAAACCGTTTCATAAGTCCGAAGCTGATCGACACTGGGAGTGATATTATCATTCGGTCGCATCTTGATGAGGAGTGTAGTAATGTAACTGAACATGATGAGTGCCCTGTGATTGAGGAGAGGGGTAGTGAAGTAAGAAAAGCAAGTGTGAGAATATCTAGCAGAGCCCATCACCCACCTGTGTGGCACAAGGACTATGTGACTAATAATCTTGTTATCAGTCACAATCCTCACAAAATACATCAAGATGTAGAAACCACAATCAGTGCCCGCATTTTCGTGTTTCCTTTCTCAAACTCTCTCTACACATCAACCTAAAACCTTTAAAGAAGCTGTAACTAAACCTAAGTAGGTGAGGGCCATGAATGAGGAACTTGAAGCCCTAGAAGCTAACTATACCTGGCATATAACCACCCTTCCTTAGGGTAAGCAAGCTTTAGGGAGTAAATGGTTGTACAAAATTAAGCACAATGTTGATGGTAGCATCAATAGATACAAGTCAAGACTTGTAATTATGGAAAATAGGCAGAAGTATGGTGTGGACTATGAGCAAACATTTGCTCCTGTTGCCAAAATGGCAACTATGAGAACTTTGTTAGCTGTTGCATCAATTGAAGGCTGGCATTTACATCAAATGGATGTTAAAAGTGCATTCTTACATGGTGATTTGCAGGAAAATGTGCTCATGAAGCTACCACCTAGGTACTATGGAGATTGAGACAGGATTGAACAATGCAGAGAAGGGGAGTCAAGCAGTGATTCTGGTCACACAAGAGTATGCAAGTTGAACAAGTCCCTCTATGGACTAAAATAGGCTCCCAGGCAATGGTTTGCCAAGTTGAGCCATGCCTTGAAGAGTCATGACTTTGTGCAATCTAAGTCAGACTACTCTTTGTTCACTAAAGGAGGTGTCAAGTATCTCACTGTGGTGCTAGTATATGTAGATGACTTAATCATTGTTGGCAATGATATACAGGGGATTAACAACACCAAATCTCTCCTAGATTCTCACTTTCAGATGAAGGATATAGGAGGTCTAAGATATTTCTTAGGTATAGAAGTTGATCAAGGAAGTGATGGAATATTCCTCTCATAAATAAAGTACATCCAAGATTTATTGAGAGAGTATGGAATAGATTACTCCAAGCCACTCAAGCTTCCCATGGACAGTCATTTAAAGCTGAAACCTGATCTCTCAAGCTGTTGAGTATCAAGCTCTGGTTGGGAAGCTTATCTACTTAACCCTCATTAGGCTTGATGTAGCCTTCACTGTGCATGTTCCAAGAAAGTTTATGCACACTCCTACAACTGTTCATCTGCAATGTGCCAAGAGAGTCCTAAGTATCTAGCAGGAAAACCTGATCAAGGAATCCTACTTGCCAAAAAGTCATGTGCCAGACTCCAGGCCTTCCGTGCTAGTGACTGGGCAGGGTGTGCCAGCACTAGGAAATCAACTTCACGGTTTTGCATTATGCTTGTCAACTCCCCTATGTGCTGGAAATCAAAAAGGCAATCAGTTGTGTTTAGAAGCAGTACAAAAGCTAAGTATAGGTCCATGACCTTAGCTATATGTAAGGTGATGTGGTTGAAATACCTACTCAAGGACCTAGGCATCAAACACACTGGCAGGCTGGCAGCACTCCCATATATTGTGATAATCAAGCAGCTCTTGCCATTGCTTTGCAAATCCAATTACATCATGAGAAGACCAAGCATGTTGATATGATTGTCATTTCATTCGAGACAAGACAAGTGATGGTGTAATCAAGCCTACCTACATTCCCTCCAAGCAACAAGTAGCAGATGTTCTGATCAAGCTTCTTCCAGTTCAGTAGCACCAGTTCCTTCTCTCCAAGTTGGGAGTTCATCATTCTTCTTCACTCTCAACTTGAGGGGGAGTGTTGAAATATGGCCTTAGGCCCTATACTTTGTGTCTTGGTCATGTACTAAGTGGAAAGTTATTTTATGTAACCTAGGATCAGGATTTATGCCGCCAGTATAAATTGGTAGGTGAGAAATCTTTGTAAAGAACAAGAGAAGAATGAATGAAAGAAAGATGAGATTGAGCTATTTTCTCCCTACTCTTATATTGATGATGTTAGAAGGAAACTCAGGATGAGCTTATCTTCACTAATCCATAGCCTTTTTTTGGCCGATGGTATACAACAAAGATGTAGAATAATAATTAAACCAATGAGAAGATGACATATGAGTAGAGATCCTCTATTTCACTTGGTGTCTCGTTTATTATTCCAAATGGTGTATATCTTGATACCTTATTCACTTTAATTAATTACACAAATTTTAGTGAATTTTAAATTAATAAGGTATCTAAATGAGAAGAGAGTGAAACAAAAGATGGAACTGTAAATGAGTCATGTGATCTCAACTCGAGATATGGAGAGAGAATGTGATAAAGAGTTAGTATGAGAGTCTAAATCAAACCATAGTAGATTAGGTGGGTCCACTTTTGCATTCTACGTGACAAGGAGATGTTTGTGTGAATGAAGGGAATACAATATATAATAATAAGTACTATGTCATCCGTTTCTTAATACATGCATCATTTTTTTAGGTTGGTGAGGACAGAGACTGTTAAAATTGATTCTCTTACACATGTGACTAGTAGTTAGATGAGGGGATATTATCATTTATTAGTACTATTATATTATAAAAGTTTACTGAATAGGGAGATGGTGCATGTATTATGAAACATCTCAAAGTCGAAAATGGTGCATGTAAGTTAAAAAATGAAACATAAATAGTATTATATATAAGCATGTGTTCAAATGGCTACCTAAAGGGCTATAATAACTCTCTTGATACTCCCTCCGTTTCTTTTTAATTTACTCACTTCACTTTGGAGAAGAACCAAAAAGAAAGTCCAGAAGTATGAGAGAGAAACTGAAAAGGTTATGAGAGAAACTGAAAAGGTTATGAGAGAAACTGAAAAGTCAGATAGAGAAACTAAAAAGTGGGTTAAAATATTAAAAGGGGGATGACATGGGTGGAAAAAGAGGATAAAGTAGATATGACATGTTACCAAAAATGAAACATAAATAATACATGTTACCAAGAATAGAAAAAAGTAAAACTGTGTAGTTTAAAAAGAAATGGACTAAAAAAGGAAAGTTTGTAGATTAAAAAGAAAGGGAGGGAGTACTATTTAACCTCTAATGCATACTTAATTACCAAAAAAAAAGTACTATATAATTCCACAATAACCATTTTCAATCCACACTTTTGTCCATGATGTCTTTGATAAAAAATACCGGTCACGTAAATTGTGTTTTTTGAAAAACTGCAAGTGAAACTAATGATAAATGTTGATGAACTTCTTCGGTCTAATATAGGCCTACACTAAATTAAAGAAGAGTTTGACCACATGGGTTCCATTTTAAAAAACCAATTGGTGATAGTTGGAGTAACACAACAATCTATATATTAGTTATTCTCTCTCTATTTTTTTAATGTAGGACAACTAGTTTCAACTCACATTTAGGTTATACCCTTAACATGGATACATGACTTACTTTGCAGAAAGAGGTTAAGGATGGCAAGATCAACTCAATATATCTGTACATGAGAGAAAATCCATCTGCTAAAATAGAAGATGCAATTAGTTACATCGAAAATGTACTTCAAGAAACCATGATGAAGCTACTTGAGCATGCATTGATGGATGAATATGATGCTGAATTACCAAAGCCTTGCAAAATGCTCCATCTAACAACATTGAAAGTGTTCCAAATGTTCTTTAACTCGGCAAACCATTTCGACTCGAAGGATTCGTTACTTAATGACATCAACAAGGCTATATTTCTTCCACTAGAACCTCCTAAGTCCCCAACACCGAACTCTCGCCCGAAGAAAATTCTTAAAGTGAACAATTTACTTGACAAAATTAGCATGAAATACCATTGGAGGAGGCTACGATTAAGGATTCATTGTGTACATTTTGCCACCGGATCATTAGGAGGTCTTCAAGCTCAGATGAAAGTTTCACCAAAGTTGAATTTCTTAGTCATCAGCTGAAGAGGAGCAAACTGAGCATTTTGTTGTATGAATTATTGTTCCATATTACACAAATTTTTTGTGATTCCACACAAAATCTATCCATCTTCCCAAATTACATCGATTTTTTTCGTTGATGATCCAAAGTGATAGTTTTGAGACCCTTAAAGGTTTATTTTTTTGTGGCCTATTGATGGTCAATTTGTTGTGCCCATTAGTGGCCTTTGTTGTGATCCATAGTGATCCTTATTGTGACCCAAAGTGGTATGTTTTGTGCCCATTAGAGGCTTTTCTTGGACCCATATAGGTTATTTTCAGACCCATAGTGGTCATTGTTGAAGATCCATAGAGATCATTTGATAGTCTTATGACTTTAGCCTCCAAATTTTGATAGTCTTATGACTTTAACCTCTTACTTGATCATTATTTGAGATCAAGTTTATTCATTTAAAAATTGTTCAAATTTCAACATCTCTTTCTTGCTAAATTTCCTTCTTCATTCCTTCCATTTTACTAAACAGATTTAGGTTTAGAACATATGTAACATTTTTTTAGAACATACTTAACTTGTTAGAAAATGACACTTTTTAGAACATATGCAAGCATGTTTTAGAACAACATACTTAACCTTTTTTTTAGGTAATATACTTAACATTTTAGAACATATGCAACACTTTTTAGAACAACATACTTAATTTTTTTTAGGAAACATAATTAATTTTTTAAGGATTCAAACTTAAATTTTTAGAACATACGCAACACTTTTTAGAACAACATACTTATTAAATTTTTTTTGAGGATGCATACTTAAGTTTTTTTTGAGGAAGTATATACTTAAATTATTAGAGCATATGTTTCATAACATATTTTTCTCCCATGTTAATTTTGTGATTTTTGGTTGACAATAAAAAAGGATGTTCTACATGGTTGTTCTTATGCTCTAAATATAGTAAAACATATGTTCTAAATAGTTATTCTAGTGTTCTAAATAATTCTTCTAGTGTTCTAAATAGTCCTTTTTGTATTCTAAATAGTTCTTATTATGTTCCAAGTAGTTCTTACTGTGTTCTAAAATGTTCTTGTTATGTTCTAAATATTTCTTGTTGTGTTCTATATAGTTCTTCTCGTGTTCTAAATAGTCGCACTAGAGTTTTGATGTTCCTAATTTATAAATTTATGAAAAAAACAAATATGAATAGTATTGTATCCTTTATTTCGCATTTACGGAATTTAAAAAAAAAACAAAAATCAACTGAAAATTACCAAAAACACATCAAAATTTCTCGAAATTATTTGATAATTACTTACTTTTTTCTTTGGAACATGTTAAAAATAATTTAGAACATACTTGAAATAATTTGGAACACACTTAAAATATTTTAGAACATACTTGAATCAATTTAGGACATAACCTTGAAAATTTAAAACATGTATATATCAATATATGTATATGTGTTGATTATTAGGTTCTTATACGTCAAAAGATGTGTTCATGTTCTAAAATTTATAGCATATGTTCTATAAGTTATTGTTCTAAAAATCATAGCATATGTTCTAAAAAGTGTTGAATATAATCTAAGAACAAAAATTCAAGTATGTTATAAAAAGTATTGCATGTGGTCTAAAAAGTGTAGCGTACGTTCTAGATATAAATATGTTCTCACATAAGGACTCATTCTCACCGAATTCCTATATATATATATGTACATATATATATATATATATATATATATGTACATATATATATATATATATGTACATATATATATATATATACATATAGAAGTGAGTTCATATGAGAATGCATACTTGCTTGAGAAATGAGAATGGATTTTACGCGCTATAACTCTAATGAACAGTTGATGTAACTCTTATGAAAAAGTGATGTAACTCCAAAAAAAAAATATTAGAAAACAAAAATTTCGAAAAAAATAATTTTTTTTTGGGCTCGAAGTTTTTTGGGGGTATAACTCTAATGAACAAGTGTTGTAACTCTAATCCAGTCGTGTGATTGAGATTCATTCTCATTTCTCACATAATATGTTTTCTCATGTGATCTTGCCTCTATGTATATACATATATATATATACATATATATACATATATATATATACATATATATATATATATATATATACATATATATACATATATATACATATATATATATATACATATATATATATATATATACATACATATATATATATATATACATACATATATATATATATATACATACATATATATATATATACATATATCTGTCTCACAATAAGTGAAACACTTTCCTTATACGGCATATTCGCAATAAGTGAAACCAAGTTGTAAATGGCAAAAAAACTTCCTACTTATTACAATATTGCCATTATGTAATTACCCCACCCACTCACCTAACACACTTTAATTACACACCCACTCACCTAACACCAATTAATTCCCCTAACCTTTCCCTCCCTTTTTAACCCTCCTCCACCTACCAAACATTAGATTTTTTTTAAACACTCTATCTCACATTCTCGATTTTTCCTCAACTATTCTTATTCCTCTCTCTCTCCTCAATTATTGAAGAACCCTAATTTCGACTGTCCTCTCACATTCTTGATTCTTCCTTAACTGATCTTATTCCCCTCTCTCTATCTCCTCTGAAATCGAAGAACCCTAATTTCTACTTTTTTCTCACTTTATCGATTCTTCATAAACTGATCTCATTCCTCTCTCTCTCTCTCCTCTGAAGAACTTTGTGATTCTCTCTCTTGTTCATAAAACCCTAATTTTCTATCATTTCCTCTCTCTGAATCATTCTCACAAGAACCCTAATTATTAGGCCTATTTTTTGTAGCGTTTGTGGTTTTTTTCAGCATTTGTTTGTAGATTTAAGATGGCCTCTGATGATACATGCGAGTTGCTTTTTGGTGAATCTGAGATGGGATCCGAAGAAGATTTTGTTTGCTGTGTAAGTTGGATCGATCGCTACCATAACGACTCTTCTTATAATTCTTCTTTGACCTTGACTTATGTACGCCGGAAGTCTGGGACACCGACTTCGAAGTTGAGAACGCTAGAGCTTTACTTCTGTGCAAAAGAAAATCATCTTATTTAAGTCCCCTCAAAGAAGGCGATCTTTGGAGATAGTGATGATGCTGCTGTAGATCTGGGAGATGGTGCCACTAGTAGAGAAAGGTTGATTTACATCGGACCTGGGACCCCTATTTGCGTCGGACATAGGTCCGACGGCACAGGTCTCGACGCAAATTTGAGAGATACGATCTGCGTCGGACTAGACACGACGCATATTTAGTGCTATTTGCGTCAGATGTACTGGGTAGTCCGACGCACATGGACACCATCTGCGTCGCGTATTGGTCTATGTGCGACACAAATCATCCATTTAATATTAAAAAAAAAGTGAATCTGCGTCGGACATGAACCCCATCCGACGCAAAAGTGACTTTTTTTAACAAAAAAAAATTAATTTCGTGAATCCATCCATATTTTAGGTTACAGGACTACTCGTAATTTCTTGTAATTTCTCGACATGAACATCAACTATTAAAAGAACATGAAGATTTGCAATTGAAAGAACGTGAACAATTGAAAGAACATGACAAAAGTATAAAAAAATATGAAAATTATACAAATCGTCAAAATAAAATAAATTAACCAAAAAAATTAAAGCACTTGTACAGCCAGTAGAGAATGAAAAAATCTGGAATAATATGAATTGTTCAGCGAAATCCTAAAACAATCGAAATATAAAAAAATCTGGAAATCCTAGGCTAAAACAACCGAAATATAAAAATTTGAAAATCCTAAAACAACCGGAATCTAAAAATCTGAAAATCCTAAAACAATCGAAATGTAAAATCTTGGTCTGCAATTTCTTCTCTTCCTCCTTCAGATCTGGAAATTCAATAAATTTCATTTTAATATATACTAGTAATTAAAAAGAAAAAATACCAGAAATTTATTTTTAGCAAAACAAAGAAATTCATAATTACAAGAGAATTGAAAAGAACCTGAATAAGATGAATAAGATTTTGGAGAAATCAGATCTTGGAAAATGGCAAAAAAACGAAGAGAATTACCGGAGTTAGAGGAGAGAGAATGAGAGAAGAAAGAAGGGAGACCGAGAAATTTCTCACCGAAAATTGCTCCTCAATTTCATTGCACCGGAAAATTGCGTCTCCTCCTCCTCCTCTGTGTCACCGGAAAATTACTGAGAAATCTTGGTGTTGAGTTGATGTTGTGTCACGGTTGTTGGTGTTCTTGTTGATGAGAGTTGAGATAGATGAGATATGAGAGTTGAGTGAGAAGGCGAACGGGCGGTTTGATCTGAGAGAATGGAGAGAGACATGAGAGAGAGAGAGAGAGAGAGAGAGGGGCGCTAGAATGAAGTGTGAGGGAGAGGCGATAGAATGAAGCTAGGGTTTACAAAAAAGTGAGGCGGGCCTAGGGGTCGAAAATAATGCCATTATTTGGATGAAAATAATACTTGGGCCCAAGTGATTTGCGTCGGATGAGCCTAGGGGTCCGACGCAAATCGGCCTTTTGCGACGCTCCATCTTCATGTGCGACGCAGATAAGGCCTCATTCCTTTCCACCAGGATGCAGCTATGTGCGTCGCACCCTCATGATGTGCGACGCATATGGTCTATATGCGTCGCATGTAATGGGAGTGCGACGCACATCGCTCGTACCTGGTGCTTGTGCGTTGTTGTTTTGCGTCGTACCCAAGCACGCATGCGACGCAAATAAGGTTTTTGCGTCATTTCCATTAAAGTGTGACGCACTTAAGGGGACGCAAATCGTCCTTTTTCTACTAGTGTGCGTAGATCAGTCTTCCAAAGAAGCTGATGTGCCTAGTACTTCATCGGGAAACCCTAAAAAAAAGCGTTCTCCAAGAAAATGATGTTGTCCCCAATGGTGAAATGTTCCCAAACTCATGTCTAATTTAAGTTTTTTTTAGTTTAATATCTATGAATTCCTGTGTGTGGCTATGATATGTTGGTATTATGATGGTTTCTGATGAATTTTGCCTGTGGGTTAGGATTGCTGGTAGTTAATTAGGGTTTCATTTGTTGTTAATTAGTTTATTAGGATTGTAAAAACGTTGCCTTTAATTGTGATCAGTTTATTAGGGTTTCAGCTTTTGATGAACTTTGCATGTGGATTAGTTGTTGATAGTTCATTAGGGTTGCAGTTGTTGGTAGTTTATTAGGGTTTCAGTTTTTGATGAACTTTGCATGTGGATTAGTTGTTCAGTTTGTCCAGTTTAATCTCTGTGTTAGACTCTGTGTGGTTGTGATCTGTTGGTATTTATGGTGGTTTTTGATGAATTTTGTCAGTGGGTTAGGATTGCTGGTACTTTATCACGGTTGCAAATATGTTGCTGTCATTGTGATTGGTGATCACTTTATTAGGGTTTCAGTTTGTTGATTTAGATTAGTTATATGGAATTGTTGTAACTTGATTAGGGGTTGGATTGCTGTTAGTTGATTAGGGTTGGAATTGTTGTTGTTTGAGACATGTGTGTGTATGGCTGTGATATGATGTTTATGTCCATCTCCCAATATGAGACAGGTACGTTCCCAGATGGGGTGAAATGCTCACAAGACAAGGGTTTGTCATGTATTATTCCACCCCATTTGGCTAACGTATACGTATTTGTCAAAGGTGTGTGTGCAAGTGTATGTGGGTTGTTCTCTTTTTATATACCTCTGTCAAAGGTGTGTGTGCAAGTGTGTGTGGGCTTCTCTCTATTTATATACCTCTGCTTATGGTGTTTGTGCAAGAGTTTAGTGTTTAGTAGCATGTTTCGGGTGTTTGTGCAAGTGTTTAGTGTATAGTAGCATGTTTAGGGTGTGTGTGCAAGTGTTTGTGGTCCGTGATGTGTTTATATACCTATGTTAGCATGTTTAGGGTGTGTGTACAAGTGTTTTTGGGCTGTGATCTATTTATATGCCTATATATGTTAGCATGTTTAGGGTGTGTATGCAAGTGTTTTTGGACTGTGATCTATTTATATACCTATGTTAGCATGTTTAGGGTGTGTGTGCAAGTGTTTTTGGGCTCGTTATCCTGTTTATATACCTATGTTAGCATGTTTACGGTGTGTGTAAGTGTTTTTAGGCTGTGATCTATTTATATACCTATGTTAGCATGTTTGGGGTTGACAAAGGGGAAAACTAGGTCGTTACTAGTCTCCTAAAGTCAAACAAAACCTAACTAGACCACTAAACTAAGTAAAGTGACAAGCAAGGGTCATTCTTCCACAAGGACTAAGGAGCACCAATATGTGTGTTAATTTAACAATAAGCTAGGCCGAAGAAATCTTCAAGTTTTGGTTAAACTAAGGGTATAAACTATTGAAATCAAATTAGGAAAAACACTAGGAATGGGAAAACACCACAATCATAGTTCACATCCAACAACCAAGTAGAGGTAAGGGGGTTGACATGTATTGGGGATATGCAAAGGGAAATAAACAAACCTAAACACCTCTAAAATCGTTGTTAGGGAGTTTAGAGTCCTAATTATGGCAACAAAACCTATATTTCGAGGTGTTATCACCTAACTAGGCCAAGTTAGGAATTGAAATCAAACTCAAGTTAATACCAATCAACAAGTGATGTGTAGCAACTAATCAATCAATCATGAAGGTCAACCACATAAAAGTAAACCATTAAATGGGCAACAAAGGATCAAAAGATGATGGAGCTCACATCAACTAAGTCACCAATCGACATCAAAGATTGAAATTGCACAAATCCCAAACATAACCAACCCAATAAACTCTACTCATGAAAAAAGGATGCAAACAATGATTGGGCTACTTCCAATCCTAGTTAATGAACTATTCACTACCCATTATACTACCAAACATCCTAAACATGGAAAAACTAGCAATAAATTACCAATCTAAAAGTAGCAAAAACCAAAAAAACAAGACTTTAAAGCAAAAACAAAACAAAATCTAGAGCGCAAACAAGAAGAAACTAGTAAAAGGTGGAAACTTTAATCTAGATTAACTATTAAACATGAAAATAAAGCAATAAAAGAGGAGATAGAGTAAGAAATGCTCATTGATAAATTGTTGAATCTTCAAATACAAGTTGTCACCCTTGAATTTCCAAATCTTCAATCTCTCTTTGAGTTTTCTCACTTTTCCCCTAAACTAAGCTATGGAGGCTAATCCTCCCTAAAACCCTCAAACTATTCTAAACCTAAGAGTGATGAATAAAAATAAAACTTGGCTCA
The DNA here is from genome assembly GCA_947648045.1 of Beta corolliflora. Lineage (NCBI taxonomy): Eukaryota > Viridiplantae > Streptophyta > Magnoliopsida > Caryophyllales > Amaranthaceae > Beta > Beta corolliflora. The sequence goes on from CANSZD010002359.1 coordinate 174,662, forward strand.
AACTTCTACCCTCATACTACTCCTAATAATAAAAAGAGAATAAAGAAAATAGAAAAAGGTAAAAAAATGGAGGTGAAAGAAAAAGGAGAAAGAAAATAAATGAAATGAAAAAGTGAAAATGTGGAAAACAACGAATTGAAGTGCGGTAACAAGGGGGAAAAAGAAAAAGAGAAAAGAAAAGGAAAAAATGAAAATAAAATCCCCCCACTTTCTTGTCTTCTTCGCTGCTTTAGTTTCAAAGGGGGTTCGAATTCCCTGCATCGTCCCCCATCATCAACACATCATCATCAAGTCAAGGCCGTCGATTTTCACCAAATCGAATTCATTTTGCTACTCAACTTCAATCTCTGCCGTTGGTGCTTCTGTCTCAATTCCATCTTTTGATGTTCAATCTTCACCATTGATTTTGCTTCAATAAATCACGGCCATAGAAGTATTTAATGAATTTTTATAGCACGTTTTTCTTCTTCGTCGAGGCAGAACCTCAGCTCCCCAGCTGCTCGGGCGGGCTGGGTTTAGGCCCAGGCGGGGCAGGCTAAACGGGCTCGGGTACAACTACCGGGCGTGGGCCGTTATTGACGATATTGGCAGGAACTTCCAGCATCAAGCAGCCCAGGCGGGCTTGGTATATGCTCGGGCGGGCTTCACAGCCCGGGCGGTCATGGCTTCAGCTCGGGCGGGTCAGGTCTTGTGTTGTATATGGGTAGAGGATGATGAATGGGTAAGTAGAAGTGGTATGGTGTGGTGTAGGATAGGTGGCAGGTGTGGTGCAGGATAAGCTCTATATTATAGCATTAAATCAAGCCACCCCTCTAACTTTGAAACTCGAACACGTAGCTCCAAAATGCTTACCTACATAGAAAACCAAACACAAGGGGAGAAACTATACATATAAAATAATAAAGTGAAAATAAATAAATAAAACAATAATAACTAAAAAGGAAATAAATTTAGAAGAATAATTACGAAAATTAAACTAAAACGACTATAATTAAGCACAAATTACTATCCTATGAGTGCCATAAATGTCTCTCATCAGGTGTGTGTGTGCAAGTGTTTTTGGGTTGTGATATGTTTATATACATATGTTAGCATGTTTAGGGTGTTTGTGTAAGTGTGTGTGGGCTGTGATGTGTTTATATACCTATGTTAGCATGTGTACTTTGTTTGTGCAAGTGTGTGTGGGTTGTGATGTGTTTATAAGCCTATGCTAACATGTTTAGGGTGTGTGTGCAAGTGTTTTTGGGCTGTGATCTGTTTATATACCTATGTTAGCATGTTTAGGGTGTTTGTGTAAGTGTGTGTGGGTTGTGATGTGTTTATACAATTCTATTAGCATGTTTAGGGTGTTTAGTGTATAATAGCATGTTTAGGGTCTTTGTGCAAGATGTGTATAGAGCTGTTTATCATGTTTCAAGCTCTTCTTCTCGAATGAACTGAAGAAATTGTGTTGCACAATTAAATCAATTCAGTCGGGAAGTAGAGGCTTGAAAAAGTGGTGGAATATTGTGCATATAAGTGTAGATGTTAGCATGTTTTTGTAAGGGTTGGTCCTCAATGATGTGAAAATCAGTATATTCTTTACACATATTTCATATTTTTGGCCTATCTTGTATGCCACCCAAAATAGCACTTGATTACATTTGTAGAGGCAACATTAGGAGGGAATTAACATTGTGATGTCTTGTTGTATGATTGATAACACTGACATGAGAGGTTTAATATCCTCTATGAAAAATGAGGTCATTTATGATGTTTATTTTGTACCAGACCTTACTTGTTAACCAATACCCCCTACTGTCACTCATGTATGACTTTGTTATTCTGTTTAGGAGGCTACTTATTTGGTCATTTATGTTCTTTGTATGGGTGATTGGGGACTTCCTGAGAGGACAACCCTACTCCTGATTTTGTTTTTAAATGGTTCCCTTTCAATGTATCACCAAATAGAAACCAAATGATGATTTATTTTTCAAAAAAAATTCCATTCATATTCACAATTACAAAATGTTTCCCTTTACAAAATGTTTTTCCTTTACAAAAAGTTGATTCACCAAACCCTAACTATCCCTGATGACATGTTGTTGGTTGTTGGTTATGTGATGAGTCTTCTGTGGTCTGCCTTCCTTCTACTCTTCCTCTGGTCCAAGGACTATTCCATCCCACATAGGGTCTGCCCCATTGACTATGTCTTGATTGAGTAGAGCAACTGTGTCATTTACCAACTCATCAGATACTTCTACATAAGTTGGTAAATGACCTAGTCTATCCATCTTTCTCTTGCCTTTGTGGTGGTTTTTGTAATTGCTCCCACCCGTTACCTTCAATATTTCAGCCATGACATACATTTGGTGCAACCAAGTGTAGTTGATCAACTTGGGATCATAGATGTTATATGCATCCACCACACTTTGAAACAACTTAGCAACTGTGTCTTGGAATGCTTGGTGTTGTATAGACTGTATGGAAGCAAAAAAAACCTAAGTCAAGTATGTTGAGATCTGGGGACTGAGCTGGTTGTTGGATTAGGTTGATGTCAAACCCATCCTGTTTTGCTGCTGCTAACCATAGTGGATCATTTGGTGCTATGTGTGGTCTAGCATTGTCCTGTTGTATCCATATTGTTTTGCAACCAAAAGCTGTCCACTTAGCCCTTATTGCAGGCAACAATGTGTTTATGAGCATGTCCCTGATGGTTTCCTTGGTGATACTCTATTTTGCTTTTAATTCTAAAGTGCCCCTTTCTCTGTTGTTGTTTCTTCTTTGGCTGCCACTTCATCAATAAATGGGTATATTCCTATTTTACCATCATAAATACACAGCCCATTATCATCAAAAATTAGTCTTGAACACTAGAGGAAAAAAGCCCAAGGGCTGCGGTCAAAAGGGGCCCAAGGGCTGCGTTTTTTGACCGCAGCCATTAGACTAGCAGCCCTTGGCAATTAGGAAGGGCTGCGGTTTCTAACCGCAGCCCTTAGCGCGTTAAGGGCTGCGGTCATGGCAAAAACCGCAGCCCTTGGTTGGTTAAGGGCTGCGGTTAAGGGCAAAACCGCAGCCCTTAACTCACTAAGGGTCTGCGGTTTTTGCCCTTAACCGCGACCCTTAACCAACCAAGGGTTGCGGTTTTTGCCCGAACCGCAGCCCTTGTGACCCAAAAAAAAATAAAATTTTTTTTTTTTTTTTTTTCATTTTTTAGCCCAAAATGACCCCCCAAACAATTATATATATAGAAAAGTATCATTTTTCATTACAAATATATAGGAAGTTACAAAAATATGGTACTCCAGCTAAATTCAATTTGGCTGACTTCATATTTTCTCTTCTTGAGGAGCAGCATCCTCTTGTACAGCCCATCCATATCTTTTTCTTCTTCACAAATTCTTAGATGCAAAATTTTCAAATTGTTTGAGGTGCAACCGCACAAGAGCTTAACTAAACCAATAAACAACCAACAACCACTTAGTGCTTGGTAGATTTGATATCGCAACCGATTACCAACCTTCACATCCATATATTAAATATAAAGCAAACGGCATCACATATACCTTAAATTTTGTGGCAACACTCAACTTTTGTGAATCAGCTCCCCTAGACTTGAATAAGGGACCAACAACAGGTTTTTTTGGACTGTACCAGCATACTTGAAGCAAATTTCTGAGGAAGGAAAGTCTCACAAGAAGACAAAAGTTGAACAGAGCCAAAATGCATCAGGTCTCTGTTCTTCTCCTAAAACCTTGTTGTGTCATACATAACCTGAAACAAGTAGCAGTGTCCCACCATAAAAATTATTGAAACATATCACAAGTAAACGACAAAAAATTAAGTACCCACGTACAAAACTTTAAGCAAGTATTATAGCTGGAAAACTTTCCAAAACAATCAGCAGTTTAGCAGCACACATGGCCATGTTATACATCTTGAATTCTATAAGGATGCGCTATAGTCTCAGAAATTTAAATTTCAAACTTTCCTAACAAACTTACCTCCTGCTCTAATTTGAATAAATGACGATTGAAGTGCTGCTGCAATCTCTCATTCGCATAATTGATGCAGAACTGCTCAAAGCTATTTTTCTGAAACAAGGGTGTACAAGATGAATATTGAAGATAGTTAAAGAGGTGAAATGGAATACAAAATATAACAATGTAAACCTGAATGAATAAATAAATGAATAAAAACATACATCAAATGATTCAAAACCATATTTGTTCTACAAGCTAATTAAACAAGCAAGAATAGATAGATTTTGCCAATGCATCACGAGTATACAGTTTCAAAGCTAAAATAAATAAAATTTACGCTTGCCATCGCAACTGGTCTATGTTCGCGTTGGCCACCAATAACTCGAAGTAAATAACAGGAAAATCAACCAATAAGCGACCAAAACTGGAACTATAATAAACAAAAAATTTAAGTGATTCAAGGAACATAGAACTAAGATCACAAAGAAAAAGAAAAAGAAAAAGAACTTGTATGCATTGACAAACATTGTTCAAAGAACGAAACAAAAAATATCTTCATCCAATTGCCCCAACACCTTTAAACACACGGGTATTATGAAGGCGACAAAGTACAAGGGAGTATCAAGTACGACTATATACTCCCTCGTTTGAGTACTAGTTCAAATTGCACTATCAGGGAGGGGGACTTGCGGGGGTCGGTGGGGGGGGGTGGGGCTGCGGGGGTCGGTGAGGAGGGGTGGGGCTGCAGGGGGTCGGTGAGGGGGGGGTTGTGCAGGGGGTCGGTGAGGGGGAGATTGCGGGGGTCGGGGAGGGGGTGGGGCTGCGGGGGGTCGGTGAGGGGGTGGGGCTGCAGGAGGTCGGTGAGGGGGGTGGGGCTGCAGGGGGTCGGTGAGGGGGGGTTGTGCGGGGGTCGGTGAGGGCGGGGTTGTGCGGGGGTCGGTGGGGGGGATTGCAGGGGGGTCGGGGAGGGGGGCTTGCGGGGGTCGGTGAGGGGGGTGGGCTGCAGGGGGTCGGTGAGGGGGGGATTGCAGGGGGTCGGTGAGGGGGGGATTGCGGGGGTCGGTGAGGGGGGGGCTTGCGGGGGGTCGGGGGGGGGATTGCGGGGGGTCGGTGAGGGGGGGTGGGGCCGCAGAGGGTCAGTGAGGGGGGAGTGCGGGGGAGTGCAACGGGGAGGGGGGAGTGCGGGGTGGGAGTGCAAGGGGGGAGTGCAGCGGGGAGTGCAGCAGGGGGGAGGGGCTGCGAGGGGCGGTCGGGGGAGTGCAGCGGGGAGCTAGGGGGGAGAGCGGGGGAGTGCAAGCAGGGGGAGGGCTGCAGGGGGCTGGTCGGGGGGAGTGCAGGGAGGAGGGGGCGGGCAGGGCGAGGGGACGGGGGAGGAGATAGTTCAAGTCGCGGGGAGGGGGGCGCGGGGCGGGGGAACCGTCTTATCACCATCTGGATACCACGAAATATCATCTCCTCTCTGATACTCTCTCTCACTAAAATCAAACCACCAAAAGTAATCAAATTAAACAAAGATCTAATTCACTAAAATCAAATTAAACATTCACATTCTGATTCCTTATTCCATTCAATCACTATAGCTATTGGTTAATATTAACATGAATTGGCTAATATGTGGAATGTTCAATCATCTTTCATCAATTCTTTGCATTCACAAAATGGAAATGATCAAATATCAAACTTTAGAAGGTTAAATCATGAGAATCTAGCCTTGAAAAATAACTGGAACCTTAGCTTCAATCATCAATTTGGTAAGTTTGATTCTCGCAAAATACTCTTGAAAAGCTAGCCTTGAAAAATAAATATGCTTTTGCTCTTTTTTTTTTAAACTTTTAAGTTGTATTAACTATGAGTTCTCTCTTCGCATTAGAAAAATAATTTCACGTTTAATAAGTTTATATAATTAGTTTAGTTAAGCTTAGATAAGTTCTAACTTATAACACCTTATATAAGTTTCAATAAGTTCAAATAAGTTCAGTAAGTTCAGATATTAGGCCAAGAAATCCCACAAATATCAATAACCAACTAAATTCACCAACTTTATGCATGAAGCAATGATGGCAAAAAACAATTAAACAAAACCAGCATGATCCCAAAGGGGGCAACAATGCCCATACTAATTCCTCGAACAATCATCTTCAACTAAGGGGGAAAGGGGAAAAAATAAGGTTCATCCTCGAACAATCAACTTCGGATAAAAGGGTTCTAATTTCTAAAACATAACTCGATCAAAGGCAGCACAAAAAAAGAGAAAGAATAACACATACCTTTTTTCATACTCCAGAGATTAATACAAATCAATATAAAATGCCTTACTCTAATGAAGTTAACCCCTGCAACGCCTGCATCGAAAACAACCCCAATATTCAATCAATAATGTTTTGTTCAACCGAAAGAACATATTCAATATCACTGTCAATTTTTAGTTTCCGAATCCCAAATTATAAGGCATATACTAGTTAACAATATGACAATGCTTGACCATTTCAACATTATAACAATATAAAATCCGAAATTATAAGGCATATCCGGAATTTTAATTATGTATTGTTTCTTTGATAAAAGGAAAGGATATAATAATCAACTCTATAAATAAACGACAATTTCAACATTGGGGTCCAAACCAAGATTCTCCAAGCTTGACCATTCAAATATAAACATAAGAAAACTTGAGAAGATCAAGTAGCCAAGTACGCACTCTAAAAACAATACACTGAATAGTTCAGAATCCGAAAGACAATACCACTGAATACAACTTCAATTCACGCACAATAATTTAGTAAACAAACACAATAAATTTGGCTAATTAAGGATAAGTTCCCAATACTACTAGTGCGGGAGATACAATATAAAAGCGAGAAGATGGATGAATATCCACAACTCTAATCTACTTTATTTTGTGTTTATTTATTGAAAGGTGTTAATGTTGGATTGTTGTAGCATCTAGTAAGAGATTGAGGAAGGAAATTAGAATGAAGATAGAAAGATGCGAGGGTACACTGATATACAAAATAGTTAAAAGAAATATGATGATCAGAAACACACATATTCGATACTTCGGAGAACATCCGAGATATAAATCAAATCGAAAATGTCATATCTTTGTTGGAAAGATACTATGTATGAATATCCACTCTCTATCTTCCTTCACAAGCTTCTTGAGAACCGAATCGTATTGTACTTGCTAGTGTACGCTTCCCCTCTAAATAGACGCACATGAAAAGGACTACTTGAAGCTTATAGGTGCTCGTATTATTTGTGATAGATGCTTCAGAAAATGTATTGAGCCTAATTTCTATTGAAATACTTCCTAGATGAACCCAATACTAAAGAAAACCTAATTCAGATGCTAAATCCATCACATTGCAAAACAAATCACACAATCAAATGAAGAAATTCGCAAAAAAAAAAAACGAAATCCCTAAAAAATCAGACAAATTAAAGAAGAATAAGGGAGAAAGAGAGAAATACCTGAGTTGGAGGACATTCGTGAACGGCGCCAGAGAGGACATTCGTGAACGGCGCCAGAGAGGACATTCGTGAGAAGCTGCTTTCAAGCCGCCCTACAATTACTGCAGCACGGTGGTTGCACGACGAAAATGAAAAAAGGAAAAGAGTGATGGAAGGAGGCGCTGAGGAGAGAAGAATGAGGGAAGGAGGAGAACAGCAGCGACGAAGCGGCGAGCAAACCCAGACCGCAGTCGACGTCGGAGAGAGATGCAGGGGCGCGAGTGTGAGAGAGGAGGCAGGGGAGTAAGAGAGAGAGAGAGGCGGGGATTCAGATAGGGTATGGTGGGTGAGTGCGGGAATTGCCAAAGCGAGGGAACTTTTATGGGGAAATTGAAAACGAAAAATATAACCTTAAGGGCTGCGTTCTTTTAAAACCGCAGCCCTTTGTAATGAAGGGCTGCGGTCTTTCAAAAACCGCAGCCCTTTGAAATAAAGGGCTGCGGTTTTTAGACTAACCGCAGCCCTTTGTAATTAAGGGCTGCGTTTTTTAGATAACCGCAGCCCTTGAACCGCAGCCCTTGGTCTTTTTTCCTCTAGTGGAAATACCCCCATAAACATAACCTTTGTTGTGAAGTGTTTTGACTGACATGTTCTGTATGGATCTTCCTCTTCTAATAACAGATAGAATAACCTCTGTGTTATCTTGCTCATGAAAAACCATTTTTCATCTATGTGTATCATATTGTAAAGCATGTCAAACCTCGGTTTATCTGTTACTGTTCTTGGGATTATGTGTGAGAGAACAAACTGCATTCTTGTGGTTTTGTGTTTATATGTGAGTTTTGGTTTGATGGAGTTTGTATGGCATCTCAGTATGTATACCTCTCTTGATCAGCCTATACACTGTTGATGGGCTAACTTCCAAAGCTGTAGCAAAGAACCTGATTGTGGTCCTCTGCTTCAGTGGGGCCTCTCTTAGTTCTTCCTCCCCCCTGATAGCAAACTTCCTCCCACAGTTGCCAGCCTTCTTGCTTGCAACATTGACCTCAGCCCCACTTAATTTATGTTGCTTAGCTATTCTCCACAATCTAAACAGTGTTATTCTACTAATTGCATACTTTAAGGCAACACTTTTGACACGATCTCTTGGTAAGGACAGGTCAGGTGATGCTTGTGAGAATAAATCCATTATGACCTCTCTTCTGATGTTTGGTAAATTAGGTTTTTTGCCTAATTAAGTTGCAATTAGTTTCATTAACATTATCTCCATCTTCCATTTCAGTGTCTATGTCATCATATTCAGAAAAATACCATACCTCAGCATCATCCTCAGCATCATCATCTTCATTCATGTAGGACTCCAAAAACAAAAGCTCATCAACATTAATGTGGCCTTCCAAATTTTCTTCATGTTGTTCTTGAAGCTGCAGCAGCTCCTCTTCACAAATCTCAAAAAGTCCCCTACTCCACTTGATAATACCAACTGCTCTAAGCTCCCATAATCCATGGCAGCAAATTAATTACAGTGTTGTGTGTGCTTGTGTTAGAATTTGTTAAAAAAGACTTTTGTGCTTGTGTGTGCAAGTGAATGTGTTCACTTGTGAAATTCAAAAATTCCTAGTGTAAGTGTGTGCTGTGTGAACAGATGTGGAAATGAGGAAGTTTTTTTCCCTCAAAAGTTGTTTATATAGGGTCTGTACAAGCAAAATTGGTGGGAAATGCCTCAAAAGTCTCCTTTAAATGATAAAGTGATTTTTTTTGAAAAAGTTTGCCAAAATTCAAAATTTGGTGCAAAAGTAAAAGTATCCTCGTTTTTGGAGCAAAAAAACCTGATACTTTGTTTAATTCTAACCCACGTGCAGTTGCTTAAAAGTCCTAATTGCTCTATTAAAATGTGGTCCTAACTTTCTCTCTCTACCCTCCATGGTATGTGTGTACTTTCTCTATGTTTCACTTATTGTGAAACGGAGGAATATAATAAGTATATAGGAATGAGTTCAGGTGAGAATAGTCTTTCATATGAGAAGTGAGAAAAATTCAGGGACATTAGATGAACGAAATCTAACGGCTAATAATTATCCCATATCAGTAATGGCATAATTGCAATTTTCTTAATATTTTTGTGTCCCCATTTGCCAACCCCAGTCATTCTCTCTCCGTATCCTATGTTTCCCCTCCCCCCTCTCGTTCCTCGGTCCTCTCGATTTACTTAGTCATCATTTGTCTATCCATCTCCTTCTCTACAAAACCTCGCTTTCAGCTTTTCCATTAAAAAAATTCCTCTCAGCTTTGAAAGATGATATGCCGAAATCCGAATTCCCATAATCTATCGAATTCCCATAGAATTCATTTGCGACAGTTGCACTGTGTGTTGGTTGTTTTTGCTCCATTTACATTCAAATGGGGTTCATGATCTTGCTTTAGGTTGGTTTGATTTGTTCTTAATTTTTGGATTTTGCTTCAATTTTGCACTCCAATGTGTTGCAACTTTAATTTTTTGCCTTTGAATGAATTTGTTGGTTTTTGATGAATTTAGCCATAACTCTAAAGCAATGTTGCTATAACTCTAACGACTACTTCCTACAACTCTATACAAATATTGGTATGACTCTAATGAGGACTTCCTATAACTCTAAATAAATATTCAAATAACTTTAATCAGTACTTCGTCTAACTCTAAACAAATATTGCAAAATTTGAATGATAAGTGAAAACTAAGAAGAGAAGGGGAAGAAAGTAAGATAATTCATTGTTGCGTTGTTTGTGTTTGATTAGCAGATCCAATGTGTTCATCTTTGACTGAATTTGTTGGTTTTTGATAAATTTAGTCCTCGATCACTCATTCTGAACAAGAAAAATAAAGATGATCGATTTTCATTTGATCGACCGATTCGAACTCAAATTGATTGCTTTAATGAGAAACCCAGAATTTGTTTTTTACGTAGAAGACAGAGATAATGGTGGTGAAAAAAATGGTGGGAGAAGCTCACAATAATGCGAGAAAATGAGAAAACATGTTTACTAAATGTTAGATCTCAGTCGTAAATTTCGTTAAATCTAATTGTCTATATTCATTCTCATTTCTATCTAATTGTCTATATGAAAAAAATTGACAGGAACAGTCCCAACTATGGGCGTTCCGCCAATTTCAGTCCCAATTAAAGATTATTTTTGAGCAATCCCAACTATGGATCATTTTTTACAAAATTAGTCCCAGCAGGTTAATGACCTGCTATAACATGTAAAACGCGTTTTGTTTTTGCCAACACCTATTTAACACCGCGCCACCACCCGACACACCACCGCACCACCCATCACCACCACTAGTTCTGCTGACCCCTCCACACCTCAACCACCCCTCAACCACCAATCACCTACCTAACCACCGAGAAATTAACTAGTACCCCAACCAAACCACCCAAAACCTACCCACCTCTATAAGTCGCATCCACCCATAAATATACCACCACGAACCGGAAATCCACCCAAATACCCACCATCACCCCTCAAAATCCACCTTTCTCCTCTGCTTTCTACTTCGTTTTTGTTGGATTTGTGCCTTCCTAACTACGCCTTGAGAAATAACAGAGATGGGAACTTTTAGGGGGAATGTCAGAGCACTGGTGCTGCACTTCACGTCCTTCATCAAATATCCATTATATATACCATCCTCATTCTTCACTTGAGATTTTAAGGGATTTTATTAATACATTCTTGCTGCTTAACTCCAACGTAATAAGCAGTATTAATTAGATGGGTCGTTTTCGCGCTCATTATGATGAAGACAAAGCCCTAAAAATCTCTAGTAGGTCCGAGGAAAACGTTAGCAAGAATGTATAATCAATGGTGGATTTTTGAGGAGGGGATTTCAGGGGTGGCAGGGGGAGGAGGGGGAGGGGATTTCGGTGGTGGGAGGGGAGTGGGGGTGGGTGGGGGAGGCAGAGGGGTGGCAGGGGAGGGAGGAGGGAGGATAGAGAAACAAGAGGATGAAGAAAACCGGTTAAAGAAATTTTTTAAAAAGACTAACCTGTTAAACAGGTTATGTCAATTAGGACCAATTTTGTAAAAAATAATGCATAGTTGGGACTACTCATCAATAATCCTTAGTTGAGACTCAAAATAGCGGAACGCCCATAGTTGGCACTGTTCCTGTCAATTTTAGTTCAATTCACTTCACCGTAGCTCATTTCAGTTCAACTACTTATCTCTAACATTTTCAATTCAGTTTAACCCACTTCACTTCAGTTTAGTTGTCTAAAAGAACAGAGCCTTATTCTCTATATATAGCATCGCACTTAGTAGTGACTGACATAGCTAAAAGACCAAAGGGGAGCTAGTCTCCAATAGTGAAAGGAGCCTGGAAAGTTCGAGGAATAACAATAGCCATATAGAGACAAAAAAGCAAAAAGACAGAACAAGTGATCTTGGAAAAATAGCTAGCGTGAAATGAGCTTGGCCAAGATTAACATTGGGCCAGCCTCAGTTAAATTCTTCAGCATTCCCCCTCATGCTAGGGGTGATTGAACTACTAGCTTGGACGGTTGCATGTGGTGCCGAGCAACATGTAGTGATTTAGTAAGGACATCAACAAATTGATCGTATTAGCTGGGAACATATTGATTTATGATGTTGCTTGTTGTGATTTTGTCCCTGATGAAATGACAGTCAAATTCAACATGTTTAGTATGTGCATGATGCGCGGGATTGGCAGCAATAGAGAGAGAAACTTTGTTGTCATAATGTATGAGGGGTTGGTAAAAATTTCTTTAGGTGAAAGCTTTTCAGCAATTGTGTGATACATATAACTTTACATTTTGAGGTAGCTAAGGCTCTATCTTCAGCCTCTGTTGTAGAACGTGCCACCACCTTTTGTTTTTTAGACTTCTAGAAGATGGGAGAAAAACCTAATAAAAGCAGAGAGAAACCTATGGTGGACTTTCGTGAGATAGGGCATCCTATTACCCAATCACCGTCACAAAAAGGCAATGAGAATAAGTGCATTGTGAGATGTAAGAAGAATGTCTTGGGCAAGGCAAGAGAGAAGGTATCTCTGAGCACTTCTAGCTGCTTGCATGTGTGCTGAGTTGGGCTTTTGCATTAATTGGCTCAAAGTGTGAGCAACAAATCTGATATCAAGCTTGATTATGGTGAGATATATATACGAGCCTTCTGATCAACTTTTGATAGATGATTGGATTGGGAAGAGGATCTTCCATGTCATGAGTCAGTTTAGTGCGAGAATTCAAACGCAGCTTAAGAGGTTTTTCGAGGTAATTTTAATTCCAAACTCCTTAATGAGATCCATGATATATATATATATATATATATATATATATATATATATATAAACTACTACATTTATCGTTTGATGCAACGCTTGAATTCGTTGTCATAGAGACCATTACGTGTTGCATTAGCTCTAATGCAACGAGCTTGAACCATTGCATCCGCTGGCGTTGCATTAGCTCTAATGCAACGGAAGAGTGATCTAATGCGACGCCTATACCCAACCGTTGCATTAGCTGTCAGCTAATGCAACGGTGCCATAAAGGTGTTAGCTCATGCAATATTCTCTTTTGCAATGGTTCACTACTAACGCAACGCAACTTCACCATTGTCCAAAAACACGATATAAGCACCTAATGCAACGGTAATAATAATAATAATAATAATAATAATAATAATAATAATAATATTAATATTAATATTAATATTAATATTAATATTAATATTAATATTAATATTAATATTAATATTAATATTAATAAAAATAATAATAAAAAAAAAAAAATAATAATAATAATAATAATAATAATAACAACAACAACAACAACAACAACAAATAACATATTGTTGACATAAAAAGAGATTTCAATTAGCATAAAAAGTAACATTACAAGTTTGGTGCCAAATAACACATTACAAAAATACTTGTTTCAATGAATTAGTGTTTCATCTCCCTATAACAAATCTAACTTAACTAAAAACCACAAGATGATGCAAAAAAAAAACAAAAAGGAACCTCCACCATCTCATTTGTTAGATTCTCATAGTTCTTCATGCACCTACAAGTCAATATAATGAAGTATCAGATAATAATTACAAATAATTATAAAGTTGAAACTAAAAACTTATGAACTATCATTAGAAGAAGTTTAATAAATATGCACTGAGTAAAATCACACAATATAAAAATCATAGCAGAGATAAGTCGCTCAAACAAAGTGAAGATCAACAACCAAGTTAAATCAACATGTAAATCCACCCACCCATTTCATCTTTCTGTACTAGCTAGTTCTCTTTGCTTGAAGTGTGGTTAAGATGGTTGAACTTGAAAAGTGTTTTCTCTCAATATATAACTGGTATTAATAGCTTCTCAGTCCATCTCTATAAACAGAGGAGCTCAAAAATCAACCATAAATAGCAATATATATAATCAGTGGCGCCACCACTACGACAAAATCTTAAGTATAACCAATAGATAAAGAAGTTATATCCCCCTGTTTCAATTTCTTGTCAATAACAGGACTCAACTGAAGTGATGATTATCTATGAAGTACATGAATTATAATGAAAAATTGTGAAATTTATATCTTAGTCAGTTCATATATATATAAGAGACATGCAAGATGAAAATAGGATATATATATGTATATATATGTATATACATATGTATATATATGTATATACATATGTATATATATGTATATACATATGTATATATATGTATATACATATGTATATATATGTATATACATATGTATATATATGTATATACATATGTATATATATGTATATATATATATATATATATATATATATGTATATATATATATATATGTATGTATGTATATATGTATATATGTATGTATATATATATATGTATATGTATATATATATATATATGTGTATGTATATGTATATATATGTATATATGTATGTATATATATATATATATATGTATATGTATATATATATATATATATATATATATATATATATGTATATATATATATATATATATATGTATATATATATATATATATATGTATATATATATATATATGTATATACTACCTCTGTTTTTTTTTAGTTGCAACGATTAGACATTTTCTACTCACACTTTATGTCAAATCGTTGCAACTAAAAAAACAGAGGAAATATATATATATATATATATATATATATATATATATATATATGTATATGTATATATATATATATATGTATATGTATATATGTATATGTATATATATATATATATGTATATATATATGTATATATATATATATATATATATATATATATATATATATATATATATATATATATATATATCCAAATTTGACAACCCCAATTTCATTGTTTCCTTATCCTTAACTATAATAGCTGTGAAATTAAAAGAAGAAGAATTGAGTTTAGGGAGGGAGAAAATAGAAGTATAAGACAGAAGAGGAAGAACTAGATAGAAAAAGAAAGCGACTGCACGATTAACGAGTCCTTTTAGCAGATTGTCCATTTTGTACACTAACGTGCGGTGCACTAGAAGCATCCTTTGGAATCGATGGGCTCACAAAATCAGGAATAACAATATCTATTCCGGGATTAGCTTCTTGAAGTTGAGATACAATCATAGATACAACACTCGATGCAAGTTTTTGCACCAGCACTGTTTTCATACTCTCCAAGAATTCATGCGGAATTATGAAAACTGGTTTTTTATCCTTTTTCTTCAAATCAGTCTTCGTCACACCTTTTCCGAATGGCCGTAAGCGGCTGTTGCTTTTAGGATCTTGTATTACTTCAAAGTAAGGATCTTTGGAGTTGCTACCTTCATTGTGTTGGGATGACTTTATAGCATCTATCTTTGCCTAATAATGAAACATGAATTCAGTATCTTATTACTAAGTTATAAAAAGTACAAAATTATATAATAGTACAACTTGTTAACTCACAATATTCTCTTCAGTTTACTCATTGTCAGTAAGGTATGTTATTCCGGGAACTCTTTTCCTTGATTCAATATAGACGTTTGCATGGGAAGTTCTTTCTTATTCGGGCCCGCTTGCTGCTATTTAAAAAACAATGAAAATTAGGTTGCTAACAATAAGTGCAGATAATCCAAAACACATCTAAATGACAAGGTAACTGAAATAATCGGAATGTCTAAACCTAATGAGTTATCAGACTAGAAAAGCATTGCTCAAGTAAAAAATATTTGAAAACTGTAGGGTAAGGTAGCACTAGAATATAAGATACATCACCAAGATAATCCAAGCAATGCATAAATCACTAGAAAATTAACTAGAAATGAGATAAAGTAGTTACCATTTCATGTCGTAAAATTGTAAAACACTTGCGTCCCATTGTGTGCATATCATCTAACAATAGGCGATTGTCTCTATTGATCTTACTTTCCTCCTATGCAATAAAAGAAGAAGTTATAATTACATATAGACCTATATTATTACAAGATGATATACGGAACGTCTCATTAAGTACCTCAATCTTTTCACAATGCCAATAATCCAAGCGATCCTGAAACTGAGGTACCGAAATAGTGTCGAGTTTGTTAGCCCATCGTAACTCATCAGTTGCATATTGGTAGAAGTGCTTCTTCTTAAATCTGCATTTATAACTACGCCATCTTGCATTTACAGCCTCCATAACATATTTTCTTCCAGTTTCAGAATCCATATACTTTTCCTATGTCAATAATTAAAGTGCCACAGTAAAATTCCTAGCACTCTTAACATATTTGACTATCGAACTTATAGAAAAGAACTTAAATTTGCAACATACCAAAACATATTTCTAGTACTTATATTTGACTCTGAACTTATACAAAAGAACTTAAATTCAGCAACATACGAAAACATACTCCCATATATTGTCATGTGTGGGCAGTCTTGGAAAATTGGTATAATAGAGTGGCGCAAGATCGGGATCCTTCCCCAAAGTTCCTAAGTAGATCATCAGCCAAAGTAGATCTTTCTCTTTCGATTTCGATCCCTAGTTCTGACAACTTGTCTGTTCTTGGCACAAAACCATTACAAATTAGGTGATCTCTGTTGTAATGCCTATGAATATTTCTAGGGAAGATCAGAGGTCATTTATGAGTGTGTAAGAGGATGTAGTATGTTGAACTTCTCTTGGCTCAAATGGTCCAACCTAGTTGGTTTGTTTGACCTTGAGATCGTTTATGAGTACTTACTTAGCAAAAAAAAAATATGACATGGACAAAACATTTGATTTCCTTGAGACTTGGTAGAAAACGCGTTTTCAATATATTAGTCCTCGTTCATATTTCTCGGTCCATCTAGGAGCCATCCACCACTGCTTATTTGCACTTTCCATTTCTCTAAGGTAATAATAAAGACAATTACGTACTCTAATCAAAAGCTACAACAGCAAAGTAAATACGAAAAATTATTACAGTTAAATAACCAAATGGGCACTCAAATAAACAATCCATATCATAGATAAAGTCCAATCCATAGCATAAAGTATGTATATTAAGAAACAAATCAAATACAAAAGGCATTTTAAACAAGAAGGTAGTTAGTTACTTAAAACCCAAATAGTTCATACAACATTGTTCACCTACTAACTCCATTTATGAAAGAAGACAACACCAAGCAGTCGAATAAGAAAGAAAATTATTTCGTGACAATGTCAAACCAAAGTAAATTGAAACCAACTTACTCTAAGAGGAAAAAGAAGACACTCGTTGGGGTCTTAGCCTCTTAGGAGTCGCCACCAAGAAGCACCACCTCTATTTAATCCAAAATTCGATCCTATTAACATCCACAGTAAAAGTAACAAGTATTAGTTAGTAGTAGTAATTGAACTATTTATATAACTTAAAACACAAGAACATATTAAAGTGAGGAAAAGAATGAAAAAAAATTAAAGAATAACAATATAAGAAGTTGTTAACCTGAATAATGTTTCTTTACAAAAGTAATTAGAACAAATGATGTGTGCTACTAAGAAGAACAAAGCTTGTCTCTAAATCTCATGATTGAAAAATTAAAACAAATTAGATCTTCTGCATATAAACCAAAGATGAAAGAAAAATTATTCATGAGTCTTAGAGAATAAATCGTTGCTTTTACTAGCTGGTAGCAGTATGCTACTCAGTACATATTCTCTTTTTTTATTTGCCTAGTACTTGTGTATTTCTTCTCCTACAACAGTCACACCAATAAAGAAAAAATTTCATAAGAAGGCTAGTACTTTTTAAAGTTTAAAATGAAAGAAAGTGAACAATTGCATTAGAGGGTTGGAACAATTACTAGTTCTTTTACTTGTATTGTGATATGTTATATTTGTTTCAAATTCTCAAGACCTCCATCAAAGAAACTGACCTTTACATATTTAGTGTGAGAAAACAACTCAATCAAAGCGAGAACCATATTAAGATGATACTAGTAGTATCTAGTTCTTTAGTTCATGTTTATAGATTAAGAAACATAAAGCATTAGCCTCATCAAGTCTCAAAACCTTTCCCCAAAACTTGTCATAAATATTCAGGTAAACATGTACAGGATACTAAATCCAAAATAGTTGCCAAAATTCAAAACAATTCCTCCCAAAAAAAAGAAGAAAAAACAAAATATAAATCTTACAGATAGAGGATTCTACAAATAGTCGTCCTTCTCAATACTTCCCCTCCATACAAGCATATTGAGATAAAGTTATGCAGGCACATCCACAACACATAATGAAAAACACATATTCTAATTCTTTCAATAGCATAGCTTGATGGCTTTAAAGCACAAAGCATAAATTAAAAAGAGTGAAATTGCGGTTAAATGACAAGAAACTAAACTTTTACCCATTAGATGTTGGAACATTTATAGTTAAATGTGTTCGTAGGTTATATGTGATGATATTATGTTTCGGTGTTGTGAAACGTGATGAGAAAGAAGGAAAAACGAAGGAACATTGACCAAGGGTTGTGCGTGCCACGCAGGCATTAGGCGTGCAGCGCACAGCAGCATCTGCGTGTCGTGCACATGGCTGCGTGCAACGCCTTTGTTCGCTTGAACTCTTGTTTCTGAAAAACTTTTCGTTTGATCAGGAAGGTTGGTGCGCCCGCACCAAACTGACGAGACACTTTATTTCGTGAAATGATGTATGTCTCTTCGTGTGAAATGATGTATCATTTCAGTCTTTTCTTCTGTAAATCTTTCCTAGTATATATCGGAAGATATCACATATGAAATAGGGTGAGAGATCATTCATACTTGCTTAAAGTGTGAAATCATTTCCTATGGTACTTGCTTAGAGAATGATATTCTCTTGTGTTTTCTCTAAACAAAATCAAACTACAAACTCTTATTGGGATTGTTTCTTGTTAACAACCAAGATTCAATGTTTCTTCTTCGTATCTCATAAGTATTACCGTGATACTCTGTTGTTCCTAGTGGGTCGGTAAATAACTTATAGGAAAGCGTATAAGTATGTGCTTGGAAGATCTAATATTTGGTTACTCACTGTTATATCCATACCACATCTCTAACAATCTATAAGTTATTTAATTCCTTGGATAATTGGATCTTCCTTGTGGGTGAGATGTTTCTAATTTTCTGAAATTTGAATGCCATTTTTAAATGGAAAGAGAAGAAGAATGTTACAAGACAAGAGGTCGGGAATGAGGATTTCTCAAAAACCCATTTTTGGGTTGTATTGTAAGTTTCTATTATTTTCTTTAATAGAATGTGTTATAGTAAACTTGCATGTTATAGTATGTTTATACTATTGTTAAGTTGGATTAACTTTGACAAAACTTTTTGTTTTGAAATTTGACTTTCAAATATGGACAATTTAATACCAAATTATGGTGAATTTTTGTTGAAGTATAAAGCAATGTTTTGAAGGAACCTGTTTTTCGCCATGAACATTAATTATTTAGTATGAAACATGCCTTATAATGAAAGTGGGTTGTTTTCAACTTTGAGTGTGACTGTTGGTGGAATGGAAGGGAGATTTTTCTTTCAATTAATTGGTTTCTCTAATTGTGCAACATTTCATTTCGGAAAAGAAATAGTTGAGGCAAATTTTGTTTTGTCAAAGGTTGACAATGGCAACATCTTCTTATTGTTCTTGTCAAGAAATGTTAGTAATTTCATCCTATCTTTCATGATTTCCATGTTTGTTTGGAAGAAGAATTTTTGTTCTTGAACCATGATGAAAAGGGTAGATGATTTTTATTGCTATTGAAATATCATGCTATATTAAATTCTTTCAAAATCTGATAATTTATTAATTTGTTAATACTAAAATGGGGAAGAATATTGATTTATTTGATTGTTTTAGTATTAACATGTTATTTCTCATGATTTTGATTTGAGTGTAAATATGATGATCATTAAGTTTATTAATTTATCTTGTTATTAATTGTTATTGTGTTTAATATCACTATGTATGTCCTTTAATTATATATTCATGGACAAGTTATAATATTTATTTTGTTAAAGTAAATGTGTTTTGTTGAGTATATAATTATTGACATAAACATGAACTTGTGGAAATTATAAGCATGTTGTTTGTTAGTAGGCCATCCTTGTATGGGCTATGTGTTTAATTTTATTTTAACCATGCGTTGTCTATGATTATAAATGTGATTCTATGTTATTTAGAATATTTATATTTTAGACATGGGGTTAAAATGATTATTAAATGTACTTCTCAATTTTATATAAGTTGTGTGATGTTTACGATTTACAAGTTGAAAAATCAAAGTATTGATTTATTTCAATAATTTTATGGTAATCACTAGTATAAGTGTTTATATATATCAAATTTGGCGACATTGAGATTGTGTTAAAATTTGTATATATGGTTGGGGCAATCTTATACTAGAAATTGATTATGATTTATGAAATGTCATTATTTCATTGTTTTTTCACTTTTTAAAGTGACATGTGTTATACTTGAGTAAAGTATAATGAAAGATATGGTAATTAATTATTTCAATTTATGAGATCATGAAGTTCATGATTTTGACGAAATTGGTTGTATAAATTGGTTATGTATTAAATTTGGGGGCAATGAAATTTTGTCTAAATTTGGTGTTGTATACATATGATTTTTACCGATTTTATTTTAATTGAAATTATTAAATATCTTGGAAGATATTGGTTTATTGTCTTTGATATAATCTATTTAATAGATGGAGTTATGTGAAAATAAATATGTTCTTCGGTTTGAGAAGAATATTTTGGCGTGAGTTAAGTCTTGGTTCAGGGATTTGTTTCTTACCAGAAGATGATATTTTGTCTTGGATGAGGTACTTCATAGAGGAGGTTCTTCATGGAGGAGGTTAATTCCTGGTGATCCAAGAAGTGTGCTTACGTGGTTGTTTTCATATACATAGTCTTGGTTTAAATAGATAAGGTGTTTATTTTGTTAATACTAAAATGGGAAAGAATATTAATATATTTAATTGTTTTAGTATTAACATGTTATTTGTTCATAATTGATATTTGAATATTATAATGTTTATAATGGCAAGTCACAACACATTGGATCGCGACATTGTGGTGTTTGTGATTTTATAAACATAGAGTCGTGTTAATGAACTTTTATATGTTTTGTTAACTTGATGAATTTGGCCAAAATTGTTGTCAAGTTATGTTATATAAAAGTAGGGATGTGCTTTAAGCCGTAATTAAGTAAATTGCAAATGAAGAAAACTCAATTCACGTCTTGTACAACGCAAGATATTGAATTCAATGAGGATCCCACTTTATTTGTAATTTGGAGCACTATAATATTTGTAATTACATCCCAAGGTTAGCGCTTGTTTTTCGCAATGTTAGAGATTAATTTCTTAGTAACCCTTTGGTTAGTTGCTCGGTTACGAGAGCATGTTATAGAAGGTTTACCTATATGAGTAAGAAGTTTAACCGCTTCACCTAGTTTGAGGCTTAATTAGGAACACTCATGAATGTGGATATTGACTCAAGGCCTTTAATGGAGTCGAAGGCTACAATGTTTGTTTGTGTAAGCTTGTGTGTATAGCATCTTCAAATTTTCATATGGTTGAGTGATTCAATGCTTAGTCAATCATTTCAATCGAAAGTTTGTAAAGTATGTTGTACTAAGTGGAAATTCAATATTTACGACATTTTCAGTTATGCACAAGTTTAGTTGATTTTGTATAGTTGGCAAGTGTACGAACTATATAGCATTTGTACTATAAATGGAGGAGGATTGTTGGAACATTTATAGTTAAATGTGTTCGTAGGTTATATGTGATGATATTATGTTTCGGTGTTGTGAAACGTGATGAGAAAGAAGGAAAAAACGAAGGAGCATTGACCAAGGGTTGTGCGTGCCACGCAGGCAGCAGGCGTGCCATGCAGGCATCGTGCGTGCAGCGCAGCAGCTGCGTGTGGCGCACAGCAGCATCTGTGTGCCGCGCACGTGGCTGCGTGCAGCGCAGTGTTCACTTGAACTCTTGTTTCTGAAAAACTTTTCGTTTGATCAGGAGGATTGGTGCTCCCGCACCTGATTGTATAGTGCGCCCGCACCATACTAACGAGACACTTTATTTCGTGAAATGATGCATGTCTCTTCGTGTGAAATGATGTATCATTTCAGTCTTTTCTTCTGTAAATCTTTCCTAGTATATATAGGAAGATATCACATATGAAATAAGGTGAGAGATCATTCATACTTACTTAAAGTGTGAAATCATTTCCTATGGTACTTGCTTACAGAATGATATTCTCTTGTGTTTTCTCTAAACAAAATCAAACTACAAACTCTTGTTGGGATTGTTGCTTGTTAACAACCAAGATTCAATGTTTCTTCTTCGTATCTCATAAGTATTACCGTGATACTCTGTTGTTCCTAGTGGGTCGGTAAATAACTTATAGGCAAACGTATAAGTACGTGCTTGGAAGATCAAATATCCGGTTACTCACTGTTATATCCATACCACATCTCTAACATTAGACAAATGCAGCTACTCAAATTTTACAACTATAGCAAGCAACAAAAGAAATCATTGAGCAAATCATCCATCTGTAGTTCTTTATTTATTTTTCGAAAAAAAACAAAGACCCAAGGGTCCAGAGTCAAGACGACTTCTAATTAGCCCAAAAACGTTCATATTCACCAACTCTTCAATTATTTCTCTATTTTTTTTGCGGGACTTTCATCTCAAGTTCTAAGTAAACCCTTGTCCAATTTCCCAACAATGGGAAAAAAACAAGGAAAATGTGCTAAAATTTTCGAGAAATTTTGTTCTCAACTCCCAAAATCGTTTCTTTTTTGGTCGTCCCTTCAATAACTAAATTTTGAGTCTTGAAATGTAAATTGCTGGTTGAATTGAGGTTATCAGTTGAATTTTCAGTAAGCTACATAAAGAGGGAAGAAAATGTGACGCCAGTGATAAATACCATAGACTCAAAAGAGGTAAAGGAGATGCTTATATAAACAAGCTTCGGCCTCTCTTCGGTAAATATAAAAAAAATAAAGAGGGAAGAACTTACAGGGTGAGAATCTGAATTATATAAACAAGCTTACTTCGACCTCTCTTCCTCTTCAATTGGGCGCTAAAATTGTACTAGTTGGGAGGCAAAAATTCTGCATCAATTTCCCTCTCTTTGACGTCTCTCCGTATTCAATTCTACATGATTTTCGTTGATTTAGGGAATCGAATTTTGTGGTTTACAGTTTAGCCACGAAATTTTTAACTAGGTTCAATTTGTTGAGGAAATTTTAATTTGGGGGTTTTTTTTTTTTTTTTAGAAGGGAATTTGGGGGTTTATTTGAACTTGTAATGTTTTAGGGGGGTTTGGGGGGGTTTTCTTTGAAATGTTCTAGAATTACTTTTGAAATTTTAGGGAAAATGGCTAGGGAAATCAGCTAGCTTTTGCGCCATTGATGAAGTCGTTGCATTAGCATAATCAAATACAACGCCAGCCAACTTTATGGAACGATTAAGCTAAAGATTGTTGCAATAACTCAAAAAAATGTTGCATTAGATGACATAACACAATGACAAGATTCAATCGTTGCATTAGAGGCGTTGCACTTGCTAAAAAATGTAGTAGTCTTCAGAGATACAATGAAGTTATCAGATTTGTCCACTTCTATCCCCAGTAAGTACCTAATGTCTCCCAAATCCTTCATATGGAAGTGTGAGGTCAAGAACTCTTTGGCAGCAGCTATATATGGATTGTGGACTGTTGCCTACCACTAGAATGTTATCTACATATACTAACACAACCACAAATGTAGTGCCAACACATAAGGTGAAGAGCGAATAATATGTTTTGGATTGTTGGAACTCATAGTTTTGTCATGGCAGTGGTGATCTTTGCAAACCATTGTCTCGGGCTTGCTTTAGTCCATATAAGGACTTCGCAGGTTTATGCACCTTTGTCGGAATTGAAGAGGAAATATTCCCCTAAATAGAGTTATTTTACGACCAAGACCATTGTATCTAGGAGGTCGTAGTATCATATACACATGTAAAAGGGTGTTTTTCACATTCATTTGGTATACCAACCATTTTTCCTTTCATTAGTCACTTCCACCCCGGTAGTACATGCCTCCATGTGCTCTGTGTACTACCTTAGCCATATATATGAGTTGCATAGTCTTGTATGATGCACAATCCAGGGTGAAACATCACTTCACATTTATCACCTTTTATTATATAATTACTTTGCTCGCAAATAGGAGATTGTGCCTGAAGTTGGGTACATAGAGTAATACATTCTTCATTAGCACCAATTTATCACTCAAGGAGACATCACCAACATCAAATATTTGTGTTTTCCCATTTGATAAGTTGATTTTAGGGTTATTACTAGCTAACACAAGATTACTCAATTTCTCAAAGTTACCACACATGTGGTCAGAGGCTCCAGAGTCTATAATTCAACCATTAGGCACAACAACAACATTGAGAGACATGTAGCCATACTTATGAAATTGCTACCCAATTCTTCATTATTAGTCTTGTTAGGAAACAGGGTGTTGTAGTTTGATTAATGCGGAACAAAATCAATGAAATAATAAGGATGTGAAAAACAATAAAGAAGAGAAACAAAAGAACACAAGGATTTACGTGGTTCGGTCAAAATAGACCTACGTCCACAGATGGGGGATTCGAGCTTCTTCACAATTATGGAGAAAAATAGAGAGAATAATACAAGGAGTCCTAAATTCTAGAGGCTAAAAGTGTTTCATAAGTTGTGTCAAATAATGAGCACTAAGAGGTCCTATTTATAACATAAGGAACCCCGTACAAAACACTTTAGAAAATACTCCATATAAAACCCTAAAAAGAATCAAATTCGGAAAATCGCAAAACCGCGTCAAAACCCAGCCGCCCGATCGGGTCGGGCGACATCCGCCCGATCGGGCGGTCATTAAAATTAAACTGGCTGACGTTTCGCGCCCGATCGGGGCGACATCCGCCCGGTCGTGATTCGCTAGGGCGCCCGATCGGGCGGAATCCGCCCGACCAGGTCGGGCGAAATTCCAGTTCGATAGCGTTTCGTAGAACAACCATAACTTTCTCGTTTCTCAGAGGAATTGGGCATATGACCTATCGTTGGAAAGCTCTTGGAACCAACTTTCACCTCCAATTTGAATTATATCAAAACCATTTATAGATTTAGAGATATGTGCATTCAAAGTCAGCCTTATGCCATTCACAAAATTTCAAGTCACAAATAACAAGTCTGATACCCAAACTTGAGGAAATTGGTGGGAGCAACTTTCGAAGCTTGGCAAGTGAGAGAGACATTGTCATCTTAGGCTTGAGCTATAGCTTCCATTCTTTGCCCATATTTATACCTGAATTTGCTCATTTTACTCCCAGTTTCTCCTTCCTTTTCAACCATTTCTTGTATTGTGGATGCCACTCAAGACGCCCCACAATCTTTTATTATAACAAATACGACGACATGCAAATATTGGTTCCAATTTAGTTCTATTTTGTGATGTCTTCCGATCAAATTTCTGAACCAATGGCAAGCAGAACATGTCGGGGCGAGGGTTTCTGCCTTATTATCAATTTATCAAAAAGGTGTTCGGTGAGTAATGAGGGGTGCCACTAAGTATTCATTATATTTGCTTTTAGAAAAGGTGGGGCAGGAAATAAAAAAGTCAAGACATCAATTCTACCTTTTTTCTATTTTACTTCATCCGTTATTTTTCTATTGCAACAAAAAATTTGAGCATATTTTTCACCAAGTGAAAAGGGTGGGTAGTTTAGCATAAAAATAGTCCTTTAATTAACCAAAGTAGGAAGAAATAAATCCTTAATAAAGTAAAAGCAGTTCTAAGAGGCAAATAAAATAAGTAATTAATAATGGTACAGTAAGATAAACTAAGGGAAATATTGTGAACTAAAGTTGTTCTTTTTACCAAAAGTGAAATTGTTACAATAGATGTGAAACCAAACAAAATAATAAATATTGCAATAGAAAAAGAACGTAGGAAGTTATAAAGAAAAACCAAGTACAATAAAAAATATGCAACAAGTAAAGACTAAGAAAAGAAACTACAGAGGAATTAGGCGTGAAATAAAATGCCACACGCCTAACATCCTCCTCTAACAACTCCATCATATTCTATTGACAATCACATAATAAAAAAATAGGTCTAACCTTTTAAACCTATATTGAAAAAAGCTGATGTATTAATTTGCCACTTCAGGGAGATATTGTTTTACGTGCGGATTATTGAAACTCATCATACATCATATCAATATGATAAGTATATATCATTTCTTCATAAAAAATAATGACAACACAGGTTCTATTATTCTAAAACGAAATCTAAATGCCTCTCAAAATACAAGAAGTTTTATTTTTAATCATCAAAACATTATAACAAAATTATATTACTGACACAAATTTTGGCATGACAGACAGATACATCAATCCCTTATTTTTTATTGCTCATCTCTAGGCTTGATCAACAGGCGCGCCTAGAAGTTGAGGATTGGTGAAACTTTCATCCGAACATGATGACTTCCTAACGATAGGGCCAAAGCTACATGACAAATCCCAAATGGTTGCCGCCTCCCACGGCATTTCAAGCTAATTTTGTGATGATAATTGTTCACTAAAAGCGAATTTTTTGGGCGAGAATTAGGTGATGGTGACTTTGGAGATTGAAAAGAAGAATGAGGTTCCAGTGGAAGAAAAATAGCCTTGTTGATATCATTAAGCAGGGAATCCTTCGAGTCGAAATGGTTGGCCGAGTTGTAGAACATTTGAAACACTCTTAGTGCTGTTAAATGAAGCATCTTGCAAGGCTTTGGTAATTCATCATCATATTCATCCATCAATGCATGTTCAAGCAGCTTCATCTTGCTTTCTTCGAGTAGATTTTCGACGTAATTAATTGCATCTTCCATTTTAGCATCAGGGTATTCTTTCAAGTATAATAATATTGAGTTGATTTTGCCATCTCTAACCTCTCTCTGCAACATAGGATATAGATGTATTAGTTTTGTGATATTCTATTGACTATATCTGAGTAATCATGTTAAAGAGTAAATACCAGATGTTTTAAGGCCTTATTCTTTACTTGATTGGTACAAAGCTCTTTAAGGTAAACAAGAATGGCAGAAAACTTGTGAGATACCTAGATTATGTGATCTTGATCACTAAAGTCTAAAAGAGTGATTTAAAAAATACAGAGAAAAAAATATATTTTAGTAGAGTATTTCTTTCTCTATTAACTCTTTGAAACTTATCGAATTGATTAGGATTAAATTAACTTCTTTTGTAAAAAAGTGCGAATTTATATATGCCGATGAAGACTAATATTTTGGCTTGCTTATTAATTTGATAAATTTTTTTAATGATATATTAGTGTCATTGTCATATGTAATTAGATTAAATAATATTTTACTTGGATTAAATGAATTTTGTAATATGATTATAATTAAACTAGACCGAGTCGATTATTACTAACTTTTGTAAGTTAAAAATAACACAACCTATAAAACTTTTACCAACAGAGTAGATCATAAACGAGCTAGTTTAATAGCACATCATTTCACATGCTTTGCACATAAGAATGTAAAAGGGTTTTACTCTCACAATCCACAAAAAATAAGTCCGATTAGCTTTTTTGAGGTCAGAGTTAAAAAAAATCTTTTCCATAAATGATTTACCATATATAAAAGAACTACCATATGTAATCTTGTTAGATTTTGTCTCAATGAATATTCTTTTCAATTTTTTCTAATGTATTCTTATAACTTCCACAGCGCCATAATAGTCTTTGCAATTTTCTTTTTCATTCATCGGGAACTAGTCTTCAAAATTCTATTCTTGAAAAGCTCTACTAATACGTTTATGTATCAGTCTTCTCCACTTTGATCCACCATTAACAAAATTTAATATATTAAAATTAAATTACCTTATAATTTTCAAAACACGTGCTAAAAACTAATAGGAAAATATTTTGTCGACCAAGGAAGTTTGAAAAATAAACAGTCAAAGTTAAAGAAATTTAACCTAATAGTCTAATACTAGTAATACGGTCCAAGGGAGTAAATCTTTACCTCATAGCCTTGTAGGTCATTCAATAAACGACAACATATCATGAGAAGTTTAGTGATATCTTCATGTTTAGAAGGATTAAGTTTGTGAGGGGATAAGCTCGGTGTTAGAAAGCATGAAGCTTGAAGAACCATTAAGTGTGCAGCAACAGATATCGACCCAGTTTCCAAGTAAGATGCCATCGATGGAATTTGCCCTGTTTTACTCCACCTTGCTTCCGTTAGCCATGAAGAAACTACTTCATCCCACTTCAAAATGAACACGCAAAGAGGATTAAATGTGACATTTTCATATATTCATCTGTACTCATAGAGAATATAGGCAGTGGCTGAGCCATGATTCTCAAAGTGGGGGGACAAAGTACGGACGTCGGGCATTCGGATAATTTTTTTAAAAAAAAAACACTACAACACAAACTGTTTAATACTTAACGTTTTCATCCGAAATAGTACAACTTTTAATATGCATTACGATGTAGATATTTATCGATACTAATATATTAAAAGGCGTTCCTAAACAAAGAACGGTGCCAAGTGACGCTCTCCCTAAGGGCGTTTTACTCCATGTAATCCACATACAATAAAAAAAATTAGAAATTGCATAGTATAGGGCTTGATCCCACGACCTCAAGATTATATACTAAAGTCTTAACCACTAGACCAAGTAATATTTAGTGTTATGATCTTAAAGTATAATATTAATAAGTGAAAATTTTCCTTATTTGGGAGCATAGCCCGGGCCTAATAACTAGTTGTAAGTTATTAAGCGTATTGGTTTTATTAACTATAAATATTTAATTAACTACCTAAAAGTTCATTTTTATACCTTAAGATACAACCTATAGAGCCATAGAGGTACCCAATCCTACTTGTGTTTTGCAGGGCCCAAATAATAGTAACTTTAGGACAAAAAGATTAAGGAGGGAGACATGAGATGTTGATAGGAAACCGTAAGTATCCTTGCATTTGACTACTAAATTATAAAAACTACCCTCCTCATAGACTCCTTTCTCTCTCTTGCCCACCTTACAGCTGGCCCTCTTCATGCCTACAGGAAATTCCTGTCCTTTTCTACCTCTCCTCTCTAATCTCTACACCTTTGGTGCTCCCTCTACTTTCTTCTTGCTCTTTCTACTTCTTTCTCCATTGTAAGATCTTCGACCGTTGCGGGCTGGCGGCTGGTGCGGCTGGTGCGGCGGACTCGTGGCTGCTGCACTTTATCCCCTTTGTTTCTCACTTTCTTCGTTTTATTTTGTTTCACCTTCTTATTTTTACTCCGTGATTTTTTTCTTCAAAGTGGGGGGACGTATATTATATTGGAGTCCTAGACTACTAAGGAAACGAGTATAGTTTCCTTATGATATTAGGTAAGTATCTTTATTAGGATTACAGGGTTAAGCATTGTCAAAGGTCGTCATCTATATATAAATAGGGTTGTACCCATATCATTCAATAACAAGAAATTCAGTTGTTCTACAAGCCGTTTCCTATATTCTAAATCTTAACACCCCATGTCCCCCCTACTAGCTCCGCCTCTGAATATAGGAATCAAATTCATCTGTCTCACGTTTTACATATTATATGTATGTTTACAGATACTTCATCTGTTCTTTTTTTACTTGTACCATTTTATTTCTTAGAAACAAACTTTAAAAATCATGACTTCTATTTATAATAAAATATCCATGTATGAAATATGTAGTTATATGTCATCATATGTGATTTTGTTAAAGTTGTTTGGAAGTGTATATTGAAGATAAAAAAAACGGTTTTTTCACCAGGTACCCCTGAGGTTTCACGAAATGCACCAGGTACCCTCGTTGTTTGGGAAATGCACCAAATGCCCCTAAGGTTTGACTGAATTGCACCAAATGCCATTAATGATGAACGGCGTTAAACTACCGTTAGTGCTTATTTACACAATTGCCCTAATGTTACCTTCTTCCTCCTCTTTCTCTCTCCTCCCTCCCCTTCCCCTCCCCTAGAATTTTCTCTCTCCTGCCCTTAAGAACTAGCCACCATTAATGGAGGTCGAATCTGTGCTTAATCTCTTTGATTCTTACTAGTTTGACCTCGAAATTCTAAAATCCCAACCCTCCTAACAATTCAACCAAAATTCTGAAAAATCACCCCAATTTTTTCTCCAAAAATCACCCCAAATCCCAACCCTCCCTTCATTACCATCATCTTCTTAATCATTTGGAGTCTTCCTCCTCTTCCCTTTGATTTGCTGCCCTTCAGACCAGTTTCCCATTAGTCTCTTCACTCCTCTCACGACACCACCACACCACCACCACTGTGCGCACCACCCCCGGTGCACCGCCACCCTCTGAACACCATAAACCCTCGCCAGTCATTCACCGCAGCCGCAACGCACCGTAGCGCCATCAGCGCTCCTCTCTCTCCTTCGCACTCTCTTCTATTTCATCTGCTCGGCCCTGCTCCTGTTTGCTGATGTGCCTCACCGCTACTCACCGGAGACCGACGAATGCCGCCGCCGCCTTCCCACGCTGCCGCGTGCACTACTGTATTGTGAAAAATCACCTCAAAATTACATACCATTAACTTCTTCATCCAGCTTCTCTCTCTTCTCGTTTCTTTTCTTGTTTCTTTTTCTTTCTGTTTTCATTTTTTTATTTTTATTTTTCGAAGGGGGTGGGGGTGGTGGGGGGTCGGGGGGAGGGTGGGGGGAGGGGTCTTTGGGTCTTTGCAGGGGGGGAGGAGGAGGGGTGGTTTTCGGGGTTTATGGGTGGTGGGCGAGGGGGTGGGGAAGGGGGAGGGAGTGGTCTTGGGGCCGGGTGGTGGGAGGTCGTGCGGGGTGGCTGGACAAAGAGGAGGGTGGGTCTGCAAGTGGGATGGTTGAGGATTTAACTAATTAGGTTTAATTAGAGATAATTATGATTTAATTAGAGATAATCAGGAGGGAGGAGAGAGAAAGAGGAGGAAAAAGACAACATTAGGGCAATTGTGTAAATAAACACTAACGGCAGTCTAACGCCGTTCATCATTAATGGCATTTGGTGCAATTCAGTCAAACCTTAGGGGCATTTGGTGCATTTCCCAAACAACGAGGAGTGCTGTGCGATTTCGAAAACCTCAGTGCACTTAAAAACCGTAAAAAAAATTTACAATACGCAATTAAGCATATGATAAATGTAAAAAAAAATGTGCTTCAAAGATGGTTAAAAAAGCAAATGGTTGTAGTGAAAAGAACCTAGGTACAGAGTATCAACTGATAAACATGAATAGTACACAAGAAAGTAGCACAATGGATTTAGATGTGAAGAATACTAAAAGGAGCTTACTATTTTTCGAATATTGTGAGTTATGTCGATTCCATTTTGATCAAAGTACTTTTGAGCTACCTCCCTGACAAAATTATCCAGCGCATCAAAAAGGATCCAGCTATGACCTTTTAAGTCTTTGTTATTCCATCTACATAGTAAAAACAGCTATTTTGATATATGAACCCATAAATAAAAAATGAATGCTTCCCTTACACAGTTACATGTGAGCTTATGCTATTATATCAATCGCAATATATACCTTTCCACTGCCTTTGCAAGCATTTGCAGCTCATCAATTGATCCTTCCATGTCGAAATAGTCATCCAAAATGGTTATAAGCACCGCATTTTTTGCGATGATCAATCGAACATTGGAGTCACAAGGAAGGGAAGTGGTCGCGGCGGCAATAGCAAAGTAGCAATAAGTTGTTTTCTCTCTCGAGCAAATCCCATGTCCTTAAGACCACATACCTTAGACCACCTAAATGGGATGGTAATCATAAATATATAACCGAACAAAAGAAGCAAATTAGAATAAGGGTTAATTCAAAGCTTTTGTATTACGTATTTTACTACATAAGTTTTTTACTATGTAAAATAACATTGCTGATGCGGCGTTACATCCGGAAAATGATCAACTAATCAAAGGTGGCTCGTTTTACTTCAAAAGGTTAATGCTGTAAAATGATGTTGTAACAGGAAAGATCTACTCGAATAGAAATTATATGAAATATTGAGCAAGCTCATTACCTGATGATTTCTTCCAATTCTTGCTGGTAAACCTCTTGTCTAAGCTCATAATTGTCTTTTGCTAGTTGAAGCAGATCCTTATCGGCGAGACATGATATTCTGTTCGATAAGAAACTCTTGTGTTGAAGTTTTGTGTAAGATTAATTACTTTGACTCGAAAGAAGATATAGTTGTCTTAATGATACCTATAATATGAGGATTTTCCTAACCAAAGAGGGCTCTCTTTGTTGGCACATTGAATCCACTCTCTCTGCTCCAAGTGGTCCATTCTGGCCAGCCAAGGGATAGCAAGTTCACACTTAATCTAGACCGTAAAAGATAAAATTTAAGTCAATAACTCCCGAAAACACAACAATGTCTCTATCAGAAAAAGAATTGTCACCGTCGATTTTGATAAGAATTAATCTCAACTTTTAGTATATAATGCAAAATGCTGCTAGTTAATCTCAATGTATATTTTCAAATCAACAACGTCCTGTAATCTCATACCACTAGATAATCAAAGATGTTAGAGGTTAAAGTTGTGCATTGGCCACTAACAAGTGTACATGAATGTTGAATTTTTGTATTTATAGAGAAAAAGAATAAGTATTAAACTTCAAATACATCTTGAATATTTTTCAAAGTGTTAGTCTATGGAGTATATAATGCCAGGTTCCATTGAAACATTTTTTTTTGCTGCTTGATGAGGGGTAATTAAGGGCGTTAATCAATGGGGTGTTTTTCTTTTGGTGTTTAGGCAAAAATAAAATTGAGTACCTGTTCTTGAAGATGGGACCAAAACATGACACCATCATCATCAATAGTATGACTCACGGTGGATTTTGCAAGCAATCTTCTTGTAAATGATCTCAATTTTTGCAGCTCTACCTCTGATTTAAACATAAGATTTGTTGCTCCATAAAGATTGTAAAGCGTGCTTGCAAACTTCTCATAGTTCTCTTCAATATATTCAAGAGCATATTCATCACTAAGGAACCAACAAAACCTCCCTGCTCATTTCATCCCTCAAATTGTCAGCATGAAATTAAGCAATTATTCAATGCATTAATCATAATAATTAGATCAAGGAAAATAAAAGGAGGAAGCTTACTTGCAGAAACTTTATATCCTCGCAACCGAAGAAGTTGAAAAGCTAAGGAGCTTTTGTGGATATCTGATGCTATTAAAGTGCATCGATGTGATGGTTCTTGTGCATTATATTCCCTTGCAGAAAAAAAGGTGAGTCTTAGATGAGACTGTCTAACCGCTAATTTCAGTTAACTAAGGGACCCCTCTTGGAATAGAAAGATCACCGATGTTGTAAATATTCAAAATTTGGAGTTATATAACCTATTACACGCAAAAGGAAAAAGGAAAAAGGAAAAACTAAAAACTTGACCAGCTAACGAGAAATACTTTCTCCGTTTCTCAATAAGTGAAACATAGAGAAAGTAGAGGACTGTCAAGGAATATAGAGAGAGAAAGTTGGGACCACAATAAAGTAAGGTGATTTAGGTGGTGAAATAAAAAATTAGTGGCCCCTTTTACTTTTTAGTGGCATATTTGTAATAAAATTAAACTTTTTTACCATTTTGAGTTTGGTTGCACTTATTGTGACTATTTCAAATAAGGAAAATGTTGCATTTAATGAGAAACGGAGGTAGTATGAGTTACCGGTAGATGTGTTCTAACATGTCATCAACCTGATCAGCAAAATGCTTCGACAGCCCTGATCTTTGCAGTTGATTGACCATATACACCTTCATGTCATCCCAATCAATAGGACACAATGATGGAACTGCTCAACAAAACAAACTATCAGAATTACTCCATCAAAATCTTTTGTCCCACAATTAATTAGTGGCGGATACAAGGGGTACGGTTGTGTACCCCCATTTTTTAATAAAAAAAAATCATCTTATTTTTTATTAAAAAAAGCCATGTGAAACTATGAAAGCCTAGGGCTAGGAAACATAGAAAAGTCCTCTTCACGCTCATCAAAAAAATCACGTGAATTCAAAATCCAAAACGCTCCTCTATCTCTCTAACTCTTCACTTCACGTTCCCTCCCCCCTTCCCCTCTCTCTCAATTCTCTAATTCTTCAATAATGACGGATTTTTCAAACACTGGTTCAGTTTCTCTTGATATGAAAACTATTGATTTTGGTGGAAAGGTTCGATTTCTTGCTTAGTTGATTTTGATTTGTGGAATTTTGAAGAAATGTGGAATTTGTTATTGATTTTTTTTTTGGAACTTTGGGTTTGTACTTCTTGAATTTATGGGATCTTTTAATTTTCTTAGTTTGAAGATTTTAGCAACTAGGTATTATAGATCTTGTTTTTCATTTTCTGGGTGTTTCTTCAAAATGCATTGGATTGATTGGTTGTTGTTTGGCAATTTACAATTCAAAAAATTGAAAATTGGGGTTTTTAATTTTCTTGTTTTACTCGTGTCTATTGACTCATTTTTTTTGCTATATATTTCACTAGTATTTTGCTTAAATTTTGCTGGGGTAGCATATTAGTTGACTAAGTCTAAACTTTATATATTTTATGACCTTTCTTGTACCTAAATTGTTTACTTTTCTCTATTGTTTTATGGTGGGAACTATTGTTTTTCTAAATTGAAGTGATCATCTTTGGTTGAGATTAGCAATTTTTTTTGTAATTGTCTGTCTTTTTATATGTGGAGTTGGGATTTTCTGGGCTTCTTCCAAGTTTTCTATTCTTATGTATTGAACAAATTTTATGAACTTTTTCCACTATTTTTATGTTTGTTGTAGGTTTATACCCCCCACATTCAAATTTCTGGGTCTACCACTGTAATTAATATATGACTTTATCTAATTATTCCTTCCGCTATTTTGTAAAGTTGATAAGTGACATTTATGTCACTTATAGGAGTAGTTTTTAGATTGTTTTTATAGTTTATTTTCATTTACTTAATCTATTTTTGCCTTATTTCTTCTTTTTATATTTTGTAGCTTAATTGTTTAACTAGAGTTATTTACTTGTTCTTAGCTCTTAATTTCATAATTTATTTATTTATTTTATTTTAGTAACTTTATAGATGGATTAGTTTAGTGTTCACATTTAATTTTCTATTTTTATTTCCTTTTAGTTACTCTTATTTTATTTTTTTATTATTTTTATTTTATATATCAAGTTTCTCCCCTCGTGTTTGGTTTTCAATGTAGGTAAGCATTTTGGAGCTACGTGTTCGAGTTTCAAAGTAAGAGTGGTGGCTTGATTGAGTGTTATAATATAGAGCTTATCCTACACCACATCTCCCACCTATCCTACACAACCATCTCAAGCAGTCCATGAGACCTAGAGGTGTCAATCTGGGTCACTGGCTGGGTTTGGGTTGACCCAGGCTGGGTCGGAATGATTTGGGTCGGAATAATCTGGGTGACACCGTGTCATGGGTCGGAACTGGGTGGGTCGGGTGAACTTGGGTCGGGTGAAACGGGTGAGAGGATCTCGGAACCGGGTCGGAAATGGGTCGGGTGAGACCTGGGTCGGCCAAGATATCCGGGTTGGGTGAATTTGGGGCGGAATGGAATAAGGTGAAGTCGGTCGAAATCGGCTTTCGGAATGACTTGGGTCGGAAGAAATCGGCTTTCGGAATAACTTGGGTCGGAAGAAATCGGCTTTCGGAATGACTTGGGTCGGAAGAAATCGGGTTTCGGAATGACTTGGGTCGGAAGAAATCGGCTTTCGGGTTACTTGGGTCGGAAGAAATAGATATCGGAATAACTTGGGTCGGAAGAAATCGGGTTTCGGAATGACTTGGGTCGGAAGAAAACGGCTTTCGGGTTACTTGGGTCGGAAGAAATCGATATCGGAATAACTTGGGTCGGAAGAAATCGGGTTTCGGAATGACTTGGGTCGGAAGAAATTGGTTTTCGGGTTACTTGGGTCGGAATCGTATCGGAATAACTTTGGTCGGAATAATTCGACTTCCGAATTACTAAGGTTGGAAGAAATCGGCTTTCGGGTTACTTGGGTCGGAAGAAATCGATATCGGAATAAGTTGGGTAGGAATAATGCGGCTTTCGGAATTACTTGGGTTGGAAGAAATTGGCTTTCGGGTTACTTGGGTCGAAAGAAATCGATATCGGAATAACTTGGGTCGGAAGAAATCGATATGGGAATGAATTGCGTCAGAATAAATCGACCTTCAGAATTAATTGAGTGTTCAACAAATCGACTATCGGAATGACTTGGGACTTGGGTCAGAATAAATCGGATTTCGAGTTGGGTCGACAAAAATCGGATCTCGGTGGGACTTGCCGACTTGGTTCTTGGAACGACTAAATATCGAACCGGCGGCTCCGTGGCGTATTATGATATTGTGGTATAGATTATACTATTATAGTCATTATACTTTATACTTATAGTGGTATATTATAGTAATCTGTAATTATACTGATATTGTGAATTGTCGTTGGGCAATTGTTAATTTTTTAATAATACATTGAATCATTAATAGTTTGATACTTATATTATTATTATTAATTTGAAATGTTACTACAATAAGACTTATAAATTATACTTATATTATTGGGTCATTCACCATTATTGGCTATTGGCAATTGGCCTATTGACTAAGTTACTAAGTAGTAACTAGTAAGTATCGCTCATTAGTTATTCGATTATTTAGTTATTCTTATTCATGATTGCATATGTATTCAAGTAACAAGTAACAACTAACATATAACAAGTAACAAGTAACTGACTAACAACAAACGACCATAAGGATTATTGATTATAGAGTTATAGATAATAGACTTATAGTGTTAGGGTTAATAAACTATTAAACTTAA
This sequence comes from Beta corolliflora, assembly GCA_947648045.1. Classification (NCBI taxonomy): domain Eukaryota; kingdom Viridiplantae; phylum Streptophyta; class Magnoliopsida; order Caryophyllales; family Amaranthaceae; genus Beta; species Beta corolliflora. The sequence goes on from CANSZD010002359.1 coordinate 211,475, forward strand.
ACATTTTGTTAGTTAGTGACTTACTTACTCTTTTTGTCGAAATCGAATCGGTTACTATATAGCAACAAAAAGAGTTAGAATTAAAGAATTAGGTTGACGTTAAAACATTAATGAAAGCATCTTAATTAATTTGTAATTATAAAATTGTTCGACTTTTCATCGATCATGGAACAACTCAACAAGTAACAATCATCAATGTTAATCACTTAATCGAATATGTCATATGATCGTTCAGAAGATTATACATAATCATACACTATATCACTAAAGGATGAAGATGAAATATTGAAGCTATGAAAGTAGATCATGGTCTATAATCAATATGAAATAATAATCATGTCATTGTATCGGTAAGAGGATGAAACATTGATCGAATTTCGTTCGGTTAAGTCTGTTAAGGTTGACATAAATCAAATGATCATAAAGTTGGCCTATTGCCTAAGTATCGCCTATTACTCTATTAGTTATTCACTTATTTAGTTATTCTTATTGATGATTGCATAAGTATTCAAGTAACAAGTAACAACTAACATGTAACAAGTAACAACCATAAGGATTATTGATTATAAACTTATAATATTAGAGTCAATAGACTATTAAACTTAAACAGTTTGTTAGTTAGCTTAGCGACATAAATCAAATTGATCATAAGATATTAAGATTGATTGTCTTCGACATTAATCAAAAGTCAAAACCATCAAATGATCATACGATTGATCATCGATGTTATTACACGTTTTAACAATAATCAAAGCATACTATAAATCCGTCTATTTCATTACTTAAATAATCACACATTAATGCATTTCATACTTAACAATTAATAATTTAAACTTTCATTGTTTCACAAACTTTCGTCATCAATACAATTACATCATTATTCATTGAACTTTTAAAGTAAGTAGGAATTATTAAAACAGTTAGTAAACCTCATTCATAATTATTTTTACATTAATGATCTTGTTCATAATTAAAAATAGTAATTAAATTTCTAAAGTTTGTAATTTTATTAATTTATAATATTAATGATTAGTAATTAGTATTACTAAACAAATTTACAAATTAATACTAAATGTCTAAAAGAACTATAAATGAAATTTAAATGAACTCTAGTCTAAATGAAATCTAAAATCGAAATCTTTACTAAAAACCCTAAATGAACTTACAAAAATTAATCTTACCCACTCATTCAAACAATGGTTAAATCTCAACCTTTGATCTAACCCTAAACCTCAACCGTTGATCTAACCATAAATGAATAAATCTCAACCCTTGATCTAACCCTAAACCTCCCCCTAATGCCCCTTGGTATATAAACCTAATTTTCTAGGTCACACGCTCATTTCCTCACTTCATTTCTCTCTCATTCCGGCTTTTCTCTCTCGAATTAGGTTTTTGAGTTTTTCTCTCATGACTCATCCTCTCACTTCCTCACTTCCTCACTTCCTCGAGTCGAGATCTAATCTCTCATTTTCTTCATTTTCTTTTCTTTTCTCTCGGTCTCTCCTCTCTCTTATTACGGTTTCACTCTTTATTTGCAAATTGTAGATTGGGGTAATAATCTCTCTTATTCGGGTTTCACACGGCTCGGAAGGGTTGAAGACTTAAGGGGCGATTGTCAAGCTGTTAAGAAGTGAAGATCATAAAAAACAAAGCTTTCGTCCAAGAAGAAGCAAAATAAAGCAAAAAAAAAAAAAAAACGCAAATTTATTCTTCAAAAAATTATGTCGCAACCACCGGGTAAGTTTTCTTTTTCCTAGAGTTCTCGTTTTCCTTTTTTTTTTAGATTTAGGAAGATCTCGCCCTTGCATGTGATTGTGGGAATATATCTTTGGTCCGGTTTGCGAGATTCTTGGAATATGATGTTTGTTTTTAATTTTACTTGTTTTTTTTGAAGATCTTGATTTTTTTATTATTTTACTTGAAATTGTGAATGTGAGTATGTTACGGATCCGATATCTATACTTGTTTTCGAATATCATGTGACATGTGTTTGAGATCTATACTTTTTTTTTAACTTTACTTGTTGTTTTTGTCCGGATCTAGATTATTTTGGGATCTTTTTTCCATGTTTCTTACTTTTTTTCAACTTGAGTTCTTCGTAGTGATTTATTTTTGTATTTTTTTTTTGTATTATTTTACTTTTTATTTTTATATGGAATATGTGAGATTGTGAGTATGTGGCTATGTTTTAAAGTTTTTTTATGTGAGATCGATATCTATACTATTTTTTGAATATCATGTGACATTTGTTTGAGATCTATATTTTTTTTTACCTTTACTTGTTTTTTTTGTCCGGATCTAGATTATTTTGGGATTATTTTTCCATGTTTGCTATTTCAGTTTTTTACGCAATATGTGAGATCTAGATTGTGAGATTTTTTTCCATGTTTGCTATTTCGGTAAAGTTCGGTTTTTACTATTTTACTTTTTGTATGTTTTTAAGTTTTTTTTGTGTCGGGAACTAGATTATTTTGTGATCTTTTGCCATGTTTGCTCTTGTTTTTCAAGTTCGGTTGTTCATAGTGATTTTTTTGTATCTTTTTTTGTATTATTTTGCCTTTTATTTATATACGGAAAATGTGAGATCTCGAATTTGCCTTTGTATGTTAGAAAGCCATGTTTGCCTTTTATTTTGCCTTAAAATCGGACACGGAACTTCATAAATCATAATTATAATTTAATGTGAAATTATGAATGTGAGTATGTTACTATGTGAGATCTCGATATCTATACTTTTTTTTTGAACTTTACTTGTTTTTTTTTGTGTCCGGATCTAGATTATTTTGGGATCTTTTGCCATGTTTGCTCTTGTTTTTCAAGTTCGAGTTCTTCATAGTGATTTTTTTTCTATCTTTTTTGGTATTATTTTGCCTTTTATTTATGTACGGAAAATGTGAGATCCGAATAATAAAATCATCTAGGGTTTGTGTTCTAGAATCTAGCCTCGGATTTTACACTTTTACTTAAATTGAATAATAAAATTAATAAAATTTATTTATGTTAAATAATAAAATGATCTAGGGTTTGTGTTCTCTGTTCTGGGTTCATAAGTTCCGTTCATCGGTTCATGTATGTTCCTGTTTTTCGGGAGCAAGTTTTGGGCTTTTTTTCGGGTGCAAGTTTTGGGCTTTTTTTCGGGTTCTTGTTTATATTGGACGAGTCTTTTGAGCTTTGTTTAGCCTTTAGGGCTTGACTATTTAGGCCTTGACTAGGGTTTAGGGCTTGACTATTTAGGGCTTGACTATTTAGGGCTTGATTGTTTAGGGTTTGATTGTTTAGGGTTTGTGTTTAGGGTTTTTGTTTAGGGTTCAGAGCTTAGGGTTTTTGTTTAGGGTTTGAGTTTAGGGTTTCTGTTTAGGGTCTAGAGTTTAGGGTTTTTGTTTAGGGTTTGAGTTTAGGGTTGGGGATAAAACCCTAAACCCTAAACCCTAAACCCTAAACCCTAAACCCTAAACCCTAAACCCTAAACCCTAAAACCCTAAACCCTAAACCCTAAACCCTAAACCCTAAACCCTAAACCCTAAACCCTAAACCCTAACCCTAACCCTAACCCTAACCCTAACCCTAAACCCTAAACCCTAAAACCCTAAACCCTAAACCCTGATTGTATATTAAATTGAACCAATTCTTTTATATTAAATTGATTAATTAATTCATAATGTGACTGTTTTTTTATGTGACATTTTCAACATAGATTTTGTAAAAATAATTATAAATGTATACTAAATTGAATCAATTATTTTGTATTAAATTGAATAATTCATTACATGAGTTTTTTTTTATGTGAGATATGGAACTTACATTTTGTAAAATAATTAAAATTGTATATTAAATTGAACCAATTCTTTTATATTAAATTGATTAATTAATTCATAATGTGACTGTTTTTTATGTGAGATCTGAACATACATTTTGTAAACATTCTTAAACCTGCCCTAAACCCTAAATGTGAGATGCGGAACATTTATTTTGTTATAATAATTATAGTTGTATATTAAATTGAATAAATTCTTTTATATTGAATTGAATAATAAATTCATTATGTGTATTTTTTTTAATGGGAGATCCGGAACATTCTTTAACCTTGCCCTAAACCATTAAACTTGACTTTGACTCTTAAATCTGATCTAACCCCACACATTACCGAACCCTAACCCTAGAATTCAATACGTTTGACTTGTTTTTCAGTTCATCCATTGACACTCAACTCTATTATTGGGTCAAATTCTTTGTCTCGTTGATGAGGAAAGCTGTTTCTCCCCAAACCCATGACCCGTCTGTTTGGGAGGCGTACAGCTAAGGTTTGGCAGCACTTTACTTTGTTTAAAACAAAAGATGGTAAGATTTTTTCTACATGTAAGCACTGTAATGTTAAAACCTATCGTGCTGAGGGAACACAAGGTACTAATAACCAAAATAAACACTTAGAAAAATGTGAACCTTACTTAAAAGTTAAGCAACTTCAACTCTGGGGTTCATTATGATCAAAAAACTTTACGTCGTATATTTCTTTGAAGCTATTATGTGTCATGGATATCCTTTTTTGATGGTTGAGCATGCTAAGCATAGAGAATTACTTTCTTACTTGAATCCTAATGTGAAACATATTTCTAGGAATACTATGCTTAAGCATTGTACTAATCAGTTTGCTGCCCTTAAAACTCAATTAAAAATAGCTATAGGTAATTTAGAAGGAAAAATCTGTTGTACTTGTGATTTGTGGTCTGCTCTTAACAATGTTAGTTTCACTTGTTTTGATTGCTCATTATGTTGATAACTCTTGGGTGCTACGTTCTAAAATTCTTGTTTTTCGACATTTTCCTGGTTCCCACACTTGGTAAGGAGTTGGGTAAGTTTACTCTTGATTTGTTTGATGAGTGGAATATTAGAGATAAAGTGTTTTCTTTAACTTGTGATAATGCTACCGCCAATGATGTTATGATTCAAGAAATGGTTAGGGACTTAAATAGGACTAATATCTTTGCCTTGTTACGGTAAATTTTTTCATATTAGATGTCTTTGCCCATATATTGAATTTGATTGTTCAAGTTGGTTTTAAGTTTATGGATAAAGCTGTTACAAAGTTGCAACAAGTTGTTTCATATGTTTCTTATTCGAACATTAGGAAAGAGAGGTTTGATGATTGTGTTAAGTATGTCAACACTTGGTTTTTCGGTTTGTTAATTGGCGATGTACGTACTCGTTGGAATTCTACTTTTCTTATGCTTCGTAGGTGTTTAGAAGCTAGGGAGGTCTGTAGATAGGTATTGTTTGCTTGAGCATGGTTTAGATGTTTCTTTAAGTGATTTTGAATGGGAAAGCTGTCCAAAATGTTTGTGATTTTCTTGAACCGTTTTATGATATTACATGTCTTTTTTTTAGGTTACGATTACCCCACTCGCTAACTTATATGTGGAGAATATTGTTTTGATTGAAAGTCTTTTGTATTATGCTCAAGAAAACCCAAGCGATTCTATTCGTCTTATGGCGGCTCCTATGTATCAAAAATTTAACAAATATTGGCAAAATTATTCTCTAATTCTTACTATTGCTATTATGCTTGATCCCCGTTACAAAAAAAACTTTGTTCATGAGTTGTATGCTCTTGTTTATTTGCCTAAAGATCTTAATGGTAAGGTTAAAGAAGTGTTGATGCTTTTAGTGAGTTGTATATGCACTATGCTCTTGTTTATTCTCACCTACAATCTTCTTCCACTACATCTTACGTGACTACCGGTTACGAGTCCTCCACTCCAAGTTTTGCAAGGTCACTTGCCCGTCCATTTAAGAAGGCCAATTTAGGAAAGGTTGGCTATTATGTGTATCATTTTAATCTATTAGTGATTCTTTGTTTGGGAATAGTTTAGTGATATACTATTTACTTTCTTCGTTTTTTAGAGTTTTGGTGCCAATGTTCTTTGCTAGTAGGGGTGTTGAAAATGATATGGAATCATATTTCAATGCCCCACATGTTCCTCCCGATCAAGATGACCACTTTGATGTTTTGGCTTATTGGAAATCTCATGTGACCGTTTATCCTATTGTGGCTCGGATGGCTAGAGATGTTTTGGCTATCCCCATTACATCCGTGGCTTCCGAGTCTTCATTTAGTATGGGGGCGGGAATTTTAACAAAGTACCGCACACGTTTTGCTCGCCCAAAAATGTTGAGGCTATAGTGACTTGCCAAAATTGGATATTTGGTTATTCTAAGGATGAGGATGAGGAGTCTCTTGAGGTTGTTAAGGATACGGAGCCTTTTGATATTGATTATGATTCAATCCCTTAAAGCGTGATGTTTTTGTTTGATGGTTCATGCCTTCATGGCTGTTTTGGTGATGGTGGTTTCTTTGGTTTTTGTTTTGGCTTATTGTTGATGGCTGTTTTGGTGATGGTTTGTTCTTTGGTTTTTGTTTTGGCCTATTGCCGATGGTCGTTTTGGTGATGGTTTGTTCTTTGGTTTTTGTTTTGGCCTATTGTTGATGGTTGTTTTGGTGATGGTGGTTTCTTTGGTTTTTGTTTTGGCCTATGATTGATGGTGTTTTGGTGATGGTGGTTTCTTCGGTTTTTGTTTTGGCCCATTGTTGATGGTCGTATTTTGGGTTTGGTTTAGTTGTTCAATATCCTTTTGCTTAATAAATTAATGTCCCTTGCGCAAAGATAATTGGAGTCCTATGGTTAGCGACTTTTTTGCCTACATTTAACTTTACACAACTTGTTTTGCCCTTAGTGTCACAATGCATCTCTAAATTTTTGTTCTTTGCCTTCATTGAACATGATACATACTTGCTTGGTATTGTTGATGCTTGTGTCACTTTCTTTGGCTTTCTTGTTGTGTTAAGTTGTGTTGTCAATTAGAGTCGAGTGCTCGATGATGAGGTGAAATTTGTACCGAGAGTTGTAGTTGTTCTTTCCCTTGTCTTCCACCTTTGCCCTATGGTTGTTAGCGACTTTTTTTGCCTACATTTAACTTTACACACTTGTTTTGCCCTTAGTGTCACAATGCATCTCTTAATTTTTGTTCTTTGCCTTCATTGAACATGATACATACTTGGTTGGTATTGTTGATGCTTGTGTCACTTTCTTTGGCTTTCTTGTTGTGTTAAGTTATGTTGTCAATTAGAGTCGAGTGCTCGATGATGAGGTGAAATTTGTACCGAGAGCTGTAGTTGTTCTTTCTCTTGTCTTCCACCTTTGCCCTATGGTTGTTAGCGACTTTTTTTGCCAACATTTAACTTTACACACTTGTTTTGCCCTTAGTGTCACAATGCATCTCTCATTTCGTTCTTTGCCTTAATTGAACATGATACATACTTGGTTGGTATTGATGATGCTTGTGTCTCTTTCTTCGGCTTTCTTGTCGTGTTAAGTTGTGTTGTCAATTAGAGTCGAGTGCTCGATGATGAGGTGAAATTTGTACACGAGAGCTATTTTTTTATACCAAATGTTTTAGATATTTTATTCTTTTTCTTTGCCTTATTTCTCTCAAAAATTTGTCTTTGGTATTTATTTTTAATATTCTTTTATTTAGAAATTTTTGAGTTTATAATTTCGGGTACATCAAGTGCAAAATTGATGAAGGTCATGAGATACCAACTTTTTGTACTAACTTTTTGAAATTTTTTGGAATTGAAGGGGAGTATTAGTGGTTGCCTTGGTAGGATATTGGAATTTTTTGTCGCTTTGTTGGGCCATGTAAATGATGATCATTATGTAATTTTTTTGCTTATTAGTAATGATAATCTAACTTGTTGGATGTAATGGATGTTTCCCCTTTTATATTAGGGTTCTTTGATTTTGTAAAGATGTTGGAAGCTTGGAATGATTAATGGCGGTTTTTGTTCAATTTTAATTTCATATTTTTTTTATTTAATACTTTAAGTCCGATTTTATTTATTTTATTTCTAATATTTATTAAATACTAAGTAAAACAAATGTTTGATCGTTAGAGAGAGACGTCTTCACAATTTCTTTATTAGACATTAAAACATTAAGTAACAAGGACCGAACACGTTTAAACATTAAGTAAGTCTTATGGATAATATAAATTGGTGAAAATGGGTTGAAAATGTACATAATGAACACGTTCAAACACACTTGTTCAAACACGTTCTAACACGTTCCAAATATAAATGGGCTGAAAATGTACATAATGATTAATTCAATTCAACTATTTACATAAATTAAGAAAAAGTTGGAGGTTAAGAATTAAGATACCTTATGGATTATGCCCTATGGTGTACGGAAGTCATGGCTTAAATGCATGTCTAACAACGAAACTATGTGTTTCATCTCCGGCCTCCGCCTAATCGAGAACTACTCCAAATATTAATGTACTTGTCAGAAAAAATCAAAAAATGTGTTCCATCGATTTTTGAAAAAAATAAAAGAAAGATAAAACTTGAAATAAATGGTAATCTTATACGTCTTCGGTCTTGCACCCCAAAAACAAATAAATGGTGTTGGGTCGGAATGGCATTGAGTCGGGGTTAGTTGGGTCGGGTGCTAACGGGGTTGGGTCGAAAGCGGGTCGGTGATAGGCTGGGTTGGGTCCTGGCCCGGGTCGGTGATAGCTGGGTTGGGTCACTAACCGGGTCGGTGATAGCCGAGTTGGGTCGGGATTGGGTCGGTGATAGGCTGGGTTGGGTCCTGGCTCGGGTTGGGTGGTAAGCGGGTTGGGTGATAAGCTGGGTTGGGTGATAAGCTGGGTGGGTTTAAGCTGGGTCATTGGCGGGTGAAGTTGGGTGCGGGTCATTTTGGGTCGGAAACGAGGTTGGGTGCGGGTCGTTATTCACGGGTGCACACGGGTACGGGTACAAGCTGGGTCGGCCAAACTCGGGTTGGGTTACTAATTCCACGGGTTAAAGCGGGCACGGGTGAACATTGGGTCGGAATGGGTCGGCTTTCCAACCGACCACTCTCGGCTCGGAACAGGTTGGGTCTGGGTCGCATGCGGGTTCACCCGTGGGTCGGCCCAGTTTTTGACACCTCTAATGAGACCACCTCCACCCATACAGCATGCAGCACCAAACACCATCTTCACTCTGGCACCTTCGCCTCCACCGCAGCACCAACATCATCTTGTCCCAGCCAAGAGGAGCGGGCGCTCGTATCTAGAACAGAGCGGCCGCTCCGTTCGAACTCATCGCAAAACAGAATGTTAGGCAGAATGCATGAGCGACCAATGAGCGACCTCGGAGCGGGCGCTCAAAGAAAAACGTGCTCAATACTCATTAAATGAATCGACGGTTGTCATTCATTGAAGAAAATCCTCCATTATTTACATAATGAATTTAGCAGAAAAATCAAATCAAAACAAGAAAATCGACGGCGATGATTTGATGAGTGTTGATGAATGATGATGATGCGGTGAATCTAACGGCCTGATTTGAGTCCTTGATGATGGATGACGAAGCGTCGTGGAGTACAGAGGAAGGCGAGAGGAGTAGCAGTGAAGAAGAAAATGGGTTTTATGATATTTTGGGTTTTGTTTTGTTTCCTTTTTCTTTTCATTTCTTTTTCCTTTCTCCCGTTTGATAACTGTACTTCTCTTTGTTTTTACGGTTTTTTCACCCAGTACCCCCGAGTTTTCAAAAAATTCACCTGGTACCCCCCATGTTTTCAAAATTCACCAGGTACCCCCGAGTTTCAAACTAATACATTGACATGCCCCTAATGACTAACGGCGGTTAACGCCGTTAGCCTTAAACCTCATTAAACTCTAATTAGCACTAATTAACCTAACTAAACTAACTAAACCCTAACATCTAACTTCTAATCCTACCTTAACCCTAACCCCTAATTTCAAACCCTAACCCTAACCCTAACCCCACTACCACCCAACCACCACCCCCTCCCCTCCACCCACCGCAACCCCCCCCCCCCACCGCATCCCCACCACCCTCCCTCCCCCACCCTCGCAACCTCGCCGGCCCCCTCCCCACCCATTCGATTTTCGAAATCTCACCCTCTCCCCACCCCCGCGCCACCACGGCGGCACCCCCTTCCATTTTCGCACCCCTCCCCCCCACCCCCGTAGCACCACCCTCCTCCAATTTTCGCGAAACACGAGTACGGGGATTGCGGCGAGAGGGAAAAAGAAAATATAGGGGTTGGGGGTTGCGCGCTGGTGCAAGCGGCGCGGGGGAGCGGGGTGGGGTGCGAAAATGCAAGGGGGGCGGTGTTGTGGGGCGCGGGGGGTTGGGGGAGAGCGGGTCTTTGTTCGAAATCGATGGGGGAGATGGTGAGGGAGGGGGTGGGGGGCTCTTGAACCGATTTGGGTGGGGGAGATCTTTGCGCGACGGTGGGGGAGATCTTTGCGCGGGGGGGTGGGGAAAGGGCGGCGCGGGGGTGGGGGGGGGAGACGTTGCGGGGGTAAGGGAGGGGGAGGGGAGGGGAGGTCGCAGCGGGGGTGGTGGGAGGGTGGGGGAGGGGGTGGTGGGAAAGGTTAGGGTTTAGGGTTAGGGTTAGGGTTAGGATTAGGGGTTAGAGTTAGGATTAGGGGTTAAAGTTAGGATTAAGGTTAGGATTAGGGATTAATGACTAACGACGTTAACCGCCGTTAGTCATTAAGGGTATTTGAGTGTATTACAACAAAACTCGGGGGTACCTTGTGAATTTTGAAAACATGGGGGGTACCAGGTGAATTTTTTGAAAACTCGGGGGTACTGGGTGAAAAAACCGTTGTTTTTATTTTCATTTTTTTATTTTCCCTTTTTTTTTACTCCTTTTTGGTTTCATTTTTCTTTTACCTTTTCCTATTTTCTTTTCCTTTTTATTTTTTCTCTTTTAATATTAGTAGGAGTATAAATACCTTAAGTCATCTTTTATTAAGAGGAAGTTTTTAGCCAAGTTTTATTTTACTCACCACTCTTAGTTTTAGAATAGTTTTAGGGTTTTAAGGAGGTTCAACCTCCATAGATTAGTTTAAGGAGAAAAGGGAGAAAACTCAAAGAAAGGTGGAAGATTGTAGATTCAAGGGTGACACTTGTATTGGAACTTTCAACCAATAATCATTGAGCATTTCTTACTCTATCTCCTCTTTTATTGCTTTATTTTAATTGTTTTTCCTAGACTAGTTGTTCATGATTAGTTTAATTATTTATGATTTATTTTGTTTAGTTTAATGTTAGATTAATGATTATTATCATGTTATTAGTGCTTAATTTCTCTAAAGTCCTCATTTTTGTATTTATGGAGTAGTTTGTTGGTTAGGGTTTGGGTGAAAACCCAACAATGATTGATTTGGGCATTTGAGATTGGATTTGGATATTTGCGTGATTAAATTATTGTTTGGCTAGCTTTTCTAATCTATATTGCATTCTCTTTGATCACTTGAATGATGTATTGGATTGGAGTAGATTGATTTAGGTTGGCATGAGAGTGTAACCTATTGATTTCTATTATTGACTTGGGCTTATTTGAACCTCGGGATATGTTAGTAATGGATGAGAGTCCTTATTAGATGTCTTTGAGAATTTCTCCGCCTATGAGAGTAGGATGAGAGTTTTATGTTGGGTCAATAGCTAATTCAAGTAGTGTTCATGCATTATTTCTATGTTTGATATTCTTATGCCTATTTCATGATTAGTTGGTGTTTAATCCCATCTCCTAACTTTAGTTATCTTTGATATTTAGTTATTTTCGTAGTTCTTAGTTGGTTATTGACAATTTCCGACTTGATTCCGGCCTAGCTTGTTGTTTATCAACGCATTTCGGTGTTCCCTAGTCCTTGTGGAAGAATGACCCATGCTTACCACTTTACTTAGGTTAGTGGTTTAGTTAGGTAGTTTGACCTTAGGTGTTTTGTCCAACGACCGAAATATCCTATGTCAAAATGGCGCCGTTGCCGTGGACTTCGGCTAATATTGATTTGTGTTGATTAGATGAGTCTAGGCCTTTTGTGAATATTTCTCTTTTTTTTTTGGTTTATTTGATTTGACTTTCTTTTATTTTCCTTTTTAAAAAAAAATCTCAAAAAAAAAATGGCAAATATCTCTTTTGCTCAATATGAGAATGAGTCCTTTTGGGTTTACTTTGATAGACTTGAGGAATTTGTAAAGTACTATGGTTATGGTCTTTGGGAGGCTTGTGAGATCACTTATTGGGGTTTAAATGATCATACTAGAGGAGTGGTTGAAAATATGTTTAATGGTGAATTTCGAGCTATATCTTCAGATGAAGCTTGGGATTTTTATATGTGGTTAGCTAGGGATACTTATGATTTTGATTGTGCAAATTCTCATAATTCATCTAATGTTGGCATGAATTTCTTTGATGAGTCAAATGTTCCCACTAGTGACCCTATTATGCATGATTTTATTAACCCCCCTCCGTCTTATGCTTATAACAATGATGTGCACTCTAATGTTGATTTCAATCAAGTGCCTCATGTTTCCGATATTGATTCTCATATGTTTGATTGTGATACCCCTCCCCAAAATGATTTTCAAAATTCTTCAAAATCCGAATTATTGGAGTCTAATTTGGAGACCATGATGGTTGATTGTATGGCAGAACAAAAAGAGTTTATGGAGCACATGAATCATAATATGGAAACTCTCAAAATGTTAGATACCCAAGTTTCTCAATTGTTGGAGTCTAGGTTGGAGCCTACTTTTGCAAATCAAGAGCAAAATAGATCTTGTGATGACCATGATGAGATTATTAATGATGATGATGATCACGATTCGAGGGATGTTGAAAATGAAAATCAATTGGGAAAGAGTAGCCTAGATCTTGATGATGGTTTTTGGAGTAGTGATGATGAGGAGTATGTTCTTGAGGAGAAAAGACCTATTATTGAGGATATTGTTGAAATCAATGATGTTTATGAGTCTATTCATCCCCTTAATGAGTCTTATGTATCCACCTCTAGCGAATTGGACCTTACTCCCCCTCTTTGTGCTTTAGAGCACCCATCCTCTCCTACCCATTCTAGCTTGAGTGAAGATCTTGGTCAATTAGAAAGTAAAATACCTCATTTGGTGGTTAGTGATGATTTTGGAGTTTTGATGGATAATGAAAATGTTGTTGAGGATAACTCATCTGTGGAAGAAGTCTTTCCTCTTAATTCTTGTAATGTGAGTGAAGTGGTTAGTGAAAGCTTTGTTTCTATCCATTCCCCTCATATTCCATTTACAAGAAGAATTGACCTTATTCCCTTTACTCCCATCTCATATCCATTCTCATCTCTTAAAACTCCACCTCTTGATGAGTTTCTTGCCTCTTTTGACCTTCAAGTGCCCAATTCGTTTATTATTAAGGAGAAGAGTGATCTTGCCACAAAAAAAGATTTTGTTGAGGAGAGTTTGCCATTTTATTCTTCTTTTTCTTCTTATTTTGATTCTTCTCTTTCTTACTTCTTTGTTTTTCCTTTTAATCCTTCTTCTTTTTGGCATTACTCTCCTTATTTGCATGGAGTTGCATTGCACTTTATGCATATTTTGCATTTTATCATTGCATACTTAATAATAATTGAAATGTGTGCTAGTGCATATGACAAACTCTTACGATCATTGAATTGTTATTTACTAGAAAGGTCAAGCTTATGACCTTAAATAAGCCTTTCTCGGGAAGTAACCCATGATTTATTGCTTTCATTTTATTTCTTTTAGTCTTTCTTATTTTTATTTTCTTTCCTTGATCTATTTAGGTACATAATTGGCATAACACTCATTCTCAATAGCACGTGGAAAGCAAATCATGGTGTTGAAAAGTTGATTATAAGTGGAGAAATTGGGTCATTTGCGGGTATTACACCCACCTACTATCCGGTAGCTTCCTTCCTTTTCTATTTTTCCAATGTTTTATGATTTGCGGAGCATATGCTTGTTGGTTTGGATGTTTGTTCCCTCCCTCCCTCCCTTTGATCGTCTTGTTCAAGCATTGAGGACAATGCTTTATTCTAGCTTGGGGGAGTAGCTATTCGCTAGCTTGGGGGAGGTGTATATACTTTATCTCTTTACATTTTACATTTTTAAAACAAAAAATTCAAAATCCAAAAATATTTTGCTTTAATTTCTTTTCTTTTTCCTTAAAAATGAAAATTTGAAAAAACAAATGAAAAAGCATGTTTGGCAAAATCCAAAAAAAAATGAGGAATAAAGAAAAGTACAAAGCATTTTGTGTCAAAAGGAAGATTCTTGATGTCAACTTATGTGGATTCCTTTACTTTGGACATTTGGGTAGATGAGTAGCGGTACTCTATTGGATGCTTGTATGTCTAATTTGGGGCGATTAGGGATCGATTAATCTTTGTTGCTTTGATTTTCTACTTGAAAAGGCATTTGATAATTCTAAATGTTGTCAAACTTTGTGTTGAAGAGAGTCGAAGTATTTCTCTTTTGGAAGTTGTAGTGATCCAAGTTGAATATTAAAATCTTCTTTGGTGCACAAGTTTTACCTCCGAATAAGCTATACTAAGAGTTAAATCGATTGTTTAAAAAAATGTGTTTTATGTCTTGAGTCCAATAAGTGGAGCCAATGAGCCCACAAGGCATGATAAGCCTACTAAAGTCCATGAAAATGAAAAAAAAAATCGAAAAAGTGTCAGTAAGTGGTAATATCCACATATCCTTGAGAAAGTGGGTTGTCGACATGGTTGAGTGGGAGCTCGAAAATTTAATAAGTAGAGTTTTCCTAGTAATGATGAATGCCATTATAGCTTAATTCATTGAGACTCTAGACCCATTGCTCAATCATTATAATCCTACAATCATGTTTTCTCTTAGCAAAAGTCAATTTGTGGGGAGTTCATGTGCACCATAGGTGGTTAGGACCAATCTTGGGACCGTCTTCATCCATTTGAGAACGATTTGTGACTCTTGAATGCCTTAGTAGACTCTAATTGATGTTTGAAGCTTTTGATAGTGTCAATTTTGCACCTTAGATTAGTCTATCCCCTATATTCCCAAGTCATGGATACATATTGATGATGGTTATGCTTTGAAAGTTTGCTTAGATCGTCCATTGCTTTGTGAACCATTGTTGAAGAGATGACTTTGGCTTATTATATATATATTTGTTCTTGATTAGAGTTGTGGGTTTAAGCTCTTGGGAAACCCTCGCGAGATCGCACTCGCCCTCTAAAGCGATTTAGGGGTTTAAAAAGAGCATTGCTATATCTTAAATCCGGCAAGTGATTCCTACGAAAGTGAGTTAGTATATATTCTCATCTCTTTTCATTTTTTACTTTGATTGAATAAATTCATTCTCTTCCTTTGTGTTTCATCTTGTTTTGCTCGAGGACGAGCAAAACCTTAGCTTGGGGGAGTTTGATAAGTGACATTTATGTCACTTATAGGAGTAGTTTTTAGATTGTTTTTATAGTTTATTTTCATTTACTTAATCTATTTTTGCCTTATTTCTTCTTTTTATATTTTGTAGCTTAATTGTTTAACTAGAGTTATTTACTTGTTCTTAGCTCTTAGTTTCATAATTTATTTATTTATTTTATTTTAGTAACTTTATAGATGGATTAGTTTAGTGTTCACATTTAATTTTCTATTTTTATTTCCTTTTAGTTACTCTTATTGTATTTTTTTATTATTTTTATTTTATATGTCAAGTTTCTCCCCTCGTGTTTGGTTTTCAATGTAGGTAAGCATTTTGGAGCTACGTGTTCGAGTTTTAAAGTAAGAGTGGTGGCTTGATTGAGTGTTATAATATAGAGCTTATCCTACACCACATCTCCCACCTATCCTACACCACATCTCCCACTACACCACATCTCCCACCTATCCTACACCACCATCTCAAGCAGTCCATGAGACCACCTCCACCCATACAGCACGCAGCACCAAACACCATCTTCACTCTGGCACCTTCGCCTCCACCGCAGCACCAACATCATCTTGTCCCAGCCAAGAGGAGCGGGCGCTCGTATCTAGAACAGAGCGGCCGCTCCGTTCGAACTCATCGCAAAACAGAATGTTAGGCAGAATGCATGAGCGACCAATGAGCGACCTCGGAGCGGGCGCTCAAAGAAAAACGTGCTCAATACTCATTAAATGAATCGACGGTTGTCATTCATTGAAGAAAATCCTCCATTATTTACATAATGAATTTAGCAGAAAAATCAAATCAAAACAAGAAAATCGACGGCGATGATTTGATGAGTGTTGATGAATGATGATGATGCGGTGAATCTAACGGCCTGATTTGAGTCCTTGATGATGGATGACGAAGCGTCGTGGAGTACAGAGGAAGGCGAGAGGAGTAGCAGTGAAGAAGAAAATGGGTTTTATGATATTTTGGGTTTTGTTTTGTTTCCTTTTTCTTTTCATTTCTTTTTCCTTTCTCCCGTTGGATAACTATACTTCTCTTTGTTTTTATTTTCATTTTTTTATTTTCCCTTTTTTTTTACTCCTTTTTGGTTTCATTTTTCTTTTACCTTTTCCTATTTTCTTTTCCTTTTTATTTTTTCTCTTTTAATATTAGTAGGAGTATAAATACCTTAAGTCATCTTTTATTAAGAGGAAGTTTTTAGCCAAGTTTTATTTTACTCACCACTCTTGGTTTTAGAATAGTTTTAGGGTTTTAAGGAGGCTCAACCTCCATAGATTAGTTTAAGGAGAAAAGGAAATAAAAGCTAAATGTGGAAGATTGTAGATTCAGGGTGACGACTTGTATTGGAACTTTCAACCAATAATCATTGAGCATTTCTTACTCTATCTCCTCTTTTATTGCTTTATTTTAATTGTTTTTCCTAGACTAGTTGTTCATGATTAGTTTAATTATTTATGATTTATTTTGTTTAGTTTAATGTTAGATTAATGATTATTATCATGTTATTAGTGCTTAATTTCTCTAAAGTCCTCATTTTTGTATTTATGGAGTAGTTTGTTGGTTAGGGTTTGGGTGAAAACCCAACAATGATTGATTTGGGCATTTGAGATTGGATTTGGATATTTGCGTGATTAAATTATTGTTTGGCTAGCTTTTCTAATCTATATTGCATTCTCTTTGATCACTTGAATGATGTATTGGATTGGAGTAGATTGATTTAGGTTGGCATGAGAGTGTAACCTATTGATTTCTATTATTGACTTGGGCTTATTTGAGCCCTCGGGATATGTTAGTAATGGATGAGAGTCCTTATTTGATGTCTTTGAGAATTTCTCCGCCTATGAGAGTAGGATGAGAGTTTTATGTTGGGTCAATAGCTAAATCAAGTAGTGTTCATGCATTATTTCTATGTTTGATATTCTTATGCCTATTTCATGATTAGTTGGTGTTTAATCCCATCTCCTAACTTTAGTTATCTTTGATATTTAGTTATTTTCGTAGTTCTTAGTTGGTTATTGACAATTTCCGACTTGATTCCGGCCTAGCTTGTTGTTTATCAACGCATTTCGGTGTTCCCTAGTCCTTGTGGAAGAATGACCCATGCTTACCACTTTACTTAGGTTAGTGGTTTAGTTAGGTAGTTTGACCTTAGGTGTTTTGTCCAACGACCGAAATATCCTATGTCAAAAGTAAAGCCTACAACAATTTTTTTATTATGATTAAATTTTTACCTAAATATATACCCTTAAATTTTAATGAAAATTCTTATCCACGCACTAATTTGTCAAACCTTTGTAGATATTCAAAATTAAAAATAATTTATTAAAATATACGGAACATTTAATTTATAGGTTTAACTTTGCTCTATAATGGTCCCACTACTCATTGGACCACAAACATCTTGAATTGAAGCTCTGTAAATACTTTATAGATAATTAACAAATTAAAATTTTTCACTTGAAAATGATTTTTTTCGCAAACAATTGTTTATTTGAAAACTCTTATAAGTGGTACCCCCTCCGTTTTCTTTTGTTGGTCCTATTTGGAATCGGGGAAGAAACTAATGCAACTAAAAAAATGGGCAAGATTCCACTATTTTAAATAAAAATTAAATTAACTAAAAATAAATATTATTGCCCTTTTGAGTTTTTCTATGTTAGGCAATCAATGATACAAAAAGTTTGAGGTGTAAAAGAGTAAAGTAACTACAAACTAATGTGAACACATTTATTGCTTTTTGAGTTACTCTATGTGAGACAACCAATTAGGCAAAAGTTTGAGGGTTTAAAAGCTACTAAAAAATGACTACTGAATAGTGTGAACACATTTATTGCAACATTAAACTAATGAAAAATTTAATTCATAAATTATATTATTTATGGAAAGATTCAAAATAGGAACAACATATTGAAATTTCCCAATGGGGAATACAGGATCAACAAAAGAGAACAGATGGAGTAATAGATTTTGACCTAAAAAAGCATATAGTTTAGAGTGGTCTTGGGTGTAACATATTATACCATACACTAGTGGAAAAAAACGGAAGGGCTGCGGTCAAAACAGCCCTAAGGGCTGCATTTTTGGCCAGCAGCCCTTCATTAAAAGTGAAGGACTGCGGTTTTAAACCGCAGCCCTCCACAACGAAGGGCTGTGGTTTAGGCCCAAAACCGCAGCCCTTCCATATGCCTAAATCGCAGCCCTTCCATATGCCTAAATCGCAGCCCTTCTTTATACAAAGGGTTGCGGTTTTGACCATAACCGCATCCCTTTTTCCCCAAAAAAATTTTTTTTGCATTTTTTTACTCCTAAAAATCAAAAAATTAACAACGCTAAACTAATCAAACAAAACGAAATTGTAAGTTACAGTCGAAATTATAAACAAAACAAAACGAAATTTACAGTCGAAAAAACAAACAAAATGAAATTATAAATTAACGAATCAACAAGAATATCAAATTAATTCCACAAAATAAAATAAAAAACCTAAAATACAAAATAAAACACTTAACTAAACCGCAAATATCACAAGTAACAAATAAATTACAAAAAAAAAACTGAAAAAAACTAGATCAAACCCTAGATCTGATGTAGCGAAGGCAACGCTCAACTCCTTAAATTCAGTGCCTAATGTCGTCGAAAATTCGAAGGAATAAAGAAGTAATTGTCCCCGGCATTTCGTCCACTGGAAACCGACTGAACACGCCCGAATTTCGAGACCAAGGCCGACACGGAGATGAGCACGAACCACCGACAACCTCGTCGGAAAACGCACAAAGCAAGTCAATATGGGTTCGAAAACTTCGAGTTCTAAAACCCCAAAAAAAGGCACAAAAATCAAGCACAATAGCACAAATATAAATCACCTCGTTGTTTTTAGGCGACAACCGGCGAAGAAATGAGAGGAGAGAGAAAGTCGTCTGTAAAAACGCATAAAAGCACGAACCCTCGCCGGCGAAGAAATGGGGATGAGAGGCGACTGGTTTGTGGTGGTGAGCAGACGAACGACGAAGGAGGCGAGGAGAGGGAGGAGAGAGAATGAGGGAGAGGGAGAGGGAAGAGAGAGAATGAAGGAGGAGAGGAGAGAACGCTGCTTCGTGAGAATGAGGGAGAGGGAGAGGGAGAGGGAGAGGGAGGAGGGAGAATGAATTTTAACCTAGCGCTGATGAGTATTGAGCCATTTAAAAGTCCACCCATCAAAATAAAAAAAAGCCTGCGAATTGATGATAAAGGGATGCGGTTAGCCCAAAAACCGCAGCCCTTCACTACTTATAGGGCTGCGGTTTGCATTGACCGCAGCCCTTCGTATACGAAGGGCTGCCGTTTTTGGGCAAACCGTAGCCCTTAACAATTAAGGGCTGCGTTTTTAAAAAAACGCAGCCCTTCCTTTTTTTCCCTTGTGATAATTATTGTGTAACAGAACCTCACATATACATAGGTGTGTAAGCGGACTTTTCTTCCCTTTCCTTTCACATTAAATGGGGACCAACCTAGTTTTTTCTATCCTAATCCCTTAGCCCTACCGAACCCTTTCCTCTTGCTTTCCATTTTAAGGGATTAGGGTAGAAAAAAAGAGTTGGTCCCATTTATTAAGATAGGGAGGGGAAGAAAATCAATGTCGGAAAATTGACTTTTTGATCGGAAAACGTTGAGGTGGTCTTAAGTAACAAAGGGAAGTATTATAATATGTCTTTTTCAACAAAAAAGTTTTTATTAGCTATTTTTCAATAAAATAGCTATTCAAATAGGTCTATCTCAACAAAAAGTTATACAAATAATGACATGAATCTTGTTGTGACTCTAAGTCAATATTATTTTGATGATGAGAAACGCTTTATGCTATAACATGTATGTATGTAACAGTGATCTAAGAAAGCTATCAAGATTGGATGTTCATGAAAGATCAAGAACTTGAAGATATGGAAGCTTAGGTCTAGTTATGTTCTTAGTCATGTTTATGCAATGTAATTAACGTATTGGAACTTTGTGCTAAATTAGAAATATGAAATTAGGATGGTTAACTATTTTCTTAGAGTTAAGAAAATAGGTAATTATATTAATTTCATGTGTCTATATTTAAAGAATATAAAAAGGGGAGTTTTTAATTTCGAAAATTAGTTTTGAAAGGAAAATATTTATTGTAAAGATTTTCGGATAAAAAGTTTTATAAAATGAAAAACTGATTTTTAAAGAAAACGATTTTGATAAAGATTTTTGGATAAAAATTGATTTAAAATCAGATTAATAGTTGGCATAAGATATGGAGGAATCCTTATCTTATAAGGAAAAGCAAAAATCAGTTTTTATAAAAGATAAAATTGGATTTTGAATAGGAAAAGAATTCTATCCCTTTATTTTAGGAATAAAAATTGTTCAAAAAGATAATACATTTTGGAGAAGGATTCTTATTCAGTTGATTAAATTATATAAGGGATAGAAATCATTATAGCAAAACACGTTTTCAGATTTGGAGAGATAAAGATTTTGAGAGCTGAAAACGGACTCCCAGAGCACAGTGTACGGCACAGAGTTCTAGTAAGTTAAGGTTTCTAAACAAAGCTTGTAACGATCCTCTATTTGCTTGAATAAGAAGCACGTCTTTGAGGAATATTTCTTTCTGTAATTCTTATATTATAGGAGAGTAGCAACACTTAGGTTTAAGTGTTGGGGAGCACTACTAGAGTTAGTAGTGGGGGAATCGAATTGTATCAAGAGTTTGATATTTTACGATTCAAATAAGAAAAGAGTAGTTTGTGTGGACGTAGATCTCAGAGGTGAGATTGAACCACGTTAAATTCCTGTGTCTTATTATTTGATTTCATTGTTTTCTTGTTTGATACAATTTCGTTCGAGCAAGAACATTAATCGGAGAATTTACGAGTGAATAACACAGTGCACGGCACTGTGCCATAAGAGTGTTTTTGCGAAAATCGATTAGTTTTAGCCACTCAATTCAAACCCCCCTTTCTTGAGTGTCACCTTGAGTTCCAACAAGTGGTATCAGAGCAGGCTATTCTCGAAAGGCTCATCCCTAGAGAATAGAAGTCATGAACATGCAAGATGACTCTCGAGATAGACACACCAAGTGTCCGATTTTCAACGGAAAAGACTACGGATGGTGGAAGGCTAGGATAAGGATCTACATCCAAGAATTGGACTATGAATGCTGGAAAGTCATTAGGAAAGGACCAATCCTTATCCAAGCCAAAAACGCTGAAGGAAAGATGGTCGACAAGGATGAAGACGACTACAATTCAGTTGACTATGCAAAAGCCGAAAAAAACTTCAAAGCTATGAGTATTCTCCAATATGGAATTGGACCTGATGAATACTCAAGGATCTCGGCTTGTACTACAGCAAAAGAAATATGGGACACGCTGGAGTTGGCCCACGAAGGTACGAATGAGGTAAAACAATCTAGAATAGATTTGCTTGTCCAACGATATGAATTGTTTACTATGAATAAGGATGAATCTATTAAAGAGATGTTCACTAGATTTACACAAATCACTAATGAATTACGTTCTCTAGGCAAAACATATACTTCTGAAGATTTAGTGAGAAAGGTGTTAAGAAGTTTAACAATTCGATGGCTCCCAAAAATAACCGCTATTCAAGAAGCTAAAGATTTCACTAAACTTTCACTAGAACAACTTATTAGATCATTAATGACTCATGAACTTCTCTTAGATTCTAAAACTAATGAACCAAAAAGTAAAGGTATAGCCTTGTGAACTTAATTGGAAATTGAAAATAGTGATAGTGATGATGATATTGATTTTCTTACTAGGAGATTTAAAAAATTTCTCAAAAAGAACAAAAACAACAATCCTAGAAAATATGAAAATTTCAAAGGTAAGAGCACTACCTCTAACTTTAAGAAAAGTGCTACTAATTCGGGTTGTTTCAAGTGTGGAGAGTTAAATCACAGGATTAAAGAATGTCCCTTAGGGATGATGAGAAGCCCAAAGAAAGAAGGGAGCAATCGAAGAAAGAATTCAAAAAGGCTATGATAGCTGCCGTTTAGGGAGATTCAGATTCTGAAGAAGAACAGTCAGAGGCACAATGCCATGAGGAAAAATTATGTCTGCATGCTGTACAGACATCACAGAGAAAGGCACAGTGCCAGGACGACTCTCACTTGTGTCTAATGGCGAAAAGTTCAAACTCCCAAGAAGAAACTGAAGACAGTGAGGTAAGTCTTCTTTCTCTAAAACCTTCAGTACATCTTCTTTCAAAAAACCAACTTGTTACTTTGCTTGGAAATATCATTGATGATTGTCAAGAAATGAATGATGATTTTTCAATCATGAAAAAGGAAGTAAAAAATTTAACTAAGCAAAAGATTGGGTTGGAATTGGAATATAAGGATTAATTAAAGGACTGTAAAGAACTGATGAAGAAGACTGATGAACTTGAAAAAATTATTGAAGAGAAAGATACTGAGATAAACGCTCTAAGATACGAAAAGTCTCTTGCTAACGAAATCGTAAATGACACAGTGCCATACACTGTGTTAGAAGCTGAAAAATCGAGTCTTGTAAAGCAAATTGAATCGCTAAATCATGAGTTAGTTGAACTAAAGAATTCAAGACAGAAATCAAGAATTGTTCCACTAATGCTGCCTAGTGATGCTAAGATAAGTGAAGAACTTGATAAAGTTAAGAGAGAATTAGAAATTTCGAGAAAGATAAATAGTGATCTAAATACTTCTGTTGAATTCTTGGAATCACAATTGACTACTGCTCGAAAAATGTATGAAAATTGGTCGTATGGTCTAAAAGCTCTCGATTATGTGTCTAGTACAACTAACAATCAAAACAAAACTGGTTTGGGATATACAGGTCAGCAACACAGTGTACGACACAGTGCCAGAAATTTCGAAAGAGACTTTCGTAAAAGAAAATATGTTGATCTACCTGAATATTTAATTTGCAACTTTTGTGGAAAAAATGGACACCTTATGGAGAACTATAATATCAAGAAAAGGAGTGTTGCGAAAAATGTAAAGTATGTAACTCAAGTATGGGTTAGAAAAGACTTATTAGAAGCTCAACAAAAGAAAAAGAGACCCAAACAGATTTGGGTTCCTAAAATTAACAAGTGATCTTTTTGCAGGCAAACGTGAGAGGAAGCAGCCTATGGTATCTCCACAATGGCTACTCAAGACATATGACTGGTGATAAATCTCAATTTCTCTCACTAGTAGCCTACCATGGAGGTTGTGTTACATTTAGCGACAACAAAAAGGGAGAAATAAGTGGTATTGGAAACGTCGGTAAATCCCTAACACACTCCACAGAGAATGTGATGTTGGTTAGTGGTTTGAAAAATTTGTTAAGCATATCCCAATTGTGTGATCAAGGTAATTCTGTTGAATTTCATGCATGAATATTTTACAAGATAATTTATGGCTTTGGGATTAATTTCTGGAAATTAGTTGAGTATTATGCGTGTTGTCCTCCTTTAAATATGTTAATTAGAGTGTTGATGCATGTCTTTGTGAAGCTTTGTGAGTAAAGGTCTACGTGATATAAAAAGGACTCGTAATGGTCTAATGATGCTGTCCTAATGTCATGATCCTAAGTTGCCGAACTAATGAGCTTTTATAATCCTAAGTTGCCGAATTATTGAGCTATGAAATGTTAATTCTTTCTCCTATGGCAAGCTTGATCTTTAGCCCGATATTCTGATTTGTTATTTATGAGTTTGACATTTGTGCCTCATTATTTCTTTCTTTCATATGTCTCATCTTATCTTCATTTCCCTATTATTATCCTTCTTTTCCTTACCCATCGCTCCAAAGTTCAACAAGTGCTTTTAATCTTGATTCATGATAATCTATGGGAAAAGAACATCTTGATAAGATGATGGAAGAAAAAGACGCATCAGTTAAGGGGGAACATGAAAAGGTTGGAATGAAACACAAATACGTGAAAGAATGAAAGGTACTGATTCACACTGTGCAAGGCACAGTGCCAGGAGATGCATCAAAAAGAAAATGATGTCCGAATTAACTTATTATCTTTGATCTCTTATTGATTGACTCTAGTAATATTGTATGGTCTGCTTTTCCTTCATAAAAAAAAAGAAAAGAAAAGAAAAGTAAGACACTTATTTTAGATAAGTCATAGAGTTCAATTCAAATGTGAAGAAAATTATCAAAGCTTTGAAGATCATCATTTTGGATTCCAGTATTCCGATGATTAGTTATATTTGGAAAAGAATAGATTGTTCACTGGGACAGAAACACACAGTGCCACAGTGAAGAAAATCCTATGATGCTTATTTGCGGAAGTTGAAAATCTTTAATGAAAGGTTTAAGCACTTGTTGAGCCAATTGCCATTTCAAATCTTCAAGCTTGCATTACTTTTCTTTATCTTACTTTCTTAGCTATCAGCCATGATCCTACATGATTATTTCTTGCTTCATAATTTCGGATTGTGAGTTGAATTATTTTTTGCTTAATGGCTTCGGATTGTGAGTTGGATTATGACATAGCACCATCATCCTTAGTATTTATTGCTTGAGCTACTTGCATTATTTTGCTAACTATATCTCACTTTGACTCGCGAAACATGTTGATGCTCTCCTTTTGATAATGTCAAAAGGGGGAAGATGGGTATAATACTTAGACTAATGAATTGGTTATCTTGGTTACCATGTTACTTGTGAATGATGTTGAGTTATTTTTTCCTAATGTGATTAATGGTGCATATTTTGAGGGGGAAGTATTATTTGTTTCCATCATAAAAAAGGGGGAATTTGTTGTGACTCTAAGTCAATGTTATTTTGATGATGATAAACGCTTTATGCTATGACATGTATGTATGTAACAGTGATCTAAGAAAGCTATCAAGATTGGATGTTCAAGAAAGATCAAGATTTTAATGATATGGAAGCTTAGGTCTAGTTATGTTCTTAGTCATGTTTATGCAATGTAATTAACGTATTGGAACTTTGTGCTAAATTAGAAATATGAAATTAGGATGGTTAACTATTTTCTTAGAGTTAAGAAAATAGGTAATTATTTTAATTTCATGTGTCTATATTTAAAAAATATAAAAAGGGGAGTTTTTAATTTCGAAAATTAGTTTTGAAAGGAAAATATTTATTGTAAAGATTTTCGAATAAAAAGTTTTATTAAAAGAAAAACTGATTTTTAAAGAAAACGATTTTGATAAATATTTTTGGATAAAAATTGATTTAAAATCTGATTAATATATAGTTGGCATAAGATATGGAGGAATCCTTATCTTATAAGGAAAAGAAAAAATCAGTTTTTATAAAAGATAATATTGGATTTTGAATAGAAAAGAATTCTATCCCATTATTTTAGGAATAAAAATTGTTCAAAAAGATAATACATTTTGGAGAAGGATTCTTATTCAGTTGATTGAATTATATAAGGGATAGAAATCATTATAGCAAAACACGTTTTCAGATTTGGAGAGATAAAGATTTTGAGAGCTGAAAACGGACTCCCAGAGCACAGTGTACGGCACAGAGTTCTAGTAAGTTAAGGTTTCTAAATAAAGCTTGTAACGATCTTCTATTTGCTTGAATAAGAAGCAAGTCTTTCAGGAATATTTCTTTCTGTAATTCTTATATTATAGGAGAGTAGCAACACTTAGGGTTAAGTGTTGGGGAGCACTACTAGAGTTAGTAGTGGGGGAATCGAATTGTATCAAGAGTTTGATATTTTACGATTCAAATAATAAAAGAGTAGTTTGTGTGGACGTAGATCTCAGAGGTGAGATTGAACCACGTTAAATTCCTGTGTCTTATTATTTGATTTCATTGTTTTCATGTTTGATACAATTTCGTTCGAGCAAGGACATTAATCGGAGAATTTACGAGTGAATAACACAGTGCACAACACTGTGCCATAAGCGTGTTTTTACGAAAATCGATTAGTTTTAGCCACTCAATTCAAACCCCCCTTTCTTGAGTGTCACATTGAGTTCCAACAAGTGGTATCAGAGCAGGCTATTCTCGAAAGGCTCATCCCTAGAGAATAGAAGTCATGAACATGCAAGATGACTCTCGAGATAGACACACCAAGTGTCCGATTTTCAACGGAAAAGACTACGGATGGTGGAAGGCTAGGATGAGGATCTACATCCAAGGATTGGACTATGAATGCTGGAAAGTCATAAGGAAAGGACCAATCCTTATCCAAGCCAAAAACGCTGAAGGAAAGATGGTCGACAAGGATGAAGACGACTACAATTCAGTTGACTATGCAAAAGCCGAAAGAAACTTCAAAGCTATGAGTATTCTCCAATATGGAATTGGACCTGATGAATACTCAAGGATAACGGCTTGTACTACAGCAAAAGAAATATGGGACACGCTGGAGTTGGCCCACGAAGGTACGAATGAGGTAAAACAATCTAGAATAGATTTGCTTGTCCAACAATATGAATTGTTTACTATGAATATGGACGAATCTATTAAAGAAATGTTCACTATATTTACACTAATCACTAATGAATTACGTTCTCTAGGCAAAACATATACTTCTGAAGATTTAGTGAGAAAGGTGTTAAGAAGTTTAACAAATCGATGGCTCCCAAAAATAACCGCTATTCAAGAAGCTAATGATTTGACTAAACTTTCACTAGAACAACTTATTGGATCATTAATGACTCGTGAACTTCTCTTAGATTCTAAAACTAATGAACCAAAAAGTAAAGGTATAGCCTTGAGAACTGAATAGGATATTGAAAATAGTGATAGTGATGATGATATTGATTTTCTTACTAGGAGATTTAAAAAATTTCTCAAAAAGAACAAAAACAACAATCCTAGAAAATATGAAAATTTCAAAGGTAAGAGCACTACCTCTAACTTTAAGAAAAGTGCTACTAATTCGGGTTGTTTCAAGTGTGGAGAGTTAAATCACAGGATTAAAGAATGTCCCTTATGGGATGATGAGAAGCCCAAAGAAAGAAGGGAGCAATCGAAGAAAGAATTCAAAAAGGCTATGATAGCTGCCGTTTGGGGAGATTCGGATTCTGACGAAGAACAGTCAGAGGCACAGTGCCATGAGGAAAAATTATGTCTGAATGCTGTACAGACATCACAAAGAAAGGCACAGTGCCAGGACGACTCTCACTTGTGTCTAATGGCGAAAAGTTCAAACTCCCAAGATGAAACTGAAGACAGTGAGGTAAGTCTTCATTCTCTAAAACCTTCAATACATCTTCTTTCAAAAAACCAACTTGTTACTTTACTTGGAAATATCATTGATGATTGTCAAGAAATGAATGATGATTTTTCAATCATGAAAAAGGAAGTAAAAAATTTAACTAAGCAAAAGATTGGGTTGGAATTGGAATATAAGGATTTATTAAAGGATCCGTAAAGAACCGATGAAGAAGACTGATGAACTTGAAAAAATTATTGAAGAGAAAGATACTGAGATAAACGCTCTAAGATACGAAAAGTCTCTTGCTAACGAAATCGTAAATGACACAGTGCCATACACTGTGTTAGAAGCTGAAAAATCGAGTCTTGAAAAGCAAATTGAATCGCTAAATCATGAGTTAGTTGAACTAAAGAATTCAAGACAGAAATCAAGAATTGTTCCACTAATGCAGCCTAGTGATGCTAAGATAAGTGAAGAACTTGATAAAGTTAAGAGAGAATTAGAAATTTCGAGAAAGAGAAATAGTGATCTAAATACTTCTGTCGAATTCTTGGAATCAAAATTGACTATTGCTCGAAAAATGTTTGAAAAGTGGTCGTATGGTCTAAAAGCTCTCGATTATTTGTCTAGTACAACTAACAATCAAAACAAAACTGGTTTGGGATATACAGGTCAGCAACAGTGTACGGCATAGTGCCAGAAATTTCGAAAGAGACTTTCGTAAAAGAAAATATGTTGATCTAACTGAATATTTAATTTGCAACTTTTGTGGAAAAAATGGACACCTTATGGAGAACTGTAATATCAAGAAAAGGAGTGTTGCGAAAAATGTAAAGTATGTAACTCAAATATGGGTTAGAAAAGACTTATTAGAAACTCAACGAAAGAAAAAGGGACTCAAACAGATTTGGGTTCCTAAAATTAACAAGTGAGCTTTTTGCACGCAAACGTGAGAGGAAGCAACCTATGGTATCTCCACAGTGGCTACTCAAGACATATGACTGGTGATAAATCTCAATTCCTCTCACTAGTAGCGTACCATGGAGGCTGTGTTACATTTGGCGACAACAATAAGGGAGAAATAAGTGGTATTGGAAACGTCGGCAAATCCCTAACACACTCCATAGAGAATGTGATGCTGGTTAGTGGTTTGAAAAATTTGTTAAGCATATCCCAATTGTGTGATCAAGGTAATTCTGTTGAATTTCATGCATGAATATTTTACAAGATAATTTATGGCTTTGGGATTAATTTCTGGAAATTAGTTGAGTATTATGCTTGTTGTCCTCCTTTAAATATGTTAATTAGAGTGTTGATGCATGTCTTTGTGAAGCTTTGTGAGTAAAGGTCTACGTGATATAAAAAGGTCTCGTAATGGTCTAATGATGTTGTCCTAAAGTCATGATCCTAAGTTTTCGAACTAATGAGCTTTTATAATCCTAAGTTGCCGAATTATTGAGCTATGAAATGTTAATTCTTTCTCCTATGGCAAGCTTGATCTTTAGCCCGATATTCTGATTTTTTATTTATGAGTTTGACATTTGTGCCTCATTATTTCTTTCTTTCATATGTCTCATCTTATCTTCATTTCCCTATTATTATCCTTCTTTTCCTTACCCATTGCTCCAAAGTTCAACAAGTACTTTTAATCTTGATTCATGATAATCTATGGGAAAAGAACATCTTGATAAGATGATGGAAGAAAAAGACGCATCAGTTAAGGGGGAACATGAAAAGGTTGGAATGAAACACAAATACGTGAAAGAATGAAAGGTACTGATTCACACTGTGCAAGGCACAGTGCCAGGAGATGCATCAAAAAGAAAATTATGTCCGAATTAACTTATTATCTTTGATCTCTTATTGATTGACTCTAGTAATATTGTATGGTCTGCTTTTCCTTCATAAAAAAAAAGAAAAGAAAAGAAAAGAAAAGTAAGACACTTATTTTAGATAAGTCATAGAGTTCAATTCAAATGTGAAGAAAATTATCAAAGTTTTGAAGATCATCATTTTGGATTCCAGTATTCCGAAGATTAGTTATATTTGGAAAAGAATAGATTGTTCACTGGCACAGAAACACACAGTGCCACAGTGAAGAAAGTCCTATGATGCTTATTTGCGGAAGTTGAAAATCTTTAAAGAAAGGTTTAAGCACTTGTTGAGCCAATTTCCATTTCAAATCTTCAAGCTTGCATTACTTTTCTTTATCTTACTTTCTTAGCTATCAGCCATGATCCTTCATGATTATTTCTTGCTTCATAATTTCGGATTGTGAGTTGGATTATTTTTTGCTTAATGACTTCGGATTGTGAGTTGGATTATGACATAGCACCAACATCCTTAGTATTTATTGCTTGAGCATTATTTTACTGACTATATCTCACTTTGACTCGCGAAACATGTTGATGCTCTCCTTTTTGATAATGTCAAAAGGGGGAAGATGGGTATAATACTTAGACTAATGAATTGGTTATCTTGGTTACCATGTTACTTGTGAATGATGTTGAGTTATTTTTCCCTAATGTGATTAATGGTGCATATTTTGAGGGGGAAGTATTATTTGTTTGTCATCATCAAAAAAGGGGAATTTGTTGTGACTCTAAGTCAATGTTATTTTGATGATGATAAACGCTTTATGCTATAACATGTATGTATGTAACAGTGATCTAAGAAAGCTATCAAGATTGGATGTTCATGAAAGATCAAGAACTTGAAGATATGGAAGCTTAGGTCTAGTTATGTTCTTAGTCATGTATATGCAATGTAATTAACGTATTGGAACTTTGTGCTAAACTAGAAATATGAAATTAGGATGATTAACTATTTTTTTAGAGTTAAGAAAATAGGTGATTATATTAATTTCATGTGTCTATATTTAAAGAATATAAAAAGGGGAGTTTTTAATTTCGAAAATTAGTTTTGAAAGGAAAATATTTATTGTAATGATTTTCGGATAAAAAGTTTTAAAAAGAAAAACTAATTTTTAAAGAAAACGATTTTGATAAAGATTTTTGGATAAAAATTGATTTAAAATCTAATTAATACATAGTTGACATAATATATGGAGGAATCGTTATCTTATAAGGAAAAGAAAAAATCAGTTTTTATAAAAGATAAAATTGGATTTTGAATAGAAAAATAATTCTATCCCTTTATTTTAGGAATAAAAATTGTTCAAAAAGATAATACATTTTGGAGAAGGATTCTTATTCAGTTGATTGAATTATATAAGGGATAGAAATCATTTGCTTGAATAAGAAGCAAGTCTTTGAGGAATATTTCTTTCGGTAATTCTTATATTATAGGAGAGTAGCAACACTTAGGGTTAAGTGTTGGGGAGCACTACTAGAGTTAGTAGTGGGGGAATCGAATTGTATCAAGAGTTTGATATTTTACGATTCAAATAATAAAAGAGTAGTTTGTGTGGACGTAGATCTCAGAGGTGAGATTGAACCACGTTAAATTCCCGTGTCATATTATTTGATTTCATTGTTTTCTTGTTTGATACAATTTCGTTCGAGCAAAAACATTAATCGGAGAATTTACTAGTGAATAACACAGTGCACGGCACTGTGCCATAAGAGTGTTTTTGCGAAAATCGATTAGTTTTAGCCACTCAATTCAAACCCCCCTTTCTTGAGTGTCACCTTGAGTTCCAACAAGTGGTATCAGAGCAGGCTATTCTCGAAAGGCTCATCCCTAGAGAATAGAAGTCATGAACATGCAAGATGACTCTCGAGATAGACACACCAAGTGTCTGATTTTCAACGGAAAAGACTACGGATGGTGGAAGGCTAGGATGAGGATCTACATCCAAGGATTGGACTATGAATGCTGGAAAGTCATAAGGAAAGGACCAATCCTTATCCAAGCCAAAAACGCTGAAGGAAAGATGGTCGACAAGGATGAAGACGACTACAATTCAGTTGACTATGCAAAAGCCGAAAAAAACTTCAAAGCTATGAGTATTCTCCAATATGGAATTGGACCTGATGAATACTCAAGGATAATGGCTTGTACTACAGCAAAAGAAATATGGGACACGCTGGAGTTGGCCCACGAAGGTGCGAATGAGGTAAAACAATCAAGAATAGATTTGCTTGTCCAACAATATGAATTGTTTACTATGAATAAGGACGAATCTATTAAAGAGATGTTCACTAGATTTACACTAATCACTAATGAATTACGTTCTCTAGGCAAAACATATACTTCTGAAGATTTAGTGAGAAAGGTGTTAAGAAGTTTAACAATTCGATGGCTCCCAAAAATAACCGCTATTCAAGAAGCTTAAGCTTTGACTAAACTTTCACTAGAACAACTTATTGGATCATTAATGACTCATGAACTTGTCTTAGATTCTAAAACTAATGAACCAAAAAGTAAAGGTATAGCCTTGAGAACTGAATTGGAAATTGAAAATAGTGATAGTGATGATGATATTGATTTTCTTACTAGGAGATTTAAAAAATTTCTCAAAAAGAACAAAAACAACAATCCTAGAAAATATGAAAATTTCAAAGGTAAGAGCACTACCTCTAACTTTAAGAAAAGTGCTACTAATTCGGGTTGTTTCAAGTGTGGAGAGTTAAATCACAGGATTAAAGAATGTCCCTTATGGGATGATGAGAAGCCTAAAGAAAGAAGGGAGCAATCGAAGAAAGAATTCAAAAAGGCTATGATAGCTGCCGTTTGGGGAGATTCGGATTCTGACGAAGAACAGTCAGAGGCACAGTGCCATGAGGAAAAAT
The DNA here is from genome assembly GCA_947648045.1 of Beta corolliflora. Lineage (NCBI taxonomy): Eukaryota > Viridiplantae > Streptophyta > Magnoliopsida > Caryophyllales > Amaranthaceae > Beta > Beta corolliflora. The sequence goes on from CANSZD010002359.1 coordinate 243,671, forward strand.
TATGTCTGAATGCTGTACAGACATCACAAAGAAAGGCACAGTGCCAGGACGACTCTCACTTGTGTCTAATGGCGAAAAGTTCAAACTCCCAAGATGAAACTGAAGACAGTGAGGGAAGTCTTCATGCTCTAAAACCTTCAATACATCTTCTTTCAAAAAACCAACTTGTTACTTTGCTTGGAAATATCATTGATGATTGTCAAGAAATGAATGATGATTTTTCAATCATGAAAAAGGAAGTAAAAAATTTAACTAAGCAAAAGATTGGGTTGGAATTGGAATATAAGGATTTATTAAAGGACTGTAAAGAACTGATGAAGAAGACTGATGAATTTGAAAAAATTATTGAAGAGAAAGATACTGAGATAAACGCTCTAAGATACGAAATGTCTCTTGCTAACGAAATCGTAAATGACACAATGCCATACACTGTGTTAGAAGCTGAAAAATCGAGTCTTGAAAAGCAAATTGAATCGCTAAATCATGAGTTAGTTGAACTAAAGAATTCAAGACAGAAATCAAGAATTGTTCCACTAATGCTGCCTAGTGATGCTAAGATAAGTGAAGAACTTGATAAAGTTAAGAGAGAATTAGAAATTTCGAGAAAGAGAAATAGTGATCTAAATACTTCTGTTGAATTCATGGAATCACAATTGACTATTACTCGAAAAATGTATGAAAAGTGGTCGTATGGTCTAAAAGCTCTCAATTATTTGTCTTGTACAACTAACAATCAAAACAAAACTGGTTTGGGATATACAGGTCAGCAACACAGTGTACGACACAGTGCCAGAAATTTCGAAAGAGACTTTCGTAAAAGAAAATATGTTGATCTACCTGAATATTTGATTTGCAACTTTTGTGGAAAAAATGGACACCTTATGGAGAACTGTAATATCAAGAAAAGGAGTGTTGCGAAAAATGTAAAGTATGTAACTCAAATATGGGTTAGAAAAGACTTATTAGAAGCCCAACCAAAGAAAAAAGGACCCAAACAGTTTTGGGTTCCTAAAATTAACAAGTGATCTTTTTGCAGGCAAACGTGAGACGAAGCAGCCTATGTTATCTCCACAGTGGCTACTCAAGACATATGACTGGTGATAAATCTCAATTCCTCTCACTAGTAGCCCACCATGGAGGCTGTGTTACATTTGGCGACAACAAAAAGGGAGAAATAAGTGGTATTGGAAACGTCGGCAAATCCCTAACACACTCCATAGAGAATGTGATGTTGGTTAGTGGTTTGAAAAATTTGTTAAGCATATCCTAATTGTGTGATCAAGGTAATTTTGTTGAATTTCATGCATGAATATTTTACAAGATAATTTATGGCTTTGGGATTAATTTCTGGAAATTAGTTGAGTATTATGCTTGTTGTCCTTCTTTAAATATGTTAATTAGAGTGTTGATGCAAGTCTTTGTGAAGCTTTGTGAGTAAAGGTCTACGTGATATAAAAAGGACTCGTAATGGTCTAATGATGCTGTCCTAATGTCATGATCCTAAGTTGCCGAACTAATGAGCTTTTATAATCCTAAGTTGCCGAATTATTGAGCTATGAAATGTTAATTCTTTCTCCTATGGCAAGCTTGATCTTTAGCCCGATATTCTGATTTTTTTTTATGAGTTTGACATTTGTGCCTCATTATTTCTTTCTTTCATATGTCTCATCTTATCTTCATTTCCCTATTATTATCCTTCTTTTCCTTACCCATTGCTCCAAAGTTCAACAAGTGCTTTTAATCTTGATTCATGATAATCTATGGGAAAAGAACATCTTGATAAGATCATGATGGAAGAAAAAGACGCATCAGTTAAGGGGGAACATGAAAAGGTTGGAATGAAACACAAATACGTGAAAGAATGAAAGGTACTGATTCACACTGTGCAAGGCACAGTGCCAGGAGATGCATCAAAAAGAAAATGAGGTCCGAATTAACTTATTATCTTTGATCTCTTATTGATTGACTCTAGTAATATTGTATGGTCTGCTTTTCCTTCATAAAAAAAAAAGAAAAGAAAAGAAAAGAAAAGTAAGACACTTATTTTAGATAAGTCCTAGAGTTCAATTCAAATGTGAAGAAAATTATCAAAGTTTTGAAGATCATCATTTTGGATTCCAGTATTCGAAGATTAGTTATATTTGGAAAAGAATAGGTTGTTCACAAGGCACAGAAACACACACAGTGCCACAGTGAAGAAAGTCCTATGATGCTTATTTGCGGAAGTTGAAAATCTTTAAAGAAAGGTTTAAGCACTTGTTGAGCCAATTGCCATTTCAAATCTTCAAGCTTGCATAACTTTTCATTATCTTACTTTCTTAGCTATCAGCCATGATCCTGCATGATTATTTCTTGCTTCATAATTTCGGATTGTGAGTTGGATTATTTTTTGCTTAATGACTTCGGATTGTGAGTTGGATTATGACATAGCACCAACATCCTTAGTATTTATTGCTTGAGCATTATTTTACTGACTATATCTCACTTTGACTCGCGAAACATGTTGATGCTCTCCTTTTTGATAATGTCAAAAGGGGGAAGATGGGTATAATACTTAGACTAATGAATTGGTTATCTTGGTTACCATGTTACTTGTGAATGATGTTGAGTTATTTTTCCCTAATGTGATTAATGGTGCATATTTTGAGGGGGAAGTATTAATTGTTTGTCATCATCAAAAAGAGGGAATTTGTTGTGACTCTAAGTCAATGTTATTTTGATGATGATAAACGCTTTATGCTATAACATGTATGTATGTAACAGTGATCTAAGAAAGCTATCAAGATTGGATGTTCATGAAAGATCAAGATTTTGATGATATGGAAGCTTAGGTCTAGTTATGTTCTTAGTCATGTTTATGCAATGTAATTAACGTATTGGAACTTTGTGCTAAATTAGAAATATGAAATTAGGATGGTTAACTATTTTCTTAGAGTTAAGAAAATAGGTAATTATATTAATTTCATGTGTCTATATTTAAAGAATATAAAAAGGGGAGTTTTTAATTTCGAAAATTAGTTTTGAAAGGACAATATTTATTGTAAAGATTTTCGGATAAAAAGTTTTATAAAAAGAAAAACTGATTTTTAAAGAAAACGATTTTGATAAAGATTTTTGGATAAAAATTGATTTAAAATCTGATTAATATATAGTTGGCATAAGATATGGAGGAATCCTTATCTTATAAGGAAAAGAAAAAATCAGTTTTTATAAAAGATAAAATTGGATTTTGAATAGGAAAAGAATTTTATCCCTTTATTTTAGGAATAAAAATGTTCAAAAAGATAATACATTTTGGAGAAGGATTCTTATTCAGTTGATTGAATTATATAAGGGATAGAAATCATTATAGAAAAACACGTTTTCAGATTTGGAGAGATAAAGATTTTGAGAGCTGAAAACGGACTCCCAGAGCACAGTGTACGGCACAGAGTTCTAGTAAGTTAAGGTTTCTAAATAAAGCTTGTAACGATCCTCTATTTGCTTGAATAAGAAGCACGTCTTTGAGGAATATTTCTTTCTGTAATTCTTATATTATAGGAGAGTAGCAACACTTAGGGTTAAGTGTTGGGGAGCACTACTAGAGTTAGTAGTGGGGGAATCGAATTGTATCAAGAGTTTGATATTTTACGATTCAAATAATAAAAGAGTAGTTTGTGTGGACGTAGATCTCGGAGGTGAGATTGAACCACGTTAAATTCCTGTGTCTTACTATTTGATTTCATTGTTTTCTTGTTTGATACAATTTCGTTCAAGCAAGTACATTAATCGGAGAATTTACGAGTGAATAACACAGTGCACAGCACTGTGCCATAAGAGTGTTTTTGCGAAAATCGATTAGTTTTAGCCACTCAATTCAAACCCCCATTTCTTGAGTGTCACCTTGAGTTCCAACAAATCTGATGTCATTTTGTCATTTATTTCATGTCATTTGACTTACTTTTATAAAAAAATAAAAGTAGTTGTGATTTTGAGGTTGTTACACAGTGTAATAGTTACACCTAAGAATTTGTGTATAGTTTACAACTTCATAAAACAGATAGTGTAATATTTTCTTTATAATTTTAGTTCCCCTTTTTTGTTGTAACAAAACAATTTTTATCGAAATGTTGATTGAAAATTTACCTGCCTTCGTAGCTGATATAATATTATCAAAGGATTTTACATTATATAATATCAAAGAATTTTACATCTATTATTATTATTAGGGTCATTTAATAAATTATTAAATGACCCTAGTACTCCAGTACTCTTTTTGTATGACTAAAAATTTAAAATCATTTACCTCCGCCATTACCACTCCGTAAGAGCTGACATAAGTAGGACAATGGCTGCATATTTTTGGTCGCCATAAATGCGGCAGCAGTGGCTGAGGGCGACTTGAACAAAGAACCATCGCCACTCAAATTACTGAGTATAGTTTCATTGTTAACAGTGAAATTCGGAGGCAATACTTCCAGATATGATAGCAGTGGAGGAGAACGATGCCGATCCACCAGTTTTTCCCTGATAATAAGATGTATCTTCGAATTAATAATTTTACAGCAATTGTAAATTAAATTGCTAGCTACTCATGTACATACGCCTTAAGACCTGTACTATGCAGGGGCGGTTCTTGACCCATGCAGTATGAGCAACGGAATAGGGCCCCCAAAATACAGGGCCCGAAATATATTTACATCAAATGTTTGAAAGGAAGACAAGAGCAAAGCTTTTGGATTAGTGGTAAAGTGGCAAGGGAAGAGCAACAAGGATGCGGGTTCTATTCTTGGTAGGAGCAAAACTCATTTAGTATGAATTCCTATTCCCATCTTCCCCATTAATGGCTACTCATTTTTTCCAACTCTCTCTCATTAATTTCAACTCATCCTTTTTACCCAAGTAATTTTTTTTTGAATTGAGAATCTTATATCATTTATGAACTACATATGAAGGGGCCAATTTTAAGAGAATGTATAGGGCCTCCGTTATATTTGCCTCGCCCCTGGTACTATGATACATTTTTTTTATGGATACTTGATGAAAGTTAGGACACCCTTCTCTCAAGGGAGACTCCTAATGAATCAAGAAGAACAAATTTATGTAACGAAGGTTCTGTACTATGATACATGCATCCAGGATACATACATCAAAATAATGTCAACAAAGACACATATGGATTCAAAATGTTGAAAGTGACATGTGCCCTATATTTTTATTTTAGTAACTTATTTGAATTAAAAAGGACAACATGTGTAACAATCAACAAAACTGGCAAGACTTTATCAAAACCGATCCTCCCTTGAGGGATAGGTGCCCTAAAAATTGTTGTACCAAAAAAAATAAATCAAAGCTGACAAAAAAGCTAGTACTGCGAACACTAAAAATAGTTTTGTTTATCTAAATAAATTAATTGATATCTAAAAATGACTAAATTAAACAGATTAGAACTTTTTTTTTTTGAGGGGAAAAGCCAACTAGTAATATTAATCAAGGGACAAAATATCCGAGAGTACATAGGGAGCAATCTCCGAAGGACAGTGATTTTTCCACACCTGCTCTACACCAAAAGGCACTAGTTTGGCAAGGTGATGGGCTTCAAAATTCCCATCCCTTTTAACATGAGACCAAATAACATAATGAAAGGAAGAGCTAATCTCCATAATATCTTCTAAGACATTATCAAAATCCGAAAAAAACACAATAGCTTTAGAGAGGCGATTCACAAGAGCTTGACAATCCGACTCCATAATAATGGTCTCATATCCATGGCTTTTGGCAAGCTTGAGGGCACAAAGAAGGGCTCTACTCTCGGTAATCTCCGGAGACCACAAAGCACGAACACGCCTTGTGGCACTAGTAGAATAATTGCTTATTGCTGCGGTTTTACTCATACGCAGCTCCGCAGCAATATATTACGTAAAAAGAAAAGGAAAAATATAAAATAACCATATTGCTGCGGTTTCGGCCGAAAACCGCAGCAATATAGTTTGAACGGAATTTTTTTGACTATTTGACCAAAAATATTGCTGCGGTTTCTGGCAAGAACCGCAGCAATATATTAAAATAATATTTTTTTATATTTGTATAATATATTGCTGCGGTTCTTTTTAGAAACCGCAGCAATATGTCCTTAAAAAAGTATTTAAAGATGCTAGGGTTTTTTCATCCTCTCTCCTCTCTCAACTCACGCCTCTCTCACCTCTCTCCTCTCTCAACTCACGCCTCTCTCCTCTCAACTCACGCCTCTCTCCTCTCTCCTCTCTCAATTCACGCCTCTCTCCTCTCTCAATTCGCAGCACCATGAATAATTTATACTTTACCGTTCATCATTTCGAATTGATTCTTATGGGCAAACAAAGACAAAAATATTTAATCAGTGACTTCACTCATTCATTAGCTCCTTCAAGTATCACTTACAAATTGGGATTTTCAGGCGAAGATTTCAGGCAAATTTAACTGTTCAACAAGATTCAAAACTCGGATCTTTCTGAAATTTTCAAAGGTTTAAGCTTTAAACTTGTCACTTCCACAAATTTGACGGAGAATTCAGAATTGGAGTAACCCAGAAAGTGTTTTGGGTAAGTTGATGTGTTATTGCTCTTGTTTCGTTGTTTAATCCAATTTTAAACTGGGTTTTCTTTTTCTTTAGCTCTTAATTTACAAAATAGTAAGCTTTAAAAGAACGAATCCTCTCAAACTCGTTCGTCCTTCCTTCGAATCCTCTCAAACTCGTTCGTCCTTCCTTCGAATCTGAAGCGCCATCGTTAGTTCTTCGTCGGCCGTTCGTTCGTTCTTCGCCGTCGGTCGTTCGTTCGAACACAAGACCACCAGAGGACCGCACGACCACCGAAGCTTTGGTCTTGTTTTGATTTTGTTCTTCTTTCCATTTTGTTGCTGCAATTGATAATTTGTTGATTTCAATATTGTGGTAATTTGTTGATTTATTATTTGTTTTGTTTTGATTTTGCTGCTATTTCGTTTTTGTTTTGATTTTGTTCTTCTTTCGATTTTGTTGCTGCAATTGTGTAGCATAATCTAATATTTGTTTTGTTTTAGGATTTTTTTTTTTGTTTTTTTAGATCAGTTTCTTATTTTTTCTAATATATTTTTTGTTTTTATTATATTTTTTTGTAATTAGTCAGTTAGTTGTAACAGTTCTTTTTTATTTTTTCTTTGATCTTTTGTATTATTTATATAACTTGTTTTTTATCTTTATATATTAATGAGATTCATATGTCATTTCATATTTGCTTTTTTCTTGGTACTATAATTTTAGTTTTTTTATACTCTGCCTTGAATATATTGTAATAATATATTACAATTTGTATTTTTATATTTTTGAATTTTGTATAATAATTTTTTTGTAATTAGTTTCAATCAGTAGTGTTTTATTTTCTTTTAGCCTTTTTGTCTTTCAAATTTGATGGCAAATGAAAAAAAAAAAATTTTTTTTACCTGTACCAGTACATATTGCTGCGGTTTTCCCTAGAAACCGCAGTAATATACTGCCTTTTTTTAATGAAAAATATGAATATTGCTGCGGTTTTTCCCAGAAACCGCAGCAATATACTGTCTGTTTTTAATAAAAAATATGAATATTGCTGCGGTTTTTCCCAGAAACCGCAACAATATGTTGTAATATTGCTGCGTTTTATTACCTATTGCTGCGCCCTTAATTGCTGCGCGGTCAAAACCGCCGCAATAGGCCACTTAATGACCGCATCAATAAGCATTTATTCTACTAGTGTGGCCGCAAACAAAACATCACCCCTATCATCTCGTGCCACAACACCCATACCAACCCATCCATCAATCATCAAAGATGCGTCAGCGTTCAACTTCACCACTCCAGCAGGTGGGGCTATCCAGCGGCTTGCGCTGCTCACTTGTCGAGGCACCATGCTTGTGTACACTCGCTTGGCATAGGAGTTATGCTCCTTTACAACTCGCTCCAGGCGCGCCAACAACACATTGTTGGGAGTAATTTGATCTTCAAAAACTTTTAGGTTCCTTTCACCCCAAATTATCCACGCAAGGGTAGCAGCTTTTTGTCTCAACTTTGCATCTTCATTCTTCCACGCCAACATTAAATCACAGCAGCTCAATGCCGTGATATTTGTCACCAACCTGCTACACCCAACTTCATCCCATAAATCCCTCACACTCTGGCATAAGAAAAGCGCATGGTAGCTCCTCTCATCCTCCACTCCACACCACGGACAGATGACATTATCCACAAGATGCCTATGTTTGAGCAGCGCTCGAGTTGGCAGACTATTGGTACAAAGTCTCCAACAGAATTGTTTAACTTTTGGTGAAACTTCCATACTCCAAATCTCCTTCCAAGCCAAGTGTAAATTATCCAAATTCCCACCCTTCCCTAGCATGTAAGCAGTTTTGGTGGAGTATAATCCATCCTTTGAATACGCCCAAGTTAAAGATTCATGTGGAGGTCTCAAACTTAGAGGTATCGAAAGAATACATTACTGGTCCCTTTCATTGAAATGCAAAGAAATGAGATCGTACTTCCATTCCATCCTTGACGAATCAATAAGATCACTAACCTGCGAGATGCTTTCAACTGGCGGGCTTGTTATGAATCTTCCTTCTTCCCCTACTACCCATGGGTCATGCCACACCTCCACACTAGCCCCATCACCAATCCTCCATAAAGCCCCCTCTTCAATTAATGCCTTTGCACTCCGAATGCTGCTCCATGAGTAACTCCCTGCATACCCCAAAGAAGCTTCAAGAAAGGATTGATTTGGGTAACACTTTCCCTGCATTACACGCCCCACTAGAGAGTCTGCACGCTGAACTAATCTCCATGCTTGCCTTCCTAGAAGAGCATTATCATTAAACACCCTCAGGTCTCTAAATCCCATACCTCCAAGAAACTTGGGAGTACACATATCTTCCCATGATTTCAAGTGAATTTTGCGATCTGGGCCCGAACCCCAAAAGAAACGCGTCATAGCCGAGCTTATCTTCTCAATAATCGAACAAGGGAGCTTATAAACCCCCATCAGATACGTCGGAACCGCTTGAATTATAAGATTTGAGCAAAATCTCTTTCCCCGCTCTTGACAAAAGTTTCTCTTTCCAGCCTTGCAATCTCTTCCAGATTCTATCCATAAGAGATTCAAACATAACTTTTTTTGACCTGCCTACCACAGTAGGAAGGCCTAAATACTTGCTATGTCTATCAACTAGTCGCATGTTTAGAAATTCCATCAAATCTTCCGGTTGTTCAGTGCTTACCCCTCCACTAAAAGACACCTTCGACTTTTCATAATTAATTTTCTGCCCGGATGCTTTTTCATACTGGTTGAGAATATCAACTATAGTTCTGCATTCCTGTCGGTTAGCCCTAGCAAAGAGAAGACTATCATCAGCAAAAAGAAGGTGAGAAATTTCCATACCATTGTGACTTGCCTTAGCTCCATGAAGCTTTCTTTCCTGCACTTTTGCTTGCAACATGTGAGAGAAAGCACCAGCTACCAATATAAAGAGGTAAGGGGAAATAGGGTCCTCTTGTCTCAACCCCCTCGATGGAGTCACACCACCACATACTCTTCCATTCAAGATAAAAGAGTAGGAAACAGTAGAAACACAAGTCATCACCAAATTTACCCATCTGCCGTCAAACCCCATAGTGAGTAAGAGTTTCCTCATAAAACCCCACTCCACTCTATCACAGGCCTTGCTCATATCCAGTTTCAGAGCAATAGTCCCTTTCCAGCCCTTGCTCCTTTTCTTCATTGTATGAAACAACTCCAGTGCTATAAGGGCATTATCAGTGATTAAACGCCCCGGAACAAAAGCACTCTGGTTCTTAGTTACAACATGAGGAAGAATATGTTTCAGGCGCATTACAAGAGTTTTAGTAACTAGCTTATACAGAACATTGCACAAACTAATTGGTCTGAACTCTACCAAAGACTTCGGGGACTTCACTTTAGGGATTAAAGCTACATTAGTGTTATTAACATGACTCGGGGAAATTAAACCATGTAAAATATCACTAACAAATTTAGTTACATCATTCCCTATAATATGCCAAAATCTTTGATAAAAAATAGCGTGCATACCATCCGGCCCCGGGGCCTTACATGGGTGCATCTGCAAAAGCGCCACATGAATTTCCTCCTTCGTATAGGGCTTGAGCAACATGTCATTATAATCCGGGGTTATGGATTGCGGCACATGATCAAGAACCTCCTTCAGCTGCATCGAGTTTGGCATCGTCGAAGTAAACAAGGACTCATAATAATTCTCCGCCACCTCCTCTAATTTTTGAGTCTCAGTCTGCCACACTCCCTCATCATCAAACAACCCATCAATTTTATTTCTCTTTTTTCGTTGGGATGCTTTGTGAAGGAAATAGCTTGTGTTGCGGTCATCATCTTGGACTTCGAGAACTCTTGACCTAAGATACCAATATGCCTCATTCTTGCGATGCAAATCATCAAGGAGACCTTCGAGTCTCTCGCACTCCGCACAGCTCACCTGAGTGATCGGTTGCTGCTGCACCACTCGCAAATCCCTCTCGGCATTCTCAATTTGTGTCCCTAATTTATCAAATTTCTCACTACTCCATATCTTCAGTATACTCCCCACCTTTCCCAACTTTTGTATCATAGAATCAGCAGCACTTGCACACCAAGAATCTCTCACCACTTGCTCACAGGAGTCATCAAACAACCATGCCGTTTCAAACTATTCGATTTTTGACGAGTTCAAAGCAATATTGGTGAGTGGTCTGAGTTATATCTCAGAACATGTTCAATCGCAACATGGGGATAGATTTGAGTCCAAATAGAGGAGGCCATAAACCTGTCAAGGCGTTCGCGGACTCGGGTTTCCACATTTTCCCCCCGCTCCCACGTCCACCATCTTCTCTCATAACCCAGATCCCTCAAAGTACAATTATTAAGCACTTCTCTAAAATTCTCCATCTCCCTCCTCTCACGAGTTGAACCACCTTCTTTTTCATCATGTGTTAAAATTTCATTAAAATCACCTCCCAACAAAATTAGCACATCTACACCATCACACAAATGTTGAATCAACTCCCAATTTCGGTATTTGTTCTCGACATCCGCCCACCCATAAATACCAATAAAGCGCCATAAACGCCCTTCCATGGTTATATTACCACATATATGATGACTGGAGAAAGAAACAAGATCAAAACTAACCTTATCTTCCTGCCAGTATAAGCACAGGCCACCCGATCTTCCCGTACTAGTAACTCCGAGAGCATTGGAAAACCCAATTCGATCTTTCACCATCTCAACAGCAGCTTTACTGATCATAGTCTCTGAGATAAAAACTACGTCAGGGGGCATGAAGATTACTCCATTTACAGAGTCTTTGAACTGTCCAAGGGTTGCCCATACCCTGACAGTTCCAGCATAGTAGATTCATAATGCTCGACGGGGTTGGTCTTCGCCAACCTCCGCCGTCATTGGAGTATCATATGGAACCGGAATGCTAAGCTTACTTCGTTTTCCACTACCCTCCCCTCCATCAACTGCTTCTAACTCCAACTTATCACATAGTCGTTTTTTCGTTACCTTCTGGCTGGGGTCCATAGTACCACTTTTTGGAGGCCTAGCAATCTTCTTCCACTTTTTACCTTTCTCCTTAGGACTCGACACACCAATCATAAATTGGAGTTGTGTCTTATCCAACACCTCGATACTCGAGTCTGCATGGAAATAAGCACATTCCATGCCTTCAGCATTTACATTCGTGCCTTCCTGCTCCCCCACTTTGTGAGAAAGTGGTATTGGAATGGCCCCTTCCTCCACGTTCTCCACTACAGAAATAGGAACTTTCTCAATCATGTTAGCCTTTTGAGCCACCTCAATATCCTTTGTCATGAAAAGGATTTTTCTGTTTGCTGCTATATTAGCAAATTCCTCCTTCTCCTTCACATGACCTTTCCTCGGTGATGCACGCAAATAAAGACCCCAACCAAATTGTCTTTTTTTATCATCATCAGAGATTGCAGTACAATCCTTCTCCGAATGACCTATAACTCCACAGGCGAAGCAGAAATACGGCAATCGCTTGTACTTGTACTCCACCTTCACTGTCTGTCCCCCCTCATCTTTGATCCATTGATGACGTTGCAATGGTTTGTCAACATTAATCATCAATCTAACTCTTCGAAATCTATCAAGGCCAAGGGTATCCTCTTCGATCTCCATATACTCTCCTAATCCTCCTATCAATGCTTTAATATCCTCATTAGACCTGCAATTGAAGGGGAGTTTACACACTCTAATCCAGAAGGGCGAAAGATTGAGTGGAACGTTTTCTGGTTGTTCCCCTCCCTCTATTTCCTTCAGTACCAGGAGGTGATTCTCCCAACACCAAGGTCTGCCTTTTAGGGCTTTTTCTTTATCTTTCCAGTGAAAAAACTGGAAGGTAAACAAATTCGGCCCCAGATTCTTAATTACCAGATTATGCGTTGGAGCCCAAACCTTCGTCATCGTTCTTTTGAAAGCTTCTGTATTATAGGGCCGAGCAGTCAGTAATTTTCCAATGAGCAAGAGAGACAGATCATCCTGAGATTCGATATTTTCTATTTCTCCTAGGTCTACCAGATCATTATCATCATCGGCTAAGCTGAGAGAGGAACATTTTGATGCGAGTTCGTCGGCCATCTGACCAGAGAACCAAGCGCCGACGCGGAGAAAAGGCTTATCTTTCGAAGGAGCCCAACCCTATCTTTCGAGGGAGTTTACTATTCTCAGCAGTCAGCTTTGCAACAAGCTCCAAATGAACTAATTGTAACCGATTAGAACTTAAATAAATAACGTATAGCTCCTATAAGACCCAGATCAAACAAAAATAAATTTAATTTGATTAAATTGTTTGTCACCAATGTTTATGAGTACAGGTGAGCGTGACTTTTACCCAGTCAAAATTTCCTGTTCGAAACTAAAGCCGGTTAGAACCGGATCCTAATATTTAAAATTATAGGACTAGGTTCGAACGAACCGAGTCGAGGAATGAGGAACTAAACCTAAACCCAATGGGAAGGATTCGTAGTCAATCAATTTGACAAATATGTTGTACATTACGTTTTTTTTTAAATCTAAATCTCATATAAATTACTCCCTCCGTTTCTTTTTAATCTACACACTTTCCTTTTTAGTTCGTTTCTTTTTATTCAGCACACTGTTACTTTTTCTATTTTTGGTAATATGTCACATCTACTTTCTGCTCTTTTTCCACCCATGTCATTCACTTTTTAATATTTTAACCCACTCTTTTGTTTCTCTCTCACTTTTCAGTTTCTCTCTCCACCTTTTTTCAGTTTCTCTCTCATACTTTTGTACTTCCTCCTTGGTTATCCCCCAAAGTGAACTGAGTAAATAAAAAAGAAATGGAGGGAGTACTTGGTTGTGATCGCTTTTAATTTACTTCAAAACAAAAATTTAATATGTCGTTTATGTTCTTATTTTTTAAAGATTAGTTTTATATAAAATTCTATAACTCTACTACCTCTCGAATGGGGTAATGTAATTTCTAGATGGATCAGCTAAGCACTACGCAGCTTATTTTTGTACCTGTTGTAACGGGTACCAAGTAGGTACTTGATACGAAGAACTAAAAGAACCAAAATCTTAACAAGTTACAATCAAATTCTACTTTTTAGACACAAAATCGGTCTCAATAATACCAGTTTCAGTTCTGAATGCAGTAGACAATGACTGGTTGAATCATATACCCGATATTTTTCTCAACCCTTACTAGGCAACAAAGAAGCGAACAAGCTCAAGAGACAATGTTAACTAGCTTAGTTGGTTCAAGTCTTGGGAGGTGGTGTTCAAGACCTGAGATCAAACCATGTCTACATTATTTGCCCTTGTAGCACCATATACACCAAAAAAATATTCAACATTTGGGAATGGAAACGTTTAATCAGATTTATTTTCATTGCTCTACACGATCCTTGGCCCTATAAAGAAAAGGTTTAGAATACATCTTAGAGGAATTTTTTATTTATATTCTTTTTTTGAAAAAATAAATAAGATAAGAGTGAAATTGCGAAACAACTATATATATATATATATATATATATATATATATATATATATATTTTGCTCAATTTATCATACCCCTAGAGAACGTGAGATATGGTTTTTGACTTGGTAAGAGATCGGCTTAAGAATCCGAGTACTCGATTTATGTAACATAAAAGCTTGTATGATAATAAATGTAACCTATACATAAGGGTTTATTCGCCTAAATTATATATTAAATAGATAATCTATCTGTAAAAGTTGTTTTTATTCCCTTCATCCTTTTTACCTGCTACATTCTATTTTGGCACTTCTTAGAACGTGCGTGTGGGAGGTGTTCAGACAAGAAATTTAGTAAATGACAAAAAAAAAGGGGCAAAAAGATGGATGTATATGAGTAAATAGCAAAAAAGGATGAAAAAATAGGCAAATGTTAGATAGGGATCATATACCAAAGAACGAATATAACAGGTTATTGGGACATTCTGTTTTGGGGTAGATATGTAAAAAGAAGCCCTAATAAGTTGAAGGGGAATAAAGGGAAAATCCAACATTGTTTAGTATGGGACTCGAAAGTGATGCCTATAGCACTAGGTTAGCACTTATTGCTCAATTTTGAATATATTGAAAAATGTAGTAAATAAAAAGAAGACATGGGAGCATATAATTTGAGGCAACTGAATCTCTATAGAAGACATGCGCTATAACATAAATCATACGTATTAACTAAGAAGAACAAATAGATCGTTACGTTTTGAGAATCTCCTGTTGTTGGCAAAAGACAAGGGCAACAGTTTCTTTTATCTCGTCATCCAATGTGATTCTCAGTCCCGTACGTCGTGCAAGTTCGATCATTCCTGCAAAAACTATAGCAAACCAAGGAGGGTACTTCTGAAGTTTGTCTTTGCGCTCAATAAACTTCATTGTATTAGCCATTATTATGAATGTCAATCCTGTAAAGTGAATACAAAAAAATGGACTTAATAGATACTCTATATACATAATACAACATATGTAGAGTAATTTTTTAAAAATATATAAAGTATAAACAAAAATACAAATAGGTCGATGGCCATCACTCTTTTGTTTGTGGTGATCTGCTGAAATAACACAAGAATTTTCTCCTCAAATATATGATGGAGTGGTGAATCCACTCGTGAAAATTCGTGTGGAGACAAGTCAAATGCGCATTAAACTCGTGACCAGAATTTCCTATCACTTTCATTATCTAGAGTTTATTGTTAATGATTGGATTTTCTTTTTTCTTCCAAATATTATGCAATACGTAATTGATTTATTATTTTGTGTTGTTTTTTAAGTTGATTGAAATATCAAACAAAAACTAAAATTTACCACTAAGAAACAATCTTACCTAAATACACTACAAAAATTAAAAACTCTTCTTGCAATTACAATTAAACACATTACAATTTAACATAAGGGAACAACTTTCAAAAATGAAAAAAAAAACATTAACACTTTTTTTGGATGAAAGTAAGGGAAAGTAAAAGGAAGGATGAAAGAGGAGGAAGGAAGGGGAAAGAAAGGGAGGTGAAAGGTAGAGCTTCATTTTCCCTTCAATATCCTTCAATTTCAGATGGTGGAGTTTATTAAAGAGAGAGAAAATAGATCCCTCCGGCCTCTCCCTTCCTTTCCTTACCCCAACCTCTTATCTCTATTATATAAGGGAAGGGGAGGGGGAATCTATGGTGTCCCCCCTATAAATTTACTTAAGTGCCCATCAGTAAATCAACTACTAACAAAAAATAGGAAAAAATAAAGTCAAACTCAAATATAGCATTAAAAAATTAACTTAAATGTTGAAGGCAATCAAGTTATAATTGAACCACAAAAAAAAAAGAAACATTGACAATAAGATTTAGTACATTTATGCTGAAAAAAGTAAAAAAGGAATTTTACATCAATCAAATATCTTATCAATCAATTCACAAACACAATCAAGTATTACATCAAAACGGTAAATATAATTCAATCAATTAACAAAGTGAAATGATTTATTTAATACAAAAGACTATACTAATACAACATGAAAAATCCTAAAAAAAATTCACTTAACATTCTTTTATCGTTCATCAAGTTTAATTTTTAAAACCTAAAAGAAAGAATAAGTAAAAAAATTGATAAAATAAGGGTTAAGTGATAGAGGCTTAACCTATGAAATTTAGCCAAAAAAATGTCTAATGTTCAAATTTTTACCTCTATTTATGCCCAAAAATGCTAGAATTTATGTTTGAAAAAACAAAAATAAATCAGGCACGCATTGCGTGCATAATTTACTAGTATCCAAATAAAGGAACTAGTTCCCTTCCTTTGCCCTTTCCTCCATTTATCTTCAATTTTTCTTATCCAAACAAAGTGCAAGGAAAATGGGTAATTTTGAGATAAGTGAAAATCACTACAATTTGACCTACTTTGACCCCCTTCTCCTTTTCTTATATGGGTAAGAGATTCAGAGATCCACAAAATAGTATGATGTAGATAACATGAGTATCAACCCCAAGAATTTACCATTTAACATCATTGGCATACACACTGTTTAAATATTATGATCACGAGAAATCTAGAGGTCTAGTATGATATCATGATTTAAATTGTGGGTCTAGAATTTTTGTGAACCACTAAATTAATATTCATCATCATTTTTAATAGGAAAAATTGACACCGACGAATCCAACTACGTCTTCTCCTTTTTTAAAAATCTCAACTATTGATTAACTAAGTTTAGTACCAGACGCTTTTCAGCTTATTGCTTATAACAGTCTCAATACATTTGTTTCTTCAACTGTTTAACAAAATGCCGTGTTATTTGCCGCCCTTATTTACCGTATATCGCCCGTATCCATACGGTCTTTTTTCTTTCTTTCTCCATCCTCTACTTCTTCTTCCTCCATATCATAACCATAACTACCATCACCTCCATCCAGCCGAGGCCCCACCCACCCCTGTAGCCCCCACGTCACCCCCACCCCGCCCCTACCCCAGCTCCCACGCACAACCCCCCCCCTCCCTCCACCCCTGCAGGCCGCAGCCCCCCCCCTCTCCTCTCCCCTTCCTTCCCTCGCTCCTCTCCCTCGCCCGCCGCCGCAGCCCCCGCCCCATCTTCCACCCCTCCCCCCCTTGCGGACTCTCGCTCCTCTCACTCGCGCCGTCCAGTCCCCCCTTCCGCAACCCCGGGCAACCCCCCATATTTCTTTTCATACTAAACAATTCTGAAATTTTAATATTTTTAGGTTAAAAAGTTTTTAAAAAATACAAAATACCGGCGGTGTTTAGTAAATACGGACGGTAAATTATAAACCCCTTGACAAACTGTTTTTAGGAGATAAATTTGAATATTTATAATGTTTAAAAGAACCTATAAAATGCTGGTCAATTAATCCGTGCATGTGATGTAAGTGAACATGTAGAGATGCTAGCATACTCTATAGAGAGTAAGAGAGCTCGTAACAATAATCTATCAAGCTAGTAACAATAACCTTTATCGATGTGCTGATGGCCCATTCTCCACGTCTTTAGGGCAACCATGCAAGCCAAAGTTGCAGGAAGACAATCAATGGTCAGATTTCCATTGTAATCTTTCTCTCCCCAAAACCCTTCTGAGTTTTGGTTGTTTAGAATCCACTCTAAACAACTGGTAAACATGGGTTTCTCATACTTATGTTTTGGATAAATTTTTAGGGGGTTTTCTAGAGAGATAGGCTCTGCCTTCTCTCTAGAAAACCCTAACCCTAGAAATTTCCCCAATTCAATTTTTTTAAGTCTTTTCTCCTTCTAGAATTTATCTTCAGCCCTGTTATTGATATTCAAGTCTTTTCGCTTCATTAATGACCTGTTTTTGGTCTTTGTGGTGAATTGCGAAATCCAAAGCTCCGGTTTTTATCGTCAAATTCGATCAATTTCTCCCCGAAATTGCTTTCGAAACTCGTTAATTCAGTCTTCTAAATAAGTCCCTTTCTTCAGCCTGTTCTCTTCTCTTCATCAAATCGTCGTCGTCATCTAAGTCGTCGTCTTCACGTCTACCTAGGCGATGGTGGATGAAGATCCAGTAAGCTCCCTCTAGAAAAATGGTTGGGTTTTGCACCGCTGGTTTTGTTCTCGGTGGAGGATCACTGGCTTTCCTTTGTTGGTGTTTCGTTCGCTAGTGCTCGGTGGCGGCTCTGGCGAAGGTGGTTCGGCCAGTGGTGCTAGTGCTGCTTGGTTTGTTTGCAGCGGGTTTAGTTTATGGGTTTTCAGTTCTTGTTCTTGTCTTTTAGTTTATTTTATTTTCTGTTCTTTTTAGTTTTTGTTATTTAGATGTTTAGCTTTGTGGTTGTTCTTGTGGCCTCAAGTAATTGTGCTTATCTTGTGAAGATTTGGGAGCTTATTCATTTTCGGTGGTGTTTGTCTTGCCCCCCGAGAAGGGTTCGACGTCGATTTGGACCTGGGGAGATGGTGTGATGCCGTGGCGGAGCATTTACTCGAGTTCCTTAGTGTTCCTTTTTCTTCGTTTTTCTGTACTTGAAGCTTATTGTAACCACCCTTATGGGGTGCTTTAGGAGGTGTCTCTTGTGTAGACATCTCCTAGTTTTCTTTCCTTATAAAAAAAAAAATACCTATGTTTTGGATCTCCAAGCATGGCTACCCATGCAGTGTCATAAGCAGAAGGAGAAATAATGGAGCATGGATTATCGACAGCTCTTACGAGCATCGTTTCGTTTATCTTATTCACTAAAGCTTGAGTAGCATCATCATGGGAGATTGCCATTGTTGAGGAAATAATGTAGAACGCACAATATGCAACTCAAGAACGAGTTAGTTTACTAATTTTTGCTCAAGGGTGTACTACTTGAAACCCTGGAACAAGTACAACTTATAGACCTCTCCTGGAGGTGAACAAAGCAAACTAAACTTTACTTCAAAGAAAATGATCGACTATTTTGACCCATACTAATTAAGCTTTGTTTCCACAAAGGCGGCTGATTGAAGCAAATTCATTTGATATTTCCCAAAAATATGTTCACGTGTAAATCGTAACCCAAATTCCACTCATATTACAAAAGATATAAAAACATGCATACACGCACACCAAAATATCATAGTTATCAGTAATACAAAGAAATTAATTAGCATGAAGAAAAGAAAAACTAAAACAGACATTGTGATCAATATATTCAATTAAACAAAGTAAATGGATGAGAAAAAAAATGGAGCAATACTGGATAATAAGTCCCGGAATTATGTTCGAATAGAGAGTATATAGATTAAGAATCTCTCCGTAATGCTGCCTCTCAAGGCTAATTAAATTAATGACATTCCCAAATTATATAAAAAAAAGATTAAGAACCCTTTGACCCAAACTATCTAGATCTAATCTTTTAAATCATTATGATTATGATATATCTTTGGAGCTTTTCTATATTATTTTACCCAAATTTCACATCAATAAATACGATGGGTTAAAATGGGGTTAACCATGTTGTTTTCGCTTTCAGAATGTCCAACCTAAAATTAAATGGGTTAATTGTGTCAACTAAATTAATTAAATGGGTTGGAACTCTTAACCCTTCAGGTTAGTTTTTGGTTAGAATATTTAGGAGGCGTTTAGTTTCTATAGGGTAAAGGGAATGAAATCAAGAATGGGGTAGAGGGGGAAAGAAAATAAAAACCTTTTGATTAAAAAGGTTGTTTGGCTGGTAACTTGCATATATCTCTTCCACCTTTCTTCATCCTCTCAGCATTCCTCAACCCTTTCTGCCTCCCCTTATGTGCTGCCGGCTGCCGCTGACCCTCCACACCCCGGCACCATCGGCGACGCCATCGCCCCACCACCGTCGTTGCTTCCCCTTCCCCACCTCGGCAACAGTCCCGGCCCCCACACCGCCGCAACGGTCCTTCTCTCTATTTCTTCTCTTTTATCTCACCACCTCCTTAAAAGGTCAAATTTTTCAGAAGTTTTCATGGTCAAATTTGACCTTCTAAAGACATAATCAATGATAAGAAGAGTTTCCCCATCCTTACTCTTTCAAATTTTTTTTTTTGAAATTTTTGGGGTTGTATTGGGTGGGTGGTGGGTATTTTTCCGAGTGGGTTATGGTGTTTCCGCGGGGGCAGGGGTTATGGCGGTTTTCTAATGGGTGATGGTGGGTTTTTGAGGTGGTGGGTTGGGTAGTTTGTGGTGTTTCGTGGGTTAGTGCGGTGCTTGTGTGGCTTTAGGTGGTCGTTGCGGTGCTTGCGTGGATTCAGATGGTGGTTACGGTGCTTGCATACAGTGCTTGCGACGGCTTCAAGTGGTGCTTACGGTGGTTGATGGTTGTGGTGGCTTCAGGTGATGGATGCAGTGGCTTGGTGGTCGTGGATAGGTTTTAGTGATGGACTCAGGTCGTTGTGGTGGTGGTTCGTTGCGGGTCAAGTGGTGGTGTGGTGGACTGGGATGGTCAAGGTTGGTCAAAGTTGGTTAAGGTGTAGAGGAGTTTGGCGGTAAGTGAAATCTTAGGGGGGAGGGGGAATCAATGTAGAGGAGTTTGGGGAGTAAAAGGGTAAAGGGAATGGCCAAAGGCTCTTGTTGGGCTGCTGGCGACACTCAAGGGGGTTGAATTGAGTGGCTAAAACTAATCGATTTTCGCAAAAACACTCTTATAAGACAATACAGGTGCGACTGTGTTGTTCACACGTAAATTCTCCGATTGATGTTTTTGCTCGAACGAAATCGCATCAAACAATAAAACAATGAAATCAAATAATAAGACACGGGAATTTAACGTGGTTCAATCTCACCTCTGAGATCTACGTCCACACAAAACTACTCTTTTATTATTTGAATCGTAAAATACCAAACCCTTGATACAATTCGATTCCCCCACTACTAACTCTAGTAGTGCTCCCCAACACTTAACCCTAAGTGTTGCTACTCCCTATAATATAAAAGATTACAGAAAAAATGATTCATCAAAAGCGTGTTTCTTATTCAAGCAAATAGAGGATCGTTACAAGCTTTGTTTAGAGACCTTAACCTACTAGAACTCTGTGTCGTACACTGTGCTGTGGTAGATCGTTTTCAGCTCTCAAAAATCTCAATCTCACAAATCTGAAAACGTGGTTTGCTCTAATGATTTCTATCCCTTATATAATTCAATCAGCTGAATAAAAATCCTTCTCCAAGATGTATTATCTTTTCGAACAATTTTTATTCCTAAAATAAAGGGATAGAATTCTTTTTCTATTCAAAAACCAATTTTATCTATAAAAACTGATTTCTTTAATTCTTATAGGATAAGGATTTCTCCATATCTTATATAACTCTCAATCATCTCTTAAATCAGTTTTCATCAATCAAACTTTATCACAATTAAAAATCAGTTTTTTTTCTCCTCTTATTAAACTTCTTTTTTTTCGAAAAATCTTTAAACTCGTTTTTATTAAATTTTCCTAAAAAAACTTTTATCCTTTTAAAACTGATTTTCGAAATTAAAATCTCGTTTTCTCTTAAATACTGTTTTTCGAAAATAAACATCTTTTTCCTTTTAAACTTGATTTTCGAAAATAAAATTCTTTTTCTTATTAAAACTGTTTTTCGAAAGTCTTGTTTTATCAAAACTGTCCCTTTCTAATTCTAGCACAAAGTTCTAATATGTTAATTACATTGCATACACATGAATTTATAAGACTAGACCTTAGCTTCTTTGTCTTCACATCATTCAATCTTCATAGCTTAATCATTGTTACAAATGTTCATGTTATAGCATATGGTGTTTATCATCATCAAAATATTCAAAGTTCAAACACATAATATTTTCCCCCTCAAATAATGCATCATTAATCATTGTAGAGAAATCAAAATGTGACAACATCATTCACAATATCAAAACGTAACATCATCATTCACAATATCAATCACCATAATCCAATAGCCAACACACCAAAGTACATACCCAAAAGTTAAGTTCATTTCCATCAAAATGCATACGAGATAATTTCCTTCCTAAAGTTAAGCATTATACCCATCTTCCCCCTTTTGACATTATCAAAAAGGAGTGAAAACCATGTAGCTAAACAAAGTGAGAAAGACTTAGCAAAAAAAACAGTAGCTCAAACACTTGAGCTAGTGATGCTGGTGCTACAATATCAGCCAATTCACAATCTTCAAAAATTCACAATAGTCATCCACAAGACATCACCAAAAACAGTTTGAAAATAGTTTAGTCATCCAAAACAGAACCATAGAAAGATCAGTAATGAGGAAGGTAGAATCAAGGGGCGGGAGGGTTGAGGAGCAGGTTGAAGGCACTCATAATTTGGCGATGCTGCTGTCTGGCCAACCTGTCTCGAGCGCGTTCCCGGGCCAACATTTGTTGTTGTTGCTTGTTTAGCTGTGCCATCTGGTCTTTCATCTGAAGACAACCAGCACAAGCTTCTTTAGGCTGAAAACCCAGGAAGTCCTTCTTTAACAATTCTCCACCCAACACATAGAGCTCCATCTTACTCAGAACACCATCAGTCATTATATCCTTTGCACTCACACCCTTAGAAGAATCATCCAAGACATCATAAGCCCGGAACAGTTTGGTAAGCCACACACCATATGGTAAAAAAGTGGGTGAGAGGGGCAAATGGCTCATGTGATGTAGCATGAGGTGGGGTAAACTGATAGGGTGGCCATGATTAAGTAACCACAACATAACCTGATCCATGATCAGGCAATCCCCTCGGTTTTCAACACGAGGAAGAATAGTTTTGGTGATGATACTCCGTGCTAGTTTGTATTTAGTAGGGAGAAGGGCAGCAGGAAAGATTTGGGCATGATTGAAGGGTTGATCAGACAAAGTGCAAGAAATCGTTGTATTGTTAAGCCCCTCAATAAATAGCCAAGTTTTGGTATTATAATCAGAGAAACCTGCATAAGGTATTCCTAACACAAGGGCTAGGGCAGCAACATCTAAGTGTAAGGCAACCCCATTCACAGATGAATGCAGAACCAAATCTCCATCAATAGCCAAATTGCGATAAAATTCACGGACCTCATGCTCAAAAATTGCATCATTAAAACTCAATAGGGAAACCCAACCTTGCATTGCAAAGGAATCAGAGAGAAACACGAATTCGCAGCGAGCCAACCAAGAAGCCGAAAAAATTCGGCCTTGAAGAATTTTCGGCCCATGAGAGGGGTCGGAAATTTTCAGCCTCTTGGTGGTCTTGGAAGCAGATGGACGAAATTTTGTTTTACCTGGGGGAGAAGAAACCGATTTGCGCTTCTTTGTCAGTGGTGGCGAGGTGGCGCACCGGAGGACTGTTCTTACGGACCATTGGAGCGACGGGAGCCAGGAGACGCAGCAGCCGTGGAAGGTTGTTCGGATGGGTTTGTAGGCTGAGGGTCGGGAATAGCTGTTTCGGTGGTGGTGGGGTTGTTTAGTGGTGGAGGAGGAGGTGGGTTTGAGGGAGGGTGCGAAGTTTCGGGTGAGGGGGAAGGGGGTGGGGAAGGGTTTTGTGATTTCTTGGCTTGGGTTTTTGTCTTTGCCGGTGTTTTGGGCTTCACCGGGGATTTCGGGTGGTTTTCTTGACCGGCGATTTCGGGTTGTCTTCACTTTCACCATAGTTGGGAATTCTTGAGAAGGAGAGTGATGAAAGGAGTTGTAATTTGAAAAAAAATCTGAAGGAGAGAGAGAGAGAGTTTGGTGAGGGAGGCGTTTGGGAAATAGGGTGCTGGGTTTTGGGAGGTGTTGGGCTGAAGTTGGGAAACAAGTTTGAGGGGAGGTGGGCTAAAGGGGGGGCGGGTTTTGTGTGTGAGTATGGGCTAAAGGGTTTGGGCGTGTATGAGGAGGGTTGGGTTTAGTTTAGTTGGGTAAGAAAAGAGGAGCTGCAGACTGATATTCACGAGGGCCTGAACTTTTGAAAATAGTTTGCGAAAAAAAAAACAATTTTCGAAACATTTTTATTTCAAAGCAATATCAAATTTTTTTTTTTTTGCAAAAAAAACTGGTGATGTATGTGGATTTTCAGGGAAATTAATGAAGCAACTTAGGTTGAAATTATCAAGACAGCATCAATAGCTCTTGTGTGAGTCCTTACGATATCACATACACTTGTTCTCACCAAGTTTCACAAGAACATGTACTTGGACTCCAATTGACATATTTAAGGAGTACAACAGGTATAATACTCAACTAAGTTCCAGAAATTAATCCCAAAGCCACTCTAAGTTTTTCAAAACGTTCACGGGCAAGTGGTTTGGTGAAAATATCAGCTATTTGATCATCAGTGCAAATGAATTCAAGTGCAATATTACCTTTTTCTACATTATCACGCAAAAAATGATATCTTATTTCAATGTGCTTGGTGCGTGAGTGTTGAACAGGATTTTTTGAAATGTTAATCGCACTAGTATTATCACACATAATTGGCACATTATCAATCATAACTCCGAAATCTCGAAGTTGTTGTCTTACCCATAATACCTGTGCACAACATGAGGCAGCTGCAACATATTTAGCCTCGGCAGTTGAGAGAGCAATCGAATTTTGTTTCTTAGAGGCCCATGATATTAAGCACGGACCTAAGAAAGTTGCCGTTCTAGAGGTGCTCTTTCGGTCTACAAGAAACCCTGCATAATCTGCATCAGAAAAACCAATCAAGTCAAAATTTCCTTCTTTAGGATACCATAAATACAGATTATTGGTCCCTTTTAGGTATCGAAGAATTCGTTTCACAGCCTTAAAATGAGATTCTTTTGGACAGGACTGAAATTTGGCACAGAGGCATACACTGTGCAGAATATCCGGTCTACTAGAAGTTAAATAGAGAAGTGATCCAATCATACCTCTGTAGATCGTCTCATCTACTTTCTTACCATTTTCATCAAGATCTAGCTTGGTAGCAGTAGGTATAGGGGTAGAATGAGTCTTGGAATCCTCCATACCATATTTTTTCAAGAGCTCCTTCACATATTTCTGTTGATGTATCATTATTCCTGTCTCAAGTTGTTTGACTTGTAACCCTAGGAAGAAACTTAATTCTCCCATCATAGACATTTCAAATTCACTTTTCATTAGTTCAGCAAAATAATGACACAACAATTCGGTGGTTGCCCCAAAAATAATATCATCAACATAGATTTGGACAATCAACAATTCTTCCCCCTTAGTTTTTAGAAACAATGTCCTATCAAGTGAGCCTCGTTTGAACCCGTTTTCCATTAAAAAGATAGATAAGCGTTCATACCAAGCTCTAGGAGCTTGTTTTAAACCATAAAGAGCCTTATAAAGTTTAAAAACATGGTTAGGAAAATCATGATCATTAAGAAATGCAGTCTTAACATCCATTTGATAGAGCTTAATATTCTTAAATGCAGCAAAAGCTATCAAAATTCTAATAGCTTCCAAACGAGCCACATGAGCAATAGTTTCATCAAAGTCAATTTCTCCTGCTGATTGAATCCTTGACATACAAGTCTGGATTTATTTCGAACAATTATCCCACTATCATCTAATTTATTTCGAAAAACCCATTTTGTGCCAATAACTGATTGATTAGTGGGACGAGGTTCCAAATGCCAAACTTCATTTCTTTTAAATTGATCAAGCTCATCTTGCATAGCAAGAATCCAATCAGGGTCAGTCAATGCAATTTTATAATTTGGAGGTTCAATTTCAGATATCAAAGCATTGAAAGCACATAAATTATGAAGTGATGAACGAGTTTTTACCCCTTTGGCAATATCAGTAAGAATTAGTTCAGTAGGGTGCGAACTCTGATGTTTCCACTTCTTTGGAGTGAAGGGCACGTTCTGTGGCACAGTGCCATGCTCTGAGCTGTTGCTATCATGTTCAATTCTTGGAGTACGACAATCAGCTGAGGATTCTTCTTGTGGTCTTTCTTCATCTACCACAGCTATTTCTTCCAGTCTTTCACTAAGATCCATTTCATTTGAATTTTCAATTTGTTCTCCAGACTGTGCCACGGACTGTGTTACAGAAGGTGTTTCCAACCGTTTTTCAGCATAACGGTCCTCTAGTGCATTAGATGTTTCTCTAATCAGTCCAATAGAGAAGTCTTCATCATCATCTACCTGCACTTCTTGACAATTTCTGTCAGTTTCATCAAAAATAACAAGGACACTCTCTTCCATACGCATTGTTCTTTTGTTATACACTTTATACGCTTTGCTATGAGGAGAGTATCCTATGAACACCGCTTCGTCACTCCTTGGATCAAATTTACCCAAATTATCCTTACCATTATTATGAACATAACAAGTACATCCAAAGCATCTAAGGTGAGAAATATTTGGTTTTCTTCCTTTAACAAGTTCATAAGGAGTTTTATTCAAGATGGACCGTACTTTAGTTCTATTATAAATGTAACATGCGGTACTTATGGCCTCGGCCCAAAAATTTCTAGGTAGGCCACTATGTAAAAGCATAGTTCGTGACATGTCTTCCAAAGTACGGTTCATTCTTTCTACCACTCCATTTTGCTGTGGAGTTCTTGGAGCGGAGAAGTTATGATCGATTCCATTTTCATTGCAAAACATTTCAAAATCAGTATTTTCAAACTCAGTGCCATGATCAGTTCTGACAAACAGCAATTTTGCAATTTGTTTGATTTTGGACTTTACGAATGTAGACTAGAAATACTTCAAAAGTTTCATCTTTTCCACCAATAAATAGAGTCCATACAAATCTAGAAAAATCATCAACAAGTACTAGTACATATTTGCTACCACCTCTACTCCTTACTCGCATAGGCCCACAAAGGTCCATATAAAAAACTCCAAGGGTTTAGAGGTGCTAACAAATTTCTTTGACTTAAAAGATGATCAAACATGTTTACATCTAGCACATGCTTTACAAATTGTTTTCCAATCAAAAATTTTGGAAGGTAAACCATCAACTAAATCCATTTTTCTCAATTTGTTAAGCAATCTCGAGCTTACATGTCCAAGTCTTTTATGCCAAAGTAAAGGATTATCTTGCAACACACTCATGCATGAGATAGTATTGTTAGGTAAGTTGTTTAAACATGTTAAGTAGACATTATTTACCCTCTTCCCTTCCAATATCAATTCATGAGAGTCCTTGTTAATGATTTTGCAAATATCAGCATGAAATTCAACAACATTACCTCGATCACACAATTGTGAGATACTTAACAAATTGTGTTTCAAGCCATTTACCAGCATTACATTCTCTATGGAGTGTGTTAGGGATTTGCCGACGTTTCCAATACCGATTATCTCTCCCTTTTTGTTATCGCCAAATGTTACACACTCTCCATGGTGGGCTACTAGTGAGAGGAATTGAGATTTATCACCAGTCATATGTCTTGAGCAGCCACTGTCGAGATACCATAGGCTGCTTCCTCTCACATTCACCTGCAAAAAGATCACTTGTTAGTTTTAGGAACCCATATTTGCTTGGGTCCCTTTTTCTTTCGTTGAGCCTCTAACAGATCTTTTCTAACCCATATTTTATTTACATACTTAACATTTTTCGCAACACTCTTTTTCTTGATACTACAGTTATCCATAAGGTGTCCATTCTTTCTACAGAAGTTGGAAATCAAATACTCAGGTAAATCGACATATTTTCTTTTACGAAAGTCTCTTTCAAAATTTTTGGCACTGTGCCTCTGGTCAGTATATCCTAAACCAATTCTGTTTCGATTGCTAGTTGTACTGGAGATATAGTCTAGGGCTTTTTGACCGTCTAACCATTTTTCATACATTTTCCGAGCAATAGTCAATTGTGATTCTAAGAATTCAACAGAAGTGTTTAGATCGCTATTTCTTTTTCTTGAAATTTCCAAATCTCTTTTAACTTTATCAAGTTCATCACTTAACTTTGCATCATGAGGCAGCATAAGTGGAACAAGTCTCAATCTTTGTCTAGACTCTTTCACTTCAATTAACTCAAGTTTTAAAGATTCAATTTGGTTTTCAAGATTTGAATTTTTTGCTTCTAGCACAGTGTTGTCAACGACTTCTTTTGCGAGAGACTTTTCGTACCTTAAGACACTTAACTCAACAGTTTTTTCTTCGACAGTTTTTTCGAGTTCATCATTCTTTTTCATCAGTTCTTTACAGTCCTTTAACAAATCCTTATATTCCAATTCCAACCCAATCTTTTGCTTAGTTAAAATTTTTACTTCTTTTTTCATGTTTGAAAAATTATCATTCATTTCTTGACAATCATCAATGATATTACCAAGCAATGTAGCAAGTTGGTTTTTTGAAAGAAGATGTATTGAAGGTTTTAGGGAGATAAGACTTACCTCACTGTCTTCCGTTTCATCTTGGGAATTCGAACTTTTCGCCATTAAACACAAGTGAGAGTCGTCCTGGCACTGTGCCCTTCTCTGTGATGTCTGTACAGCATTCAGACATAATTTTGCTTCATGGCACTGTGCCTCTAACTGTTTTTCATCAGAATCCGAATTTCCCCAAACGGCAGCTATCATAGCCTTTTTGAATTCTTTCTTGGATTGTTCCCTTCTTTCTTTGGGCTTCTCATCATCCCATAAGGGACATTCCTTAATCCTGTGATTGAACTCTCCACACTTGAAACAACCGGAGTTAGTAGCACTTTTCTTAGAGTTAGAGGTAGTGCTTTTACCTTTGAAATTTCCACTTTTTCTAGGATTGTTAAATTTGTTCTTTTTGAGAAAATTTTGAAATCTCCTAGTAAGAAGTGCAACATCATCATCACTATCACTATCATCAATTTTCAATTCAGTTCTCAAGGCTAGACCTTTATTTTTTGGTTCATTAGTTTTA
This sequence comes from Beta corolliflora, assembly GCA_947648045.1. Classification (NCBI taxonomy): domain Eukaryota; kingdom Viridiplantae; phylum Streptophyta; class Magnoliopsida; order Caryophyllales; family Amaranthaceae; genus Beta; species Beta corolliflora. The sequence goes on from CANSZD010002359.1 coordinate 272,459, forward strand.
GAATCTAAAACAAGTTCATGAGTCATTAATGATCCAATAAGTTGTTCTAGTGAGAGTTTGGTCAAATCTTTAGCTTCTTGAATAGCGGTTATTTTAGGGAGCCAACAATTTGTTAAACTTCTTAACACCTTTCTCACTAAATCTTCAGACGTATAAGTTTTGCCTAGAGAACGCAATTCATTAGTGATTAGTGTAAATCGGGTGAACATCTCTTTTATAGATTCTTCTTTATTCATAGTAAACAATTCATATTGTTGCACAAGTAAATCTATTCGAGATTGTTTTACCTCATTCGTACCTTCATGGGCCAATTCCAGCGTGTCCCATATCTCTTTTGCTGTAGTGCAAGCGGAGATCCTTGAGTATTCATCAGGTCCAATTCCATATTGGAGAATACTCATAGCTTTGTAGTTCTTTTCGGCTTTTGTATAGTCGACTGAATCGTAGTCATCTTCATCCTTGTCGACCATCTTTCCTTCAGCATTTTTCCTTGGATAAGGATTGGTCCTTTTCTAATGACTTTCCAGCATTCATAATCCGATCCTTGGATGTAGATCCTCATCCTAGCCTTCCACCATCCGTAGTCTTTTCCGTTGAAAATCGGACACTTGGTGTGTCTATCTCGAGAGTCATCTTGCATGTTCATGACTTCTATTCTCTAGGGATGAGCCTTTCGAGAATACCCTGCTCTGATACCACTTGTTGGAACTCAAGGTGACACTCAAGAAGGGGGGTTGAATTGAGTGGCTAAAACTAATCGATTTTCGCAAAAACACTCTTATGGCACAGTGCCGTGCACTGTGTTATTCACTCGTAAATTTTCCGATTGATGTTTTTGCTCGAACGAAATCGTATCAAACAATGAAATCAAATAATAAGACACAGGAATTTAACGTGGTTCAATCTCACCTCTGAGATCTACGTCCATACAAACTACTCTTTTATTATTTGAATCGTAAAATACCAAACCCTTGATACAATTCGATTCCCCCACTACTAACTCTAGTAGTGCTCCCCAACACTTAACCCTAAGTGTTGCTACTCCCTATAATATGAAAGATTACAGAAAAAATGATTCCTCAAAAGCGTGCTTCTTATTCAAGCAAATAGAGGATCGTTACAAGCTTTGTTTAGAGACCTTAACCTACTAGAATTCTGTGCCGTACACTGTGCTGTGGGAGATCGTTTTCAGCTCTCAAAAATCTCAATCTCACAAATCTGAAAACGTGGTTTGCTCTAATGATTTCTATCCCTTATATAATTCAATCATCTGAATAAAAATCCTTCTCTAAGATGTATTATCTTTTCGAATAATTTTTATTCCTAAAATAAAGGGATAGAATTCTTTTCCTATTCAAAAACTAATTTTATCTTTTATAAAAACTGATTTCCTTAATTCTTATAGGATAAGGATTTCTCCATATCTTATATAACTCTAAATCATCTCTTAAATTAGTTTTCATCAATCAAACTTTATCACTATTAAAAATCAGTTTTTTTCTCTCCTCTTATTAAACTTCTTTTTTTTCGAAAAATCTTTAAACTCGTTTTTATGAAATTTTCCTAAAAAAACTTTATCCTTTTAAAACTGATTTTCGAAATTAAAATCTCGTTTTCTCTTTAATACTGTTTTTCGAAAATAAACATCTTTTTCCTTTTAAACTTGATTTTCGAAAATAAAATTCTTTTTCTTATTAAAACTGTTTTTCGAAAGTCTTGTTTTATCAAAACTATCCCTTTCTAATTCTAGCACAAAGTTCTAATATGTTAATTACATTGCATACACATGAATTTATAAGACAAGACCTTAACTTCTTTGTCTTTACATCATTCAATCTTGATAGCTTGATCACTGTTACAAATGTTCATGTTATAGCATAGGGTGTTTATCATCATCAAAATATTCAAAGTTCAAACACAACAGCTCTGTTCTTTCAGTTCAGTTCAGATTAGATCAGTTCAGTTCAGACCATTTCAGTTCAGTCCAGTTCAGTTCAGACTACAACTTATTATTATTATTATTTTTATTATTATTTTTATTATTATTATTATTATTATTATTATTATTATTATTATTATCATTATTATTATTATTATTGTTATTATTATTATTACTATTATTATTATTATTATTATTATTATTATTATTATTATTATTATTATATTCTTATTCTTATTCTTATTCTTATTATTATAATTTTTTTTTTGGCAATGTCACTTTTTGGGAGACACAAACAAAACCTAGAATATCATGGAAGAAATCTAGCAATAGCACCGGAGGGAAGTGCTATTTTCAAGCAATATTATAGCATATTCTGGTAAAATCCCAAATTCATCAATAAAAAGTGGGATTTTTTTTCGAAGATATTATTCAAGGTTTCCTGATTGTAGCAAGTCTTCCTTGATTGTAGCAATATTTTTTTATATATATATGTCAAATATAGTTTTGCAAATATAGGAGTAGTCAAATATATGTAAATATAGTTTTGTATTTTGTAAATTAGGCAAGTCAATATTCTGCTGTTTCGAATTAGGAGTCATGCATGCTAGTTGCTACTGTTACTATACTATAGTATTAGGCGTGAAACATGCTATTGGTTTTGTATATATTGACTTGCGAATAGCAATCTTGGAGGAAAATATTATATTAATAATATTATTACTTCATATCATTATTATTCTACTTGTTATTATTAATATTACTCAATTCATAAGAATATTATTATTATGCATATTATTAGTATTAGTATTAGTATTAATATTAATATTATTATTAATATTATTATTATTATTATTATTATTATTATTATTATTATTATTATTATTATCATTAACATTATCATTAATGTTATTAATTATTATCATTATCAATGATTATAAAAATATTACTCTACTTGTAATTATTAATAATACTCAATTCAGTTCAGTTCAGTTCAGACCAGTTTAGTTCAGTTCAGTTCAGACTTATCCATTTCAGTTCAGTTCAGTTCAGACTTATTCATTTCAGTTCAGTTCAGTTCAGACTTATTCAGTCCAAAAGAACAGAGCCTAAAATGACTTACCAAACAAGATATAAGGGAATTAGAGTTGTTGTTTCCCTTTCCCTTTCTTTTTCTTTAAACCCCTTAAACAAACTCCCCCTTAGGTCTAGTAAACTTTTACAACCCCTACACAGAGGAAAGACTAAAAAGTAAGAGAAAATCATTAATATTGACAACAAGTCATTAAATCTTCAGGTAGATCTTCAAAGTACAAGTAAAACCCATAATTCCCTACTTTCTCTAAAAACATAACTTGGAGGCTACACTACCAAAAATAACAGGGGGTTATGAAAATGAGTATTTATACAGCAAAGGTCTCTCATGAGACGCGTCTTAATCATTCTAGAGGTCATGTTATCAGTTTATGTGCATTATCAATTTATAGGTTTAAAGTGATAAAATATCTGGCCTAAATTAATAGATGTTCTGGGTAAACTGATAAGTTAAACTGATAGATGTCTGAATAAAACTAAAAAATGTATGAGTTAATCTGATTGATTTCATACTCGAACTACCATACTCGTCTCAATCATTTTTTGGACTAGATGGTGATGGTTTAGTGATTCAAACTGAGGTTGAGTAATGTTAGGAAAATTAGTTGCATGCTTAGTCAAAGTAATTTGTTTTTAATTAGTCAAAGTCTAGTTAGTAGAAACTCACGATTTGTTAGAATTGTTACTGGTTATTGGGTGATACTAGGTAGTGCCGTAGTGGTCTCCTATTTTATTGTTTTGTTAGTTTTATCATTCACTTATATATAGCTTTGTACGTTACTATGTTTAAGTGGAATAAAAAAATGAAGTTTTTAGTTTATTTTTCTTCATCTTTCCCCTCTTCCCTCTCCATATTATAAAAACCATCATGGTATGAGAGCTTCAGGTTAGATCTTGGGAAAAGCCGAAAAGAGAAGGGAAGAGATGAAGCCCAAAAAAAAAAATGTTGCATAGTGAAAGAAACAAGCAACGCAGCTTGATTTCATTGTTGGTGAACAATATTTTGTTTTTTGAGTGTTTTTGTGTTTAACCATGGAAGTAATGGTTGAGTGTAATGTGTTGATGGGTTCCATTTTAACCCATGAAAATATGAATTTTGTTTATTGTAAAAAGAGGGAGACAAGTCATTTGAGGTGAAGGAAATATCTTCACAAGCAAATCAGATATTGGCAATCTAAAAATGGTGAAAGTCGTATTCAACGCAGAGACGGTTTCCGAAGTTGTAGTAGTGGACGTAGTCAATTTGCAAGACAACGTCAAAATGAGTTTATGGAGAGAAGTGCTCCATTGAGTGAAGGTTGGTGATAATGTGCATCAATAAATTAAAAGATGGTGTTGGTGAGAAGTGCATCAACAAATGTTTGGTGATGAGAAGTGCATCACAAATCGAAGAGAAGTGCTTCGAGAAAGTTGAAGAGTAGAGCAAGCTCTTCATGGTGTTTGAGAATTGATCGCAATATGGATCGTAAAATCAATAGCAAGGTCTATTAGCAAGTTTCTACCAAGTGTGAATCAAGGGGGTGTGTTGGTTTAGTGATTCAAACTTAGGTTGAGTAATGTTAGGAAAATTAGTTGCATGCTTAGTCAAAGTAATTTGTTTTTAATTAGTCAAAGTCTAGTTAGTAGAAACTCACGATTTGTTAGAATTGTTACTGGTTAGTGGGTGATACTAGGTAATGCCGTAGTGGTCTCCTATTTTATTGTTTTGTTAGTTTTATCATTCACTTATATATAGCTTTGTACATTACTATGTTTAAGTGGAATAAAAAAAAATGAAGTTTTTAGTTTATTTTTCTTCATCTTTCCCCTCTTCCCTCTCCATATTATAAAAACCATCAGATGGTCTCACACAAGATTTTTCGTTTATGAACGGTAAAAGTTACAAGTCAAAAGAAAATGATCGGGATAAGGATCATTGGATGGTTGTGAAGAACGAAAACAGTTATGCTAGGATTATGCTCTTTAAGTAGCTTGTGTTAATAGAACTAAAAATGGCTTGAGCAACCCAATAAAGAGAAGGGGAGTTTGGTCCACTTAAAATTCCAAAGAAGATTCTATATACTAAAACCAATTGGCAATAATAAAAGTAACTTTATCTGGGTAGGCTAAGTACTTGTCATAATTTAGAAAATAGGAATTAATCATGATCTCATCTGTTGCTTATGTGTTGCGGTTGATGAGAATATAACTCACTTTTTCTTTGTTTTTGAGTTTTCTAAAGGTATCTAGAATCATTCTTCACTGGCTTGGAGTGGATAACAATATGGGTGATTGGGAACATCTTCAGGTGGTTCACCAACTTCGTTCTAATTCTAAAACACAACAAGTGCAGAGAATGACCCTCTCAGTTACCATCTACCGTTTGTGGCGGGACAGGAATTGTAGGAAATTCCAGCACATTCAGAAGATAGTTGATGAGCTTATAAAACATTAAATTTCTAGTTTACACTAAGTGTTAACAGATACCTAGGCTTGCTTCAGTAATTCCTCAGGCTTGTTTGTTCTTTTATGGCATGTTGGCATGAACTTTGTGTTTCTGTGTTTGTTGTTTTCTTTGCCCTTACCCTATCTAGGTTATATGAAGTGTGTGCTTCTTGCCTTTTGGTAATAAAATCTCTACATTACCAAAAAAAAAAAAAATAGTAAGAGTAACTCCACTAATTTATAAAGTGGTACTTTATCTCCTCTTACTCTAATGTGGGACTACTTACATGTTGACAACCCATCCATTGGGTTTCAAGAATCTGTAACTATAGAATGAGCAAGGAATAACTTCTTAACAACCCTTATTTTGTACTCCCCGCCGCCCCGGTCTTGGTCTTGCCTGTCTTGGTCTTTGAAGTTATAGTATGATGGAATAACAATACGGAGTGGAGGGAGTAAACTTTAATAACAATAGAATAACTTTAAACGATGATGACGATAATTGCAATAAGAATAAGAATAAGAATATCAGCAATTTTATAAGAATAGAAGTAATAAAAATTATATTATTATTATTGTTATTATTGTTGTTGTTGTTGTTGTTGTTATTGTTATTATTATTAATTATTATATATCATTTTTCTAAAAAATATCGAGTAAGTGCATATGAGATCAGACCAAAAAGATTATTTCACATCAAACCAAACCAAACAATTAAGTACATATCAAATTACGAAAAAATATCTTGGCTTAAATAAGATATAAAAAAAATTAAGCTTATGCTTCCACTCTTTTTTATGCTTGTAACTATTTGACTTCAGCAACATTCTCAAACTTTACATTAGCAAAATTTTTATTTAAATATAACATACAATAAATGCTACTCTATCTCTCTTTCTCTCTCTCTCTTTCTCTCTCTCTCTTCTTTGAAGATCTTACTATTTATTATAGCTACAAAAAATCAAGGCAAAGCGGAGAGAGTATGTGAAAGAGAGTAATTTTTGTTATTTAAGGAAAAAAATATAATGTGGTTGTGACTTGTGACATAGTGTAAAATTCTATGAGTCCAACAAAGAGTCTAGCTATTTGCCAAACTGTTCGGTACCGAACAGATTAGAACTCCATTTTTTTATTGTGCATTAAAGTTGGTTGTGCATCTAAGTTAATGTGGTTGTGCAACATTCACATATATACGGATGTGCAACATTTGATGGGTGAATATTCGTTGAGGGTTGTATATTCTCTATGCAAGGTTGTGCAATATTTGTTAATAGATGTGCATTCTCTATGTAAGGTTGTGCATCAAGCTCAAATTGGTTGTGCAGCAAGGTCAGTTCAGTTGGTGTATGTCACTATGGCTGTGCAGCAAGCTCAAATTGGTTGTGCAGCAAGGGCATTTTGGTTGTGCACGACGGTGAGTGTGGTTGTGCATCAAGCTCAGACTAGTTGTGCAGTAAGGCCAGTTTAATTGGTTGTGCATCAAGCTCATTATGGTTGTGTAGCAAGGGCATTTTGGTTGTGGAGCAAGCCAGCAAGGGCATTTTGGTTGTGCACGAAGGTGGGGTTGTTGTGCACCAAGCTTAGATTAGTTGTGCAGTAAGGTCAATTCGTAGTGCATCAAGGTCACTATGGTTGTGCAGTAAGGACATCCGAAGATTTTAGTTGCCAAAAAAAGAAAAGGGAAAGCAGACAATATATTTTTTTGTTTGGTACCAAACGGTTTGGTATTTAGCCTTTCTCTCCAACAAATGGGATAAAGTAATGTGAAGAGGGAGCAAATCTTTATAGATAGAAAATAAAGTAAAAGTAGAAAATCTCTTGAAAATGGACTTAAACAGAAAGTAGGAATGTCCATAGAGAATGGAGGGAATATTATGTGAAATGTTATAGGATTCACCTTAATGCATTTTTTAAAAAATATTGAGTTTTTATAACTTTTACTACTCCCTCCGTCCCACAATACTATTGACACTTATCAGGGCTCGTAGTTTTTAGATAAGAAGGTGTTGTTTGGTCATCAATTATCTATACTAATATATTAAAAGACGTTTCTAAAGAAGGAACGATGTCACGTGGCGCTTTCCCTTAGAGTGTTATACTTCATGTAATCCACGTACATTAAAAAAGTAGAAAATGCATTGGATAAGATTCGACCCTGTGATCACAAGCATATATACTAAAGTTTTAACCACTAAACTAAGTGATGTTTGATGTTATCATTTTAAATTAAAATACTAATAAATGAAAGATGTAATTACCCGGGGCGTAGCCCGGGCCTAAAAACTAGTATAAATATATTAAAACGTGTTCCTATCAAAGAAACGGTGCCACGTGGCACTTTTCTCAAGCTTCCAATACACATATTTATAATTTCATTGAAAAATATTAACAATGTGTAGTTACTAGGATTCGAACACATGACCTTTGAAATGAAATGTGAGAATTTAACCACTAATCCACTACAATTTCAATGCTTAATGTTCCAAAGTAAAACATAATAAAGTCTTATAATTATATGTAATTATAAAGACATAGACAAGCTTTTTGATCTCTAACACTTTTATTAAGTAATAATATTATTTTACCTCAATTCCATTAAAATTGTTATTTTTATCCCCAATTCCTTATAAAAAAATTAAAACAACTTATCATGCCATAACGTTCATTTTCCAATTTCGCACTAGACAGAATATTACGAAAAACTAATAAAATCAATTATGAAATTTATGAATAATAATATATTTGATAATTGCAACTGACCCGGGGCATTGCCCGGGCTATAATACTAGTTATTTTATTTAAAAGGTAGATATGATAGGAGTTAGTAGATAGCAGATGTAGTATTATTTTATTCGGTTTTTTCACCAAATACCCCTGACAAAAAAATTTATTCACCAAATACCCCCACTTTTTTCAAAATTCACCAGATACCCCTGACCTTTAAAAAAATTCACCAGGTACCCTTTTGTTGACAGACGTTAGTCCTCCGTTAGCGTTTATTTACAAGTTTTCCCTAAGTCAACCTAATTAGCCCTAAGTCAACCTAATTAGCCCTAAGTCAACCTTAGCCCTAAGTCAACAACCTTAAGTAACCCTAACATACTCTCTATCCCGTAATCCACCCACCAGCCCACCAAACCCTAACCCAACCCCAGCCCACCACCACCCCCACCCCCACCCCATCCCCCGCAGCCCCCCATCCCCGCCACAATGACCCCCGTAGACCCACTTCCGATTCCGCCCCACCCCCGCTCCGGGTTGTTCCCCTTCCACGAAAAACACCCCCATTGATTTCCGACCAACCCCCTTCGATTTCCGACCAACCCCCTTCGGGGTTGTTCCACTTCCACGAAAAACACCCCAACCCCTTCGATTTTCGCGAAAAAGCCGGTGCATCGAAGCCGTCACAACACGGGTTAAAAGCACCGCAAGTTTCCCCGCACTGGACACCAAAAACGAAACCCGAGCCTCGGATTTGCCTAGGATTGCTCGAGGGGGTGGGAAGGGATGCGAAAATTGGCGGGGGTGGGGGGAGGGGGAGGGGGTTGCGTGGGTTGTTTGGGGCTGCGAGGGGTGGGGTGGGGTTAGGATTCGACGGGGGTGGGGGGGATTCGGCAGGGGTGGGGGAGGGAGGGGGGAATTCGACGGGGGTGGGGGGGAGGCTGGCTGGGGTGGGGGTGATGGGGAAGGGGGGTGGGACTGGGGTTGGGTTAGGGTTACTTAGGTTTTTAGGGTTAATTATAGTTTTTAGGATTAATTAAGTTTTTAGGATTAATTAGAGTTTTTTAGGGTTAATTAGTTAATTAGTTAACGGAGCACTAACATCCGTTAGCCAAAAGGGCATTTTGGGTAATTTTTTTAAAGGTCATGGGTATCTGGTGAATTTTTTTAAAGGTTAGGGGTTTGGGTGAATTTTGAAAAAAGTGGGGGTATTTGGTGAATAAATGTTTTTGTCAGGGGTATATGGTGAAAAAACCGTATTTTATTTGGTGGAGAGAGATAGTGTGGGCCAATGGTTAGAGTTAGTAGGTAGTAGGAGTGGTATTATTTTATTTGCAGGGGAGAGAGTGTGGCCAATGGCTCAATGGTCGAATGAATAAAATAATAATGGGTCATATCTAAAAATAAAAGTGTAAAGAGTATTCTGGGATGATGAAAGAGGAAAGTGTAAAGAATAATCTGGAACAGAGAGAGTAATAAATAATTAAAGATATTAAATGGTTGAAATTTTGTCTAGGCAAGCATGTAAGGTCGAACTAATGTAATCTATATAAAACAAAGGTAATATCAAATTACTTTCAAAATAATTAAGTATATCAAAAGCCATGTCACATCCGAGCATATAAGTTCAAATTAGTATAATAAAGGTGAACTGAACTTATTTCTCCTTGCTTATCATATAAGACTGTTATCATCTATACATACTAATATATTAAAAGGCGTTCTTAAATAAGGAATTGTGTCATGTGACGCTCTCCCTTAGGGTGCTTACTTCATCTAATCCACATACAATAAATAAAAAAAATTAGAAAATACATTGTATAAGATTTAATATCATGACTTCAAGCTTATATACTAACCTCCGTTTCTAAATAGATGCAACAGTTTGACATTCACGCTTGCCAACGCATAACTTTGATCATTAATATTACTAATTATATATTTGTAAAAGTTATAAAATGTTGATATTATGAAAATATTCATTGAAACAAATCTAGCAACATTTTGAATGATCATTTTTGTTTTTATATGTTAGTAAAAAAGATATAGTCAAAGTGAAGTGTGTGAATAGAACAAAAGTCAAAGTGTTGCACTTAAAAAGAAACAGAGGAAGTATATACTTAAAGACTTTACCACCAAACCCAACTAGCAACTACCCAAGTGAAATTTGGTGTTATTATTTTAAAGTAAAATATTGGTCAATGAAATATATAATTAATTACTTGGAGCATATAGCTCGAACCTAAAAACTAGTTTCTCTTTATATGTGGCAAGCCAGGAATGATGCTTTCTGGAAGGAGGTTGTTCCTAAGCCTGAAAGTGTCATTAGGAATATTAAGAGAGACATTTGCTGTAGAATCAAAGCTAAAGTTAATCCATGATAATGTACTCATTGTTCAAGAAATCCTGAATATCTTTAACAAATCAAAAAGTAAAATGGGATGGTTCGCCTTGAAATTAGATATGGGAAAAGCCTATGACCGTATAGAATAGGATTTTTTAGCCCATGCCCTTAAAAGTTATGGTTTTCATCACCAGTGGATCAAATGGATCATGCAATGCATTTTGACTGTCTCCTACTCGCTCGTCATAAATCAAGACATAACCTCTGTCTTTCATCCTTCTCGAGGTCTTCGTCAGGGTGACCCTTTATCGCCGTATCTTTTCATTTTATGTATGGACATCCTCTGTCGACAAATGGATTTTGCAGCAAAAAATTCAAAGTCGGGAATTGGAATCAAACTTGCTCCACATTCTCAGATTATTCCAGGCCTATTCTTTGCTGATGACGGATTATTATTTTGTAAAGCTAACTTAGATTCTGCCCACCGACTCAAAAATATTTTAGACTCTTTTTGCCTTAATTCAGGACAGCTAGTGAATTTTCATAAATCATCGATCATGTTTTCTAAACATGTCCCGAATTCTAGACGAAGATCAATTGCTGGAATTTTCAATATGACCCCAAAGGTTTTTTTGGGAAGATATTTGGGCGTTACCTTCTCCAATTATAAGCCAGTGCCTAGTGATTTCCACCAATTAGTTCAAAAAGTTGACAACAAAATTAATTCTTGGCACAATCATTTTCTCTCCAAAGCTGGAAAATCAGTTCTTATTCAGAGTCACTTAGAATCTTCCCCAGCCTATCTAATGGCAACGACTCAGGTTCCCAAGAATATATGTTCTACAATAGATAATGTTAACAGAAAGTTTTTCTGGCGTTCCTCAACGAACTCGACTGGGCTATCCCTAATTGCGTGGTCAAAAATATGTCGGCCTAAAAAATATGGTGGGTTAAATTTTCGAAAAATGGGCCATGCAAATGAAGCATACTTAGCTAAAATGGGCTGGCGAATCCTTTCTGACCAACACTCTCTCTGGCCAACTCTTATGCGCTAAAAATATCTTCGAAATACCTCTTTCTTTGAATACAAAGCTAAGCCACAAGATTCTCATATTTGGAAATGTATTCTTTGATATCGAGAGCTTCTAAGGAAAGGAATACGTTGGAAAATTGGAACTGGAACCAATGTCTATTTTTGGTTAGACAACCGGTGTGCTAATCAAAGCCTTATTGAAATGTCGAATCTTCAAATTACGTCCATTGCTAATCTAGACCTTACTGTTAGTAATGTCATTCTTCCATCAAGACAATGGAATGTTACTCTCCTTAATGACTTAGTCCCATCCCATATAGTCCACTTAATATTAGGGATTCCTATCCCTAGCTATCCTACCCAGATGTTCCTTGTTGGGGGCTTACTAGCTCTGGTGAATTTTCTGTTAAAACAGCTACTTGGCTAGCTCATGGAATTAATTCTAATAGTATTCCTTGGCCTTTTAATTGGATATGGAAAATTAACGTAGCCCCTAAAATACAAATTTTTCTATGGCAATGTCTACAAAATGGTCTGCCATTGAAATTAAATTTAACTAACCGTCAAATCACTAATGACGCTCTTTGCCCCCTTTGCAAATCTGATAATGAGACTCTTAACCACTTATTTTTCACATGCCCTATAATTGGTCATTATTAGAATTCAAATTCTATACGTCAAAAAATACGGCATATAGTGCTCAAGATCTTGTTCAAAGCCTAACATCTCTTCGTCCTTACCCTCAGGCCTTACAATTGTTCTGTTACAATTTGTGGAGTATTTGGAAGGAACGCAATTCAATAGTCTTTGAGGAAAATATGCTTAATTTAAATCGTATTTATTACAGAGCCTATCATCTGTACTTGGAATGGACTACTCGAACTATGATGGATTTTCCCTTTACTATCGCTTCACTTCCTTGTTGCAGGTTCCCTACTTACATTGCAGTTAGCTGGCAGCCTCCTCCCTCTGGATGCTTCAAGCTAAACTTTGATGGTTCTGTTATTGGCTCCTCAGCTGCTGCCGGTGTTGCCATTCGCAATTCCGCTGGCCATCTTGTGGCCGCACAGGCTTATCGATTTGGCCAAACCTCCGGTCTCGTTGCTGAAGCATGGGGATTAAGAAATGGACTTATACTTGCTATTCATCAGCATATTCATGATCTTTATATTGAAGGAGATAATCAAGTTGTTATAAGAGTGCTGCAAGGGCATTACACTTGCCCTTGGACTATCCAAACACTCATTGACGACATTCAGCAGCTGCTTCGTCAGTTTAGATTTTACACTATTAAGCATATTTTTCGGGAAGCTAATTGGGTAGCAGATCTACTATCAAAAGAAGGTCACAATATTTCTGCTTCATCGGTTGACGTGGATGCTTCAACGGAACCTTCGTTAAATCACATGTCTTCCGGCCTATATTAATTTAACAAAAAAAATATTCAAACAGAAAAAGCCTTAATTTACAATATCAGACTATCAGTAGTGGTGTCAAAACAGGTTCTCAAACAGGTTCTGGGTATACCCACGACGAACCAGGTCAGACCCGGACATGTTAGGATTCTGACAGTCAGTGCCCCAGGTCGTGATTGGTCAGATTTTGTTCAACTGGTCGATCACATTTGAATCATGGGATTGCCGGGTGTCGGACAGGTCTGAGCGTTCCATTTACAAGTCGATCCATTCCCGAGTATGATCGTGCCGTGGACATTTTTTGACCGGGTTTGCGCAGGTCGTACTTGGGTTTCATGTACGCTTGTGTAGAGTCAAGTGTACTCGGGTTAAATCACTAATGATCTTAGTTCGATCATTGTGAAGCATCGGGTCCATTCGCTATTGAACGTCAATTCAACTTCGGTTAACTCCTGGTCGGGTCATTTTGATTTTGTTATGGATTTTGTAAACGAATCATATTATTAAAAGTATTAAGATCGACATATATATACATATGTGTGTGTGCAATAAATATATGGATAATAACGAAAAACTAATAAAAACACTATATTGTTTACCGTGATGTTTAGTGTATTCTCTTAGTCAACTCTGATTTCGACTAATCAACTGCATAAAGACAATCTAATGTACTACCTCCGGTCCTAAATAATAGTTACTCTTTGACTTTTGACACTATTCAAAAAATATATTCATGTGGGATCTTGTTTAATTCATCTCGATATCAATTTTTTATATTTTTTACAAATACAAAATTAAAATTATTAGTACACAAAAGTTTTGCATCGACATGCGTGAAAAAATATAAGTGTAACTATTATTTAGGAACAGAGGTAATATAAATGAGTAGAACGACTCTTCATATGTTATAATATTATAACCAACGCCAATGATAACGATCGATCAATTTCAAGGTTTATATAAATGACTCTATTATTATAAGCATTATTATTAATATATAAGTTTGTAAATAGCTATGATGATCATGATAACAATAATAATAATAATAATAATAATAATAATAATAATAATAATAATAATAACAATACAAATAATAACAGTAATAGTAACAATGTTAACAATAATAATAATACAAATAAAAACAAGAATACTAACAATAACAATAACAATATAAATACTAACAACAATAGTAGCAACAATGCTAATAATAACAATAACAATAACAAAGATAACGCGGTATATATGTATTATGTTGTGACTATATATGATAAAGTATAAACAAACTATTTTATCAATATGTTTAATCATTTTAGTAGTAATGTACATTGGTTTTAAAATAATTGTAAAACCATTCTAATACTATATTGATTATAAATTAGTACAACGACTCTTGATATATTATAATATTATAACAAATGACAATCATATGTTTACAACAACAGTTCATATGAGGCTTCAGTGATTATAACGAGAGTTCATATGTTGTACAATAATAATAATAAACATAACAACAATTTATATAAATGATAGTAAACATAACAACCATAAGTCAATAAGTTAACAAGTACTTACTAGATAGTAACTTGTTAACATCCATATGTTAACTTAACATTTAGTCAGTTACTCACTTAGACTTATACCAACTCAGTAACTCACTAACTTATTCCTAGATAATTGAAGAAGTTGTTACTAGATAAGATTAATGAATGTATCAATATAGATAATAGTACACACTATTTTAGCTAATTCAAGATAATAGTACACTATTTTAGCTAATAGCCTTCATGTTTAATGCATTTCGAAACTAAAAACATGTATTTGGATTGAAACAAGTTGTTATCGGACGAGATCAATGAATGTATCATTGTAAGTCAATAATTTAAGTCAATGTAACACTACATATAAGTTCTCTTAAATAAATATAATTATACTATTACTTTTTTTTTTAGGGGTAATTATACTATTACTTAATTGAGTAATAGACTGTTTTTGAGGGGTAATTATACTATTACCTAATTGAGTAATAGACTGATGATAGTTGTATAAGTAACGCTATAAGTAGGGAGTCTAATTAAAATTTAAAAACTCAATTCATAACTCTAATTAAATAATAATAATAATAATGGTTATATTATGCTAATAAATGATAGTTATACTTAAATACTAATCATAATAATTTCAATAAAAATAACCAAAATTTCAAATTATAATAAAATAATTGACTAATTATTACAGTTAGTAAGTTACTAAACCAAGACAAGAACTATTAAGATTATAAGAATATAAGATTACCAATCATTTGCTAGGTCATCAATCCATGTGCTAGGTCAACCTGTTTTCCTATTGGCCAAAGAATAATATCATGGATCATGAATTAGAACCCTTTGATTTGAGAAGGATCAAAATCTAACCATCAATCTCTCAATCCCATTTCCATTTCCCTAGTCTCTCTTCCTTCTCCCCTCTCTAATACCCTAATCCTCATCCCTCTCATCTGCCCACCTCCACTTCCTCATCTCATTCTCTCTCCTCAGCCTACCATCCCCTCAACCACCCACTCCTCTCTCGCCACACTCTCAACCAACCCACTCCGCGCTCGTCGAAGACTGCACCACCCTTTCCCACTCCGTCACTCGTCGAAGACGCTCATCCTCGCTCGTCGCTGGTTGGAGATTGCAGAGCGAAAATATAGTCGGAGATCTTGCTAACCGAAGCTCTCGCTGTAGGCCGAGATCGAAGATCTTATCGAACGCAAAAGATCGAAACGTGAAGGTTCGCTTGTTAGAATTTGTTTAAGCGAAACTTTATCTCCAATCTTGATTTGAACAAGCGAAGATCTCACCGGAGTCAGTGGTGGTTGCCAGATTGTTCGGCTGTGGTGGTTTAGCCCAGACGAGAGTTTTCCCCTTTTTGATTTGTAATTTCATTGGTTGATTTTTATTTTCTTATGTTATGTTGAATTAGTTTTTTGTGAGATCTAGGATAGAGTTTTTCTGCTCAATTTTGTATCAATTATTCTAGAAAATCTTTTTTTTTTGTTTTCAATTGTACCTTTGTCATTCATTCAATTTTCTAATGAGAAAATTTTCAAGTTCGTATTACACAATATATCACAATCAAGATCTTCGTATCCTTTAAACTATGATTTCATATCCTTCAAATTTAATAACAAAGATACAATTATCTAAAAAAAAATTTGTTTTTACCTGCAGTTGTTGCTGCAGTTTTGGTTCTACTAGTGATATCATGTTATCAAAAAATATAATCTAAATAATACCAACTTATAAATAGCTATAAAGGAATGATATATTATATATTTAGTGAAAGATAAAATTAATATATTTAAATGATTTTACAGATATAAAACAATAATTGGATTTTAGTTAGATATAAAAGTCAGGAGGCACATGTGATACATTTTTCGAAATTTATTTCTTTAAGTTTATTGCAATTCTTCTAGCTTGTTTAAACATTCAAAAAAGAGAGTTTTATCGATCAAGTACTAACTACAATAATTTTTGCATTTGTAACTTGATCTTCTACTCATATGTTATAGACACCTTAAAGGAATGAATATTATATATATTTATATGCATATATATCTAGAAAAATATATATACACTTAAAAAAATTTGTAGATATAGAATAATAATTGAATTTTAATAATTTGGTGGGGTTTAGACGTGTCGTCGAAATAGGTTGGTTTGAAAAATTGGATCAAATAAGGTAGTTTTGATTTTATCTGGTTAATCATCAGATATAGTTGAATTCGGGTCGGTCATAAACAAATCTGGTATTTATTGGGTCTGATCGGGTTTTGGGTTAATATTGGGATTGAGATACGATCAGGTTCGGGTTTGAATGCAGGTCTGTGTGGTCAGGTCAGAATATAATCTTCTTAGGGTCTTGGTCGGTGCGGGTAATCACAGTCGAGGTTTCGATTAGGTTTGAGGCTGGCCTCCGCGGGTCGAAGCAGGGTTGAAGTCAGGTTAGTATCAGGTTAATCCAGCAGTCAGATCTGTTTCTGACACTACTAACCATCAGACTCAGTACTTTCATAGCTGTGTCATTACCGTAATTGGATAACCATGCTACATTAGAGTAGCATAATCTGACTACAAGTAGTAATTTATCATAACCGTTGTAAAGTATTATTGTATTAACACTCAAACGAAGCCATAGTTCTATTATGAGTATGAGTAAGCGCATTCGTCAACAAATACGTGTACAGTGTCCTTTCCTAGAAAGGAGAAAAACACTCTGCGAAACAAAAACGTGCACGATATTGACTTAACTCCACAAAAAAACGTGAAGTTTGCAGCGATAGCACCACGTGCACGATATTGACTTAACTCCACAAAAAAACGTGAAGTTTGCAGCGATAGCACCATCTATACATGTCTATATCATCCTGTCAAAAAAAATCTATGACTATATATGTCTATATCAGATTATCAGGTACTATTACTAATTAGTGGCGGAGCCAAAATTTTAAATTTGGGGGTGTACCATTGTAGAGTATGTAGCACCGAAAGTCAAAGTATACGATGTCGGGACGGAGAACGATTCTAAACGCCCTGCAGTTTAAAACTGATCTATATACGAAGTTAGTATGCAGGACAATAACTACAAGCAGTTGGATTACCTACAGGAAAAAGATTAGCAGATAGGTGCAAACAACTCCCATAAAGCATATAATGATGCAAAGATGCAAACTTACACTCTCTAAGGATGCATAAGACGCTATGCAAAGATCAGGGTTATGCAAAGCTAAGGAAGATGACACGTCATGCAAGGTTAGGGTAATGCAAGACTAAGATGAATGTAATGCAATGCAAGATCAGGGTTTTGCAAGGCTAGGCGATTTGGATAGATATCAAGATAGAAGGATCAGAAATGGATAGAATGATTTTCGAAAACTGCTTTTGTAAATAGTCGGGGTCCGTAAACGAGGTCCGCAGATTATAACTTTTCGGGAGTTTGATTTGATTTGGAGGAACCACCACATATATAGGAAGCCCCCACTTTAATTTGGGTACGCTTGTCTTGAATTAAGCGCTATGAGCCTTGATTGAAATGTAGTTGATCTGACTTGAATCGTTCAAAGTTTTTCACTGGGGATTCTTCTTGATACAGGCAAAGTCAAATATCACCATAAATCATGCAATTGTCGGAGAGTCCTTCAAGGAAAGGAGAGTTTGGATTGAAAAAAAATAAAAAGTTTAAATTTGTAACTTAAATGAATGTAGGTGGGAAAAGGCTTTGACGAGGCTAGGTTCAAACTCGAGTCTATGTCGGGATCTAGAAAGGATATGCTCCTAAATTCAAGAAAATCAAATCATTATACCTTGATTAATTTTATTTTATTGAAGCGGTATACGTATCTTTGGAATCAGATCATTCATAGTTCTGGATCTGATTTTTTTTTTGTGCCCTAACTTTTTCCTAGGTCGCCCTTTCGGGTTTTCAACCTAGCGGGCTTGGACATACCTTGAAAAAGGAGTTATGGTTGATGAAAGGTTGAAAGGTTTAAGGTTTGATAAAGGTTTAATTAGTTGGGCTAAGGTTTTGATGGATTGAAGGATTTGAATGAGGGGTAAAACTTGTGTGGGAGCCCCCTAGCTTGACATTTTATTTATTTGCCTTTGGCTTTTTTCTTTTTTGCATTATTTCTTTTTGTCCTGTGCATTTTCTTTTGCTTTTGCTTTTTTTTCGCACTTTGAATTTTCTTTCACTTTTTTTCATTGTTTTTGCCTGGCATTGATCTTTTTTTTTATGTAGTGAGGCTTGCACACAAGTTTTTATGGTTTAGGGTATTGTAAGGTTTGATGGATATTTGTGGAGTTTTGATTTTGAAGGGATCATTTGGCTAAGGATCATGGAGATAATGGTTTAATGATTTTTTTTTCTTTATTGCATGAGGATGGCTTATGAAAGGTAATGTAAGGGAGAGGGAAATAACTCTTAATCCAAAGTATGTCCTTTTATTTTTTATTAATCAAAGTCATTAGAAACAATTTGATCTGAATTTCATCATTGAACTCGAAGCATAAATGATGGTGAAAGGCTATAATAGATGAAGTCCTAAAGTGACATAGACTCAATGGGAAAGGACAAAAATGGCTTAAGGTAAGGACTTTCTGACGCAAACTAGAAAACCGGAAATAAATAACTAAGCCTGTTGAATTGTTGATGCATTGAACAAGGGGTTATTGATGATGTTGATTCTCGTTGTAGCAAGTATTAGTAGTCTATCGTCATCAACTATGTTTAGCAGTGCATTTGTATTTGACACTAGATGTCAAGTATTCATTATTTCGTTAGCATTCGCGGTAGAAGTTTAGGTTTCATCGTTTGGATTTTTCTTTCATGTGTAGGGTTCGGAGTAAACCCTATAGGAGTGGTCACGCCTCTCTTGTGAAGGAGGTCAAAAGTAATCTTCATGACTCTAAATGAAGTCGGGGGTGGAGATATTAATATTTCGATTGATAAGCTCTAGAATAGGCTTACTTTTTGTTCCTCCATTAGGCGCTCCTAAGTTGTAATATCTCGAATGGTCATGAACGGAATCGAGTGGACCTTGCTTGTAAGTTTAAAAAAATGATTTTCAAAATGGGAATGGAATTAGGAAATGAAATTGGGGAATGAAAATGAGAAATGAAAATGGGAAATGGAAACGGGAAATGGAAACGGAAAATGAAAATGGGAAATGATAGTGAATGTAGGAGCCCCCTAGCTTGACTTTTTATTTATTTGCCTTTGGCTTTTTTCTTTTTTGCATTTTTTCTTTTGTCCTGTGCGTTTTCTTTTGTTTTTGCTTTTTTTTCGCACTTTGAATTTTCTTTCACTTTTTTTTATTGTTTTTGCCTGGCATTGATCTTTTTTTTATGTAGTGAGGCTTGCACACAAGTTTTTATGGTTTAGGGTATTGTAAGGTTTGAAGGATATTTGTGGAGTTTTGATTTTGAAGGGATCATTTGGCTAAGGATCATGGAGATAATGGTTTAATGATTTTTTTTTCTTAATTGCATGAGGATGGCTTATGAAAGGTAATGTAAGGGAGAGCGAAATAACTCTTAATCCAAAGTATGTCCTTTTATTTTTTATTAATCAAAGTCATTAGAAACAATTTGATCTGAATTTCATCATTGAACTCGAAGCATAAATGATGGTGAAAGGCAATAATAGATGAAGTCCTAAAGTGACATAGACTCAATGGGAAAGGACAAAAATGGCTTAAGGTAAGGACTTTCTGACGCAAACTAGAAAACCGAAAATAAATAACTAAGCCTGTTGAATTGTTGATGCACTGAACAAGGGGTTATTGATGATGTTGATTCTCGTTGTAGCAAGTATTAGTAGTCTATCGTCATCAACTATGTTTAGCAGTGCATTTGTATTTGACACTAGATGTCAAGTATTCATTATTTTGTTAGCATTCGCGGTAGAAGTTTAGGTTTCATCGTTTGAATTTTTCTTTCATGTGTAGGGTTCGGAGTAAACCCTATAGGAGTGGTAACGCCTCTCTTGTGAAGGAGGTCAAAAGTAATCTTCATGACTCTAAATGAAGTCGGGGTGGAGATATTGCGATTGATAAGCTCTAGAATAGGCTTACTTTTTGTTCCTCCATTAGGCGCTCCTAAGTTGTAATATCTCGAATGGTCATGAACGGAATCGAGTGGACCTTGCTTGTAAGTTTTAAAAAATGATTTTTAAAATGGGAAATGGAATTAAGAAATGAAATTAGGGAATGAAAATGAGAAATGAAAATGGGAAATGGAAACGGGAAATGGAAACGGAAAATGAAAATGGGAAATGATAGTGAATGTTAATGGTGTAAGAGAAAGAAACTCTCTCCTCTCTCTAGAATCCAATGAAACAGTAACTTTCATCAACATTTTCGATCCTCCGCACTGTTGAAGCTATGGCAAAAGGTTCGAAGAAGGGAAATGGAAGTAAGAAGCAAGGTATGACTGGTTCAAATGAAAATGTGGTTCGAAAACCTCAATCAGGTGATGCTAGGAAAGAAATCAGTATTAACGAATTGCAAGATGATTCAGTGTTGAGTTGGTCCTCGGATGATGAACAATCGAATGCTTTAATTGATTTTGAGGCATCTGAGCAAGATAGAATTGTGTGTATTGAAGCTAGGAACAAGCGAGAGAAATAGATTACTTCGGTGCATACTCCAGCAAGCTCCGTTAGACCCATGGTTCAACCATCACCTTATTCGATGCTACAACTTGTGAGTAATGCGGGGAATTCTTCACTCTCAGGTAACTGGAGGCATTCTTTGTTTCATGATATTGTAGAAGAAGGATTTGAAATTAGATAAACCTGTTGAAGAGAGTAGTGTTCATGTGGAAACTACTAATGTAGTTCAGATTACTTTGGATGATATACAACCTGAATTAGATTATTGGAAGAGTGCTGTGGTTTGCTATATTTTAGGTGTAAAACCTCCATTCAGGATAGTTGATGGCTTTATTAGGTGAATTTGGAGGAAATATGGAGTAGAGAAAGTTGCAATGATGAAATCTGGTTTGTTCATGGTTAGATTTCATTATGTTGACAGTAAGAAACAATCTATGGAAGCAGGGCCTATTCTTTATGATAGTAAACCTGTTATTGTCAAAGAATAGTCTCCTGATGTTGATTTGAATGCTAGTAATGTGAAGATTGTGCCCACCTGGATTAAATTACCTAATTTGCCATTGCAATATTGAGGTCAATCAGCTTTGAACAAGATTGTAGGAGCTATTGGGAAGCCTATTAGAACTGACAGGGCAACTACTCAGAAAGACATTCTTGAGTATGCAAGGGTGTTGGTTGAGGTATCACTTGATCAAGAGTTTCCTAATGAGGTTGTATTCTGTAATGAGAAGGGGAAAATGCAATCTCAACAAATCATTTATGAATGGAAACCTGTGATGTGTAGTGATTGTGGAGGCATTGGGCATAATATGTTTTAATGTAGACAAAAGAGATTTGAAGTAGCAAAAGCTAAAATTGTTCCACAAAAGAAATGGGTGCCAAAACCTCAGAAAGCTCAGCCAGCAGTCAAGCCAGTAAATCATCCTACACAGGTTATTGTATACCTATGCAGATGGAGGTTACTATTCCTGCTTCTGGGTTAGCAACTATTAAAGAGGGTGTTGAAGAGAAGGGGCATAATCATGAAATTGGTATAAATGACAATGTTACAGTTCTTAATGAAGTAGTGAATGTAGTTGTGACAAAGCCCATTGTGGAACCAATTCAGGAGGAAGGGGTTGATCAGGTGCAAGGGGAGGATCCTACCTTGTTCCCTCATGGATAGATTGGGTTTTTGGAATATAAGGGGACTAAATAGCATGAACAAACATGGGGAAGTAAGAACTCTTCTTAATCATCATAATTGTGGGCTATTTGGTCTCCTTAAGACTAGGGTTAAACCATGTAATGTTGCTAAGGTTTACCCTAGAGTTTGTCTAAATTGGAGTATTGTAGCTAATTACTCTTATCATAAGGGAGGGAGGATATGGTTGATTTGGCTTCCTCATAAATTTGATGTTGATGTCATTGAGTGTAAGGCTTAATATATTCATAGTAGAGTAATACATAAGGGTACTGGGACATCTTTCTTCTTTACTTTGGTGTATTGTTCAAATGATATGGCAGATAGACAGCTTATGTGGGAGGATTTAAAGAAACTAAAGGTGATTCAGGAAGCTTGGTTGATCTGTGGGGATTTTAACAATATTGTGAATCTCAATGAGAGGTTAGGCTCTGCAGTTACTTTGCAAGAAGTTGAGGGGCTTAGAAGTTGTTTAAGGGAGTGTGAGATTCAGGAATTGGAGACTGTTGGACCATTCTTCACTTGGTCTAACAAACAAGAGGGTGGTGACAGGGTATATTCCAAAATTGATAGGGTTTTGTTAATGATATATGGGAGAGGAACTTTGTTCAGGCTCTGGCTACATTTCTCCCTGAAAGTGTGTCAGATCATTCTCCTCGTATTGTTCAGCTAGAAGCTCCTCAACAAAGCAAACCAAAAGCTTTTAGATTCTTTAATATGTGGACTGGTGCTGAGCAATTTAATGACATAGTGGTCAGAGGTTGGCAGAAATAGTTTGAGGGTTGTGCAATGTATCAAGTGGTGAAGAAATCAAAAGGGTTTAAATATGATTTGAAAGAGTTGAATAGGAATAAATTCTCTAACATAGAGAATGAAGCAGATGTAGCTTTCAAAAACATGATTAACATTCAAAAGCTATTACAGGAGGATTTGATTAATCATGAGTTGCACATCATAGAAGCTGATGCTAGGAAGAACTATTTGGAGCTTAATCAAGCTAGATTAGCTTTCCTACAGCAGAAAGTGAAGTGTGATTGGTTGAAGGGAGGTGACAGCAATACAACCTATATCCATGCTTGTCTGAAAAAAAGAAGAGCTCAGAACCATATTTATAGAATTAAAGATTCCTCTGGTGTATGGATGGAGAGTCAGGACCTTGTAGAGAAGGCTTTTCTGGATTTTTATGTGGGTATGCTTAGCACTGCTCAAAATACAAGGAGGCAAGTTAGTAGAAGTGTGTTGAATGAAGGAAGGAGATTGAATCACATTCAGCAAGACATGTTGATTCAACCTTTTTGTATGGCTGATGTGAAGCAGGCTTTATTTGACGTTGATGATATAAAGGCTCCTGGGCCTGATGGGTACTCTAGTAATTGATTTTACAAGAAATCGTGGAGTATTATAGGTGAGGATATTACTCAAGCTGTTTTAGATTTCTTTAGTTCAGGAAAGATTCTAAGGCAGATCAATAGTACTACTCTATGCCTGATTCCATAATGTGATCAACCTCAAGATGTGACTCAGTATAGACCCATTGCATGTTGCAATGTTCTATATAAGATCATATCTAAGATGTTATGTGGGAGATTAAAGAAGAAGCTGCCATAGATTATTGATCCTGTTCAAAGTGCATTTGTGGAGCAGAGAGTTATTTTTCACAATATCTTTATATGCCAGGATATGCTAAGGCATTATAAAAGAAAGTCTGAACCTCCCAGATGCACCATGAAAGTTGATCTAAGGAAAGCATATGATACCTTAGACTGGGAGTTTATTCAGGAAATTCTAGAGGGTCTAAACTTCCCTGAAAAGTTTATCAAGTGGATCATGCTTTTTGTGACTACTCCTAGTTACTCTTTGAGCATCAATGGCTCTTTGTGTGGTTTTTTCAAGGGTAAAAGAGGGGTGAGACAAGGTGACCCTATCTCACCTCTCTTATCTGTTATAGCTGTGGAGTACTGCTCAAGGTTGATGAAGAAGATGTACCAGAAGCCTGGTTTTGCATTTCACTACTGATGCACAGATTTGAAGCTTACTCACCTTATTTTTGCAGATGATTTGATGTTGTTCTGCAAAGGTGAGGTAAAATCTGCTATCATGATGAAAAGAGTTATGAAAACTTTTTCTGAGACTTCAGGCCTTTTTACAAGTCAAGAGAAGACAGCTGTTTACTTTGGTAATGTAAATGATGAAGTGCAGCATTGAATTTTGCAAGTGACTGGATTTTAGAAAGGGCAATTCCCCTTTAGATACTTAGGAGTTCCTATAACTTCTAAGAGATTGTCTATAGCTGATTGTGATATGCTTGTTGACAAAATTCTAAAAAGAATTATTTGCCTTAGTTCAAGGCACTTATCATATGCTGCTAGATTGACTTTAATCAATGCTGTTCTAATGAGCCTTCATACTTATTGGGCTCAAGTGTTCCTCTTGCCTAAAGGGGTGCTTGACAGCATCACTAAGATATGCAGGGCTTATTTGTAGGAAGGTAAAGTTTATACTTCTAAGCCTCCTCCTGTAGCTTGGCATAAGGTTTGCTACTCAAAAAATAGGGGTGGTTTGGGCATTAGAGAGTGTTACAGCTGGAATGTTGCAGCAATAGGGAAGTATGTCTGGCAAGTAACTAAAAAGGTTGATCTGCTGTGGATTTGTCCATTCAGTGTATATTAAAGACACTGAATGGTGGGAGTATAAAGCTCCTATGAATGCAAGCTGGTGCTGGAATATTATTTGCAAAGTTAAAGAGAAGATGAGAGCAGCTTATACTGGCAATCAATGGCTTAACTCTGGAGAGAGTTATAATATTAAAGTTGGATACAAGCGGCTGCCTCAAGATGGTGAGAAGGTTAGATGGTATCATTAGGTATGGAATTCCTGTAATGTCCCAAAACATTCTTTTATATCGTGGCTGACTGCACAGGGGAAGTTGAGAACAAGATCTAAGCTTGCTGCTGCTGGCATCTGTGTTGACACTAGCTGTGCTCTATGCTGTCATGGTAGTGATGATTGTCATCACTTATTTTTTAGGTGTTCTTTTAGTAAGAAAGTGTGTGGAGGTATTATGGAGTGGTTAGATATCAGAGTTGCTGCTGATGAGAGTGTTTTCACAACTTGGAGGAAATGGGGAAGAAAGTTTAGAAGTAAAAAGAGACAAAAAGTTTGCTATGCCTCCTAAGCTGCTGTTGTGTACCATGTTTGGCTTGCTAGGAATATTGCTGTCTAGGAGCCAAAAGTTCCATGCACTGATACTTTCATTAAGAAGATTAAGCAGATTATTTGTAATAAAATTCAAAACTTTGTAACTGAAAAGTGGTATAGGGATGATAAAGATTGGATAGAGTTGCTGTGTGCTAGATAGTTTGCTGTTTTGTTTGTTGTGCTGCTTCTGGTAGGTTGTTTTATTACTGCTTTGCATTTTAGGTTGTAATTGTTGGATGGTGGCGCTGTCTTGTTTTTGGTAATAATATTGCTTACATTTTACCAAAAAAAACGAAAATAGGAAATGATTTTGAAATGGAGGATTATAAATTGTTATGGGTTTTGGACTAGTATGGGCTTGACCGTGATGCTGACATAGGCCTAACTATATGCATATGCAGATATAGACTGGACTGGACTATGCAAGCAGAATGGACTAGACTTCGAACTTACAGGTGAGCAAGCAAATTAGACCCAAAAGGATTGCCTATGGGTATGAATTGATCTTTTATAGTCCGAAGACTTGACTAAGCTTACATGGAGATGCAAACTAGACCTAAGATTGAACTTTTATAGTCCGAAGACTTAACTAGGGTTTACATAGAGATGCAAACTAGACCTAGGGAATGAATTGACCTTTTTATAGTGCGAAGACCTTACTAGGGTTCACATAGAGATGCAAACTAGACCTAGGGAATGAACTTTTATAGTCCGAAGACTTAACTAGGGTTTACATAGAGACGCAAACTAGACTTAGAGAATGAACTTTTATAGTGCGATGACTTAACTAGGGTTGACATAGAGATGCAAACTAGACCTATGGAATGAACTTTTATTGTCCGAAGACTTGACTAGGGTTTACATAGAGATGCAAACTATAGACCTAGGGAATTAACTTTTATAGTCCGAAAACTTAACTAGGGTTTACATAGAGATGCAAACTAGACCTAGGGAATGAACTTTTATAGTCCGAAGACTTGACTAGGGTTTACATAGACATGCAAACAAGACGTAGGGAATGAATTGGGCCTAAATGAACCTAAGCTTTGAATTGGATTAGAATTAGACTTAGATTGGAATGGGCTAGGAATAGACTTGGACTAGGCTTGACATGTCACATAAAGATGCAAATGGGCCTAGATTTTGACATCAACTAGACTTATATGGGCCTAAGATCGACTCTAATGCTAGTGAATGTATGGACTTAAATGCACATGGGCCTAAAATGAATACATAATGGATTCTAATGCACATGGGCCTAAAATGAATGCAGAATGGATTCTAATGCACATGGGCCTAAAATGAATGCAAATGGATTGGACTGGGTTCATTGGATACGAAACTTAATAGTATACCACTTCTACGAATAGCCCGTAATGCTGCATCCCTTCCGAGACCAGGACCTAATTGTATTGAATGAAGGTATTTGGACTGGGCTTAGAATTTTCGAAATTCGTTTTTGAAAGGAACCCCCTTGTTTTTATCGTTTGTTAGGAAAAGATGATGGATTAATTTTGAAAATATTTTTTTTAAATGTCTTGTATGATCATGATTAGTAAATGCTTTTGAAAAGGTAGAATAGACATGGGTGTAGGATTGATTTTGAAATATGTATGTTTTTTGAAATTAATTGAAATTGGTAAGGTAAGATTGATAGGGAAGATCAGTTGGATAGCAGGGAGAAGGTAGACATTCATGACAATTCTAACTCTACCATGACCACTTTTATAGATGCACTTTTTTAGGATAGACTCGACCATGCATGAAAAGACTGGTTTCTTATGTTTGAATTAGGTGAGACCCCTAGGATGACCATACTTTCACGCGAATGCATACGGGAAAAACATAGGATCGAACACCACGACGACTAAATCGACAAAAAACCATCCGATGCACAAACTGCGTGCGCACAGATACGTGCGTCTGGCGCGGGAGCGATGCGCCAGGTGCAACTTAATGCGCGTGGCGCACTGCTCCCCGACATGTTTTCCGAAGATTTAGGCTATGTTTTGGCCAATTGACGATCTTTTATTTGTTTTTAGACGCGATTTTAGACATAATGCATAACAACGAAAATTTGACAAGTTAATAACTGGCAAAAATCGCAATCACAAGCAAATGTCATGTAACATGGATGCAAAAGTTCCAACCTAAAGTCCAGTTCTATGTTTGAAATTATGGTCAAGTTTAGGTTAAGTTTGAAAAGGGTCCATGACTAAGAGATTGATCCCACGCTTCGTAACTTTGCTTAAAAAGGTGGCCACGTGTAAGACGCACTCCAGTTCTCGAGTCAGGAATAAGAGAACAATGCCATGGTTGGGTAGGTTTGCTTATGACTAAGATCCAACACTATCGCTCAGGAAGTTTTTGGAAGGACAAAGCGCAAACCCCCTGGGGGTGGCTGTAATACTCCGTATTTTTCGGAGTTATTTTTTTTACAAATAAGAAAATACAAAGTACTTTTTGTATCTAACTATATTATAATTTGGTTTTGGTTTTGTTTTTCAAATAAATAAAACAAAAATAAGAATTTGGTTTGGAAAACAAATCCTAGTGAACATATGTTTCACATGGTATAAAATAAAGAAGAGAAACAAAACCCAATTCACTACTTTAATCAGCCGTTTTTTTACCCCAAGGATTTTCTCTCTCCTCCTTCTCTCTCCTCCTTCTTTCTCCTCTCCTACGTTATTTTCTTTCTTCTCCTTCCTCTAGCACTACTTTTCTCTCTCCTTCCCCTGCGTCGGTGGTTCGTGCCTGCTGCTCGAAGGAGGTCGAGCGTGGCTCGCTGGTGCTGCACGTCAGTCGAGGAGTGCGAACGTGTGTGTGTGTTGGGCGAGTCGAGGCTGTGCGTCGGGTGTATGTGCGAGTCATCGCTGCTGTGCGAGTCGTCTGTGTGCGGTGCTGTGCGAAGTGTGGCTCGAGGGTCTGTTGTGTTGTGCTGTACGAAGTGTGACTCGAGGGTGTGTGCGGGTGTGCGAAGTGTGGTGGTAGTGTTGTGGGTTGTGCGTCGAGACTGTGGTGTGGGTGCGAGTGGTGTGCGAGTGTCGTGGTGCGTGTGGTGCGTGGCTAGTGTTGTTGTCGGAATTCCGTCGCCGGTGGTTGTCGCCGGCGAGTCACTTCGGTACTATAAAAAAAAAATCTTTCTTTTCTACTTTAAATTAAATTTTAAAATCTGATTTTGTAATGCCTATATATATCTTTGGTTAATTTGTTGTTATAAATAAAGTATAGAAGAAGTTAAAGGAAATCAGATTTACAATTATATTTTTAGTTCTTATGATAATTTTATTTCTCAATTCTGATTTTATTACACTTATGTATATTTGTGTAAGTTTTGTTATTATAAACCAAGTATAATATAAGTTGTCAAAAATCAGATTTGCAAACATATAATTAAATCCTAAATATGTTAGTTTTAATAAAGTTATGAACGAAAAGTTTAACCAACAAGAACGTTTATGTTATTATTCGAAACACTAAGTTTTACCTAGTTAGTTAAGCTGGTTTTATTTTAATGATATCAAGGACTTAAAACTGAATTACTTTTATTATTCGATTAGGTCCCAATTTCATAAGCTGAACGTTTTAAGTAATCAGCAAAGATTCTCCGTTACAAGGTACGTATGCGTACTAGTTCAGTTCGATATATCAGTATCATGTTTAGGTTATGGTTGTCATATTGGAACCTAGAATCATGATAGGGAACTGTGGTTGATCATGATTGTTGAGATTGTTTGGTAACATGAAATCAATTGGAAATCTGTATGTATTTCCTTGTTGTATGACTTGTGAAATAGAATGAATTGTTATTGGAATGCGTAATTCTTTCGTATCACAAGCATGAAATGAGATGTTGGATTGGAATGCTATGATTAATAATTGTAGCAAGGATTTATAAGAGGTTGCCTAAACTAAAGGATTTTATATGATGTTATGGAAATCATATGCTTAATGTTGTATGAATGAGTATCGCTAAAAAGGATTGTTAGCAATAAACTTGTAGTCGGATTCCCTACAAGTATGAACAATGGGGGGAGTGTGGGACTTGTTCTACACTCCTACGCAGGTCTACTGTGACGACAGTAGTGTCCTTATAAATTTTGATAACTCAAGTAGGCGGAAGGTTCCGTACGATCTTGGGGGTATGCATACTAAGGTGATGGGTGTGGAGCGGAACGAAACCGTATTTACATTTCATCTAATAGACCAAGTTGTCTATTAAGGATTAAGTAGCCCGTATGATTCTAGAAAGATGACGGTGCCCGTTCGATGCCAAATAAATTGTAAAAACGAAATTTAATGTTTTTGTAGTATCATGTTTAGGAATTGTTATTACTCTTCAGTTTATGTTTAGTGTATTATTTAACTAATTATGTATGTACTCAGCATAGCTGATTGTTTGTTATTTGTGTGGTTTGTTGACCTGTGATGAACCATTGATATTCATTGGGGAGCAGATTAGATATGCTGGTGATGCTGCATGAGTTCGGGCATAAGGGAAATACTTTTGATTATAAACTTTTAAAGTGTTTTGATTGAACATCCTAGAGGTTGTTTATGATTTACATAGTTAATGGTTTTAAATAAAAGGGGTCAATAGTGATTCCCGAGTTGTAGTTAAGTTAGCATTTTATTTCCGCTGCAATTTAGTTTTCATAATAAAGAGTAAGTAAGTGTTTTAAATTCAATAAGCCTTGCGTTTCACCGCGGCGATAACACTCCCAAAGTCGATGCAACGTATTTTAGACGTGTATGGATTTTGGGGGTGTTACAAAACTGGTCATCAGAGCTAAAAGTTCCTATTTTCAAAGATGTTTTAAAAGATTTTTAAATTGGGTAGTATGGGATAAGAGCATATAGATTACTTTTGCGTGCATTAAATCATAGGAATGATTTTATTGTAATGTGTTTCTTGCCTTACTTGTCTGATATGTTTATAGAAAGTATGCAAATACTGTGGAATGAATCAGATGTTCTGATTATATGAAATGTGGTGTGGTTTGCTTGATTGAATTGGTGAAAGATTCTTTGAAATCTTCGAAGTATGAATAGATTAGGAGGATGTACAAGGATAGGTACATAGATAGTGGTTAGGAGCACTAAGTTAATTTCGAATTAGTATAATATTCCAAAGATGTTTCCATAAGGTATTGAACTAAAACCTTATTTCGAATATTTTAGGAAAGAACCATCGAATTGTTGTAAATATTTTGAATCTCTTTAAGGAGCTATAAAATTGAAAATAATCGTGTTACCTCTTATATATGTTTATATATAATATATATACTTAAAAACCTTTATTTCAAATAAACTTAGACTATTTTATTTCTTTAATTTCGCATATGGTTTACGACATAGGTCCTAAGGAATACCTGATGAAACACCGAATAGCGGAAGATTGGGGCATCTGGGCCTATAAGATGAAAGCTGCTATAGAATATAGGACCTTATAGGGAGATACTAGACTAAGGACTGAAGTGGAGAAAATATTCTTTATGCTGTAGTACGTCCCTAAGGAGGAACCCTACCTTTTCATACACCATAGATATGGGGATATATGTTCAGAAAATGGAGCTTTTAATGCAACCAAACATGCCTACTGGAGCCAATACCTTCCTACTGTAGGGCATTTCATTACTGATCTTAAATACTGTGAAAATGAGTGGAGAATTCGTAAGAAAAGAAGTTGGGAGCCCTCTACCTCATCACCTCCAGTTAGAGGAACCTATCATGTGGGGGAAAGCTCGGGAACTAAGGTTGTAGATGTGAATTCTGAGAACCCTAGAGTTAAAACTGAGCCACAAACGTCACCTAGAGCTGCAAAAAGGGCTAGGCACCAAACTTTTGAGGATGAGTTCATACCCGAGCACTACCACATCGCGTCAAACCTGAGAATTGTTACCTACATTTCCGATGATGAGGGGAATAATAGGACATTCATCACAGTGATTGGGGAAGATGATGTTGAACCTATACTTGACGTAGAAAATGAGGAAGAGGGAGATCCTAATGAAAATGAGCCTGCTGAAGAGGATCCAATTGAGGAAAATGACCAAGAAGAAGAGCCCATAGAAGAAAAAGAAGAACCCATAGAAGAAGAGGAAGAACCCCTGGAGGAAGATGAACCTATAGAGGATGACGAGCCTTTTGAGGACAAAGCTGACATGGAAGAAGGAATAGAAAATCCTAACTCAGATGACGAAGCTCACCATTATAGTCCATAGTTTCTTTTGAATATATAATTAGGATTATAATATTATTTTATTCGTTTATTTCAGTTTTAATAAGGCTTGCATGCCAAGTAGCAAATTAGCATTATTTTTATTCCTTTATTTATTCATATTATGTTTTCCTTGGAAACAATAAATCTTTCCCTTTTCAATAATAATACAATATTTTATTTCTTTTATTATGTTATGTAACGTCTTATTCGAGATGTTTTATTGCAAGTCAATAGAGACTTAATGATTGTTCGCAATAAAAACATGTTATATGAACGTGCCAATGTGTAGTAGTTATGTAAATAAACGACTATGTGCATGTCAATAAAATGTACCAGTTGTGTCATTTATCAGTGCAGAATGGTTCGTCAGGGCGGTACGCCTGATTCCTCTCTGAATGTCGAGCAATCGATTCGTGATCTAGTGCAGATCACAGCTAACCTAGCCCAAGGACATAACCGGGATGGGGATTTATCTGAAAAGGTTGCCCGTAGGAACCCACCAGTACTGAATGGGAAAGGGGGGCCAGAGGAACTGGAAAACTGGGTTGGGGAGTTTGATAAGCTTTTCTTTACCCTCACATGTCCAGATGACAAGACTGTGCCCTTAGCAAGCTATTACCTACAGGGGGATGCCCACTTTTGGTGGACTCAAGCTAAGGACAACCTCCTCAAACAGCCTGACTTTGGGTGGGAAACTTTTAAGAAAGCCCTGAGGGATAAGTATTACCCACCATACCTCAAAAAGCAAAAAGCCCAAGAGTTTATGATGCTAGAGCAAGGGAACCTGTCTGTGGAGGAATATTACTGCAAGTTCATAGAATTGATGAGATTTGCTCCTGAAATTGCCCCTACTGAGGAAGCTAAGGCCTCACGCTTTGAATTAGGGCTCACCCTTGACCTACAAGGGAGACTAGGGGGGGATACTTTCACCTCATTGGACCATGTTTTTGGCAAAGCTGCCCACCTATATGCAATAAGGAAACGAGAGTAAGGAGGTAAACAAGGTGAGAAGCGAAAGGAGAATCCAAACCCTGAGGTTCAGAGATTTGAAAAGAAACACCACGGGAACCAGAACTATCAAACCTCCCAAAGAATCTTTAGTAAGGGACCCAACGACGATAACAATAACCACAATAATAACACCAATAACCGCAGACCTGAGCGTGTGTACAGGTGTAAGAAGTGCCTAAACAACCATCCTGGGAGGGATTGCGAGGGTAATAAGGTGGAGTGTCATGAATGTGGGAAAATGGGGCATAGAGCGTACGAATGTTAATCGAAGAATAAGGTTAACCCCAATGGTCAAGAAAAAAGGAACTATGGAGACAAGCATATGAATGGGAATGGGAATGGTAGAAATGCATACAATGGGTCAGGGAACTCTAATTACTCCAAACCACCAACCAATGCAAATAATCAGGCACCAAATGGGAACCATGTGACCAACAACAATGATAATAAGGGCACAGGGAAGTTGTATATGATGACGGCTAGCGAAGAGGAAGCTCGTAGAGATGTTGTCACGGGTACTTTCTCTATAAACTCAATTCCTGTTAAAGTCTTGTTCGATTCTGGAGCATCTTTGTCTTTTAGTGCCCATACAACTATTAGAACTCTAGCACTGGTTGAGTCCGAGTCAATTTCTGTGCCTATAGTTATTCCGTTTGGGGATACTGTTAATTGCTCTAAGAAATTCCTTAATGTCTCACTGAAAATAAGGGAGGGATTCTTTCCTTCCGATCTAATAGAGTTTAATTTATCGAACCTAAACGTCATTCTGGGAATAAGATTTTTCGACCCTACCTCGATAAATTCGTAGTCGTGTTCATAGACGATATATTGAAATACTTAAGGAGCAAGGGGGAACATGAGGGACATTTGGGGGCTTATTTTACAGACACTTAGGGAGAACCAACTATATGCGAAGTTTTTGAAGTGTGAATTTTGGTTAGAAAAAGTGTCATTTTTGGGTCATTCCAACATGAAAGTGGGATTCGATATCCATGTACTTCGTCGTAGCCTTACCTAGGAGTCGGGGAGACAATAACAAAATATAAGTATTAGTGGATAAATTAACCAAAACTAGAGGTTCATACCTATGAAAGACACGTGGAGTATGGGAACCCTAGCCAAAGCATACGTTAAACATGTCACTTGATTGCATGAAGTACCCTGAGCTCTTTCAAGGGGTAGGTGAGTTACGGGGACGTAACTTTTCTTTTAAGGGGGGAAGAATGAGACAGAATTGCACGCTTCTATCCTAATGTTTGCTAAAGTTTGTTAAACCTGCTATTTATGTGTATTTATCGCTTATGTGACTTGCGAAAGTTAGAAAACGCTTGTGAAATATTGGGACTTAGAAGTGCAAAAAGATCGTCGTTAAGACTGGCTACCTCAAAGTTTCGGGACGAAACTTCCTTTAAGGGGGGAAGCCTGTAATACTCCGTATTTTTCGGAGTTATTTTTTTCACAAATAAGAAAATACAAAGTACTTTTTGTATCTAACTATATTATAATTTGGTTTTGGTTTGTTTTTCAAATAAATAAAACAAAAATAAGAATTTGGTTTGGAAAACAAATCCTAGTGAACATATGTTTCACATGGTATAAAATAAAGATGAGAAACAAAACCCTATTCACTACTTTAATCAGCCGTGTTTTTTACCCCAAGGATTTTCTCTCTCCTCCTTCTTTCTCCTCTCCTAAGTTATTTTCTTTCTTCTCCTTCCTCTAGCACTACTTTTCTCTCTCCTTCCCCTGCGTCGGTGGTTCGTGCCTGCTGCCCGAAGGAGGTCGAGCGTGGCTCGCTGGTGCTGCACGTCAGTCGAGGAGTGCGAACGTGTCTGTGTGTTGGGCGAGTCAAGGCTGTGTGTCGGGTGTATGTGCGAGTCATCGATGCTGTGCGAGTCGTCTGTGTGCGGTGCTGTGCGAAGTGTGGTTCGAGGGTGTGTTGTGTTGTGCTGTGCGAAGTGTGACTCGAGGGTGTGTGCGGGTGTGCGAAGTGTGGTGGTAGTGTTGTGGGTTGTACGTCGAGACTGTGGTGTGGGTGCGAGTGGTGTGCGAGTGTCGTGGTGCGTGTGGTGGTTGGCTAGTGTTGTTGTCGGAATTCCGTCGCCGGTGGTTGTCGCCGGCGAGTCACTTCGGTACTATAAAAAAAAAATCTTTCTTTTCTACTTTAAATTAAATTTTAAAATCTGATTTTGTAATGCTTATATATATCTTTGGTTAATTTGTTGTTATAAATAAAGTATAGAAGAAGTTAAAGGAAATCAGATTTACAATTATATTTTTAGTTCTTATGATAATTTTAATTCTCAATTATGATTTTATTACACTTATGTATATTTGTGTAAGTTTTGTTATTATAAACCAAGTATAATATAAGTTGTCAAAAATCAGATTTGCAAACATATAATTAAGTCCTAAATATGTTAGTTTTAATAAAGTTATGAAAGAAAAGTTTAACCAACAAGAACGTTTATTTTATTATTCGAAACACTAAGTTTTACCTAGTTAGTTAAGCTGGTTTTATTTTAATGATATCAAGGACTTAGAACTGAATTACTTTTATTATTCGATTAGGTCCCAATTTCATAAGCGGAACGTTCTAAGTAATCAACAAAGATTCTCCGTTACAAGGTACGTACGCGTACTAGTTCAGTTCGATATATCAGTATCATGTTTAGGTTATGGTTGTCATATTGGAACCTAGAATCATGATAGGGAACTGTGGTTGATTATGATTGTTGAGATTGTTTGGTAACATGAAATCAATTGGAAATCTGTATGTATTTCCTTGTTGTATGACTTGTGAAATAGAATGAATTGTTATTGGAATGCGTAATTCTTTCGTATCACAAGCATGAAATGAGATGTTGGATTGGAATGCTATGATTAATAATTGTAGCAAGGATTTATAAGAGGTTGCCTAAACTAAATGATTTTATATGATGTTATAGAAATCATATGCTTAATGTTGTATGAATGAGTATCGCTAAAAAGGATTGTTGGCAATATACTTGTAGTCGGATTCCCTACAAGTATGAACAATGGGGGGAGTGTGGGACTTGTTCTACACTCCTACACAGGCCTACTGTGACGACAGTAGTGTCCTTATAAATTTTGATAACTCAAGTAGGCGGAAGGTTCCGTACGATCTTGGGGGTATGCATACTAAGGTGATGGGTGTGGAGCGGAACGAAACCGTATTTACATTTAATCTAATAGACCAAGTTGTCTATTAAGGATTAAGTAGCCCGTATGATTCTAGAAAGATGACGGTGCCCGTTCGATGCCAAATAAATTGTAAAAACGAAATTTAATGTATTTATAGTATCATGTTTAGGAATTGTTATTACTCTTCTGTTTATGTTTAGTGTATTATTTAACTAATTATATATGTACTCAGCATAGTTGATTGTTTGTTATTTGTGTGGTGTGTTGACCTGTGATGAACCATTGATATTCAATGGGGAGCAGATTAGATATGCTGGTGATACTGCATGAGTTCGGGCATACGGGGAATACTTTTGATTATAAACTTTTAAAGTGTTTTGATTGAACATCCTAGAGGTTGTTTATGATTTACATAGTTAATGGTTTTAAATAAAAGGGGTCAATAGTGATTCCCGAGTTGTAGTTAAGTTAGCATTTTATTTCCGCTGCAATTTAGTTTTCATAATAAAGAGTAAGTAAGTGTTTTAAATTCAATAAGCCTTGCGTTTCACCGCGGCGGTAACACTCCCAAAGTCGATGCAACGTATTTTAGACGTGTATGGATTTTGGGGGTGTTACAGTGGCCTCACACATAGAACATGCACTAATGAGGCAAGGAAGATTGTCCTTATGGTGGCTTAAACAATAGCCATGCATATGCAAAACTGTAATGTCATTCAAAGGCATAAAAACAAGTATGAATTGTATTTTTCGAGTTTCACCAACTCATTCAAAAAATTAATTTTTTAAAATCCTCCCTAGTGGAGTCGCCAAATTGTAGGCGTGATTTTATTTCGCCTACGCGGTGTGAGAGCGTATTTGACTACCTCATTGAAATGGTTTTATTGAAAAATGTTTTGAAGTCGCCAACAAGTCTTTAAAGGAAGACTCATAAACCTAATTGGATATTAGGAAATCAAAGAGACAACTGTGGGATTTATCCAATGTAGATCTCCTCGTCCTGATTCCATAGATCACTACTACAAAAAAGGGCAAAGAGAACTGTCAAAATAGGCTTTATAGAATTCCTTATAACCGTTCTTCTGCTAAGCGCTCTATAAAGTTTATAGAATGGGTGAAAGAGGCGTTCTATATGCCAAGTTATAGAGAACGTTGTCTCACATAACCGTTCTCTATTCCTTTCCTAAATCAGAAAATGAAGAAGGAATATAGAGAACATTTGCCTTAGACAACAATTCTCTATTCTTCCTTTTTTATTAAAAAATATTACGCCTAAAATCCTATATTTGAAATCATCCCAATTACAAGAATCACGATGCCCATGATCCCTAAAATCACGTAATTCAAATTATTCAATCTCAAACACACCGCCGACATATTTTCGAGTAACTATCGACTATTGATTTTATACAAGATTAAAATACAAACTATGAACATTTAATTACTCCCATGAAATAATTGATTGCAAAATCATGAAGATCATCTACAATTGGAAAATCAAAAAGTTAGTTTTACAATATTAAGGGAGTCCATTGCTGACGAACAAGAGATATCTGGCTTTTCTACCTTAGCGCAAGCAAATCTTTCCATTCTTTCCAAGCAGATATCTGGTTTGTTGAACAAGGGATATCTGGCTTTATCTGCATATAATACATAATTAAACAAAAATAAGTTCTGAAACTCCACTTTCTATTGTTAAATTCTAAACCAAAAGACACATAATAAACTAGAAAAAAAAAGTAATTACACAACAACAAACAAATCTACGAAAAATTCAACATGTTGGGAAAGATTACAAATAATCTTGCAGCGGAAATAATATTCGTTTTCCCTTTCGTGTATAAACAAAATAGGCTAATAATTAAATCTCTATGATATAATAAAACAACTCACAAAGTGTTTATAAAATATAAACTAATATTCGATGGTATATCTCAAAATATAAAGTGTTTCTATATTTCTTAATGTGATTATATCAAAAACTACATGATGACACAATATATAATCCTTCTATTACTAAATAATGAGCGACTGAAATGAAATAAACTATACCTCATTAATCATCTCCCTATTTTTCCTCTATATCATTATTTCATTTCTTATAAATTCTCCTTTACTTGTTTTTAGCAAAATCTAAATATAAGGAGGAATATTATCCAACAAATCTCCCCCTTCCGACTTATTAGGAGATTATTGATAGACCCGCTTCATCTCGACAAACATCAAGCTTTTGCATGGTTAATATTTTTGTCATCATATCTGAACCATTGTGGTCAGTATAGATCTTTTCCAAACGCAACAGCTTGGCTTCAAAGACCTCTCGTATCCAATGATACCTTACGTCTATATGTTTAGAACGGGCATGAAAGGTGGGATTTTTCGCCAGATGAATAGCACTCTGACTGTCACAATAAAGTATATAATTTTCTTGTATAATTTCTAACTCTTGTAGAAAATTCTTCATCCACAAGAGCTCTTTGGAAGCTTCTATCACAGCAATATATTCAGCTTCTGTTGTTGATAATGCAACACATTTTTGTAATCTTGATTGCCATGCTATAGCTCCCCCTGCAAAAGTCATCATATAACCTGATACTGACTTTCGCGAATCAATATCATTTGCCATATATGCATCTGTGTAACCTTTTAACACAATATCTCCTTGACCAAAGCATAGACACATATCTGATGTGCCACATAGATACCTTAATATCCATTTCACAGCTTCCTAGTGTTCTTTCCCTGGATTAGAGAGAAACCTACTAACAACACCTACTGAATAGGCAATGTCTGGTATTGTACAAGCCATATCATACATCAAACTGCCAAGTGCAGATGCATAAGGAACTTTATCCATTTCTTCTTTTTCTTTATCACTTGTAGGACATTGTTGAGAGCTAAAAATGACCTGCAAGTGGAGAGCTCACCGGCTTAGCCTTATGCATATTAAACCTCTCAAGTAGTTTCTCTATATATCTATGCTGTGACAACCATAACTTTTTATTTTTCCTGTCACGAGAGATTTTCATGCTAAGTATATGTTTTGCTGGTCTTAAGTCTTTCATGGCAAAGAACTTATTCATCACCTTTTTCAAATTGGCGATTTTATTGGTATCATGACCAATAATTAACATATCATCAACATAGAGGAGTAAAATGATAAAATCTCCATCTGTAAATCTTTTAATGAACACACAATGATCTGATGTCATCTTGTGATACTTATGGTCCTTCATAAAGGATTCAAATTTTCGATACCACTGGCACGGAGCTTGTATTAAACCATACAAGCTCTTATTCAAACGACATACCATGTGCTCTTTTTCCTTAATCTGAAATCCCTCAGGTTGTTCCATATATATTTATTCTTCCAAATCACCATGTAGGAAGGCTGTTTTCACATCTAGCTGTTCAATTTCTAAATCCATGCATGCTGCCATGCCTAGAACAACTCGTATTGACGACATTTTCACCACCGATGAGAATATCTCTTCAAAGTTAATACCTTTCTTCTGACTGAACCCCTTCACAACCAACCTTGCTTTGTATCTTGGTTGCGGATTATTTTCTTCAGTCTTCAATCTGAACAGCCACTTATTCTTGAGTGCTCGTCGACCCTTTGGTAATTGTACCAAATCAATTGTGTGATTCTCATGCAAGGATTTTATCTCCTCTTGCATGGCTTCAATCCAGTCTTTTTGGTGGTTATCTCTTAGAGCCTCTTCATAAGACTCTGGCTCTCCCCCTTCAGTAAGAAGATGATACTCACCACTAGCAAGTCTTGCTGGAAGTCGTCTATCTCTGCTAGACCTTCTTAACTCTAGTGGTTGACTCTCTTGTTGTGTCATCTGTTCCACATTCTCATTATTATCATCCTCATCATCATCTATATGTTAAGGTTGATCTTCTTGGTGTACTTCTCCCCCGTGATCATTAGTTGCATCTGAAGAAGGAACTGGATTCATGATTATAGGCAATTCTTCATGGGATATTGTAGATTTTCCCACTTTTTGTATGTCTTTAATGGTTTGATCTTCAAAGAAGACAACATTTCTACTCCTGATAATTTTTCTTTCAGCAGGACTCCATAACCTATAACCGAACTCATCTTCAGTATAGCCAAGAAAAATACATTGTCTTGTCTTGCTATCAAGTTTTGATCTTTCAT
The DNA here is from genome assembly GCA_947648045.1 of Beta corolliflora. Classification (NCBI taxonomy): domain Eukaryota; kingdom Viridiplantae; phylum Streptophyta; class Magnoliopsida; order Caryophyllales; family Amaranthaceae; genus Beta; species Beta corolliflora. The sequence continues at coordinate 312,535 of CANSZD010002359.1, forward strand.
CCCTCGGGATGTGAACAAGGGCTCTACAGCCAAATACCTTTAAACTTTCATAGTTAACTTTTCTCCCAGACCATATCATTTGTGGAACATCACCATCAAGAGGAACTGAATGAGAAAGATTAATCAAATGAACTGCAGTCTTTACTATCTCCCCCCAAAAAGATTTGGGTAACTTTGCATGTGATAACATCGAACGAACTTTTCCCGTGATCGTTCGATTCATTCTTTCAACGAGACCATTTTGTTGAGGTGTTTTTGGGACAGTTTTCTCGAGCTTTATCCCATACTTCTTGAAATATTCTTCAAATGGACCTCTATACTCACCACCATTATCGTATTGCACACATTTTAATTTCATGCCAATTTCTCTTTCTACTTTTGCATGAAACTCCTTAAACGCGTCAAAGACTTGGTCTTTACTTTTTAAAAGAAAGACCCACACTTTCCTGGAATGGTCATCAATGAATGTAACAAAATATTATGCACCACCAAGAGATTTCTCTATCATAGAACAAACGTCAGTATGAACCAAATTTAGAACCCGAGATCATCTAGATGGTGGATTTCTTCGAAATGAAACTTTGTGTTGTTTTCCTGCCAAACAATCAACACATGATTTCAAATTAACATCCTTCAAAGGAAGGAGTTGCTTTCGAGTGAGGATTTGCAATCCCTTCTCACTCATATGTCCGAGTCGCTTATGCCATAGCTCGGTCGAACATTCTTCAGCTACATTTAGTTGTGAGTTGAGCTTCCCATTTGTGACATAAAGTGTTCGTTGCTTCTTTCCATGACCAACAATCATCGAGCCTTTTGACAATTTCCACTTTCCATTTGAAAAGTGATTTGCATACCCTTCATCGCCAAGTTTACCAGCTGAAATCAAATTCAACCGAATATCTGGAACATGTCTGACATCGTGTAGTGTAAGCTTACAACATGTATTGGTTTCCAAACAAACATCTCCAATACCAGTAATTTTGGAGGATCCATCATTTCCCATCCTTACAAAACCAAAATCTCCGCTAGTGTAAGATGTGAAAAATTTTCAATTTGGAGTTAGATGATACGAAGCACCTGTATCAATTACCCAACTACAATCATCACTTGTTAGGTTATAACACGCGTCATCACCTACAAAATAAATATCATCACCTACAGCTGTAGTCGTGACATTTTTCTTGTCTTCATTATCACTACTCTTGTCATTCTTTGATCTCATGTCCCGCTTCTATATTCTACATTCACTTTGCTTATGTCCTGCCTTATGACAATAAAAGCGAGTGAATCTCTTCTTGGATTTCGATCTGCTTCTCGATTTACCTTGACTTTGTGAGCTTCTAAACATTGGTCTCCCCCGACTTTCAATAATGTGTGCTTCAGTTTGATTATTTGTGGAGGCAAATTCTTTCCTTCTAGCTTCTTCATTGAACAAGCTGTCTTTCACCATGTCAAGGGTGAGTTTACCATTCGGAGCTGAATTGCTCAACGAGATAACAAGAGTTTCCCAGCTATCAGGTAATGAGCTGAGGAGTAATAGGGCTTGGACTTCATCTTCAATTTCCATGCTGACATTTGTTAACTGATTAACAATGCCTTGAAATTCATTCATATGTTCTACCATATTTTTACCTTCCTTATATAGAAGACGAACCAACCTTCTCACCAAAGTAGCTTTATTTAAAGTTGTCTTCCTCTCATACATTGACTGAAGCTTTTTCCAAAGCTTGTAGGCATTTGTATCATTAGCAACATGTTGAAAAATGCTTTAATTAATATGTTGTCGTATCAACCCAACTGCCTTCCTATTATCCAATTTCCATGCATCTTCGGTTTTATTTTCCGGTTTATTTTCTTCCTCGATCGATGGGTTTATACAAATCCTTACAATAAACGATATCATCCATTCGAGACTTCCACATGGAATAGTTGGATGACGTCAATTTAGTCATTCCTGATATGCTTACCATCGAATCTTCCATTTTGTTTTATACAACGTGTATGTATGTATCCGGCTCTGATACCAGACTGTTGGGAAATATTACAAATAATCTTGCTGCAGAAATAATATTCGTTTTCCCTTTCGTGTATAAACAAAATAGGCTAACAATTATATCTCTATGATATAATAAAACAACTCACAAAGTGTTTATAAAATATAAACTAATATTCGATGGTATATCTCAAAATATAAAGTGTTTCTATATTTCTTAATGTGATTATATCAAAAACTACATGATTACACAATATATAACACTTCTATTACTAAATAATGAGCGACTGAAATGAAATAAACTATACCTAATTAATCATCTCCCTATTTTTCCTCTATATCATTATTTCATTTCCTATAAATTCTCCTTTACTTGTTTTTAGCAAAATCTAAATATAAGGAGGAATATTATCCAACACAACAAGCAAAAAACAATTCACAAAAAACTGAAGAATTCCTTCATTTCGTAAAAGATTAAAAAAAAGATGTAAATCTATACCAGAATTCTGAAGAACGAAATGAAATTCAAGAGCAGAATGAGGATGCATTCCAGCATTTGAAATCGACGGAGTGTTCACCATTGGATTAGAAGAAAGAGTGACCAATAATTCCTTAACAATTCGAATAGATAGTGAAGTGAAACCGCATTCCCTGCTTTGCTTCTGATTGGATAACATTGTTAGAAGACGATGACGGTGCCGCCTCCATCGGAAAGTCCGGTGAATTCCCGAATTCGACACCATTTTTATACCGGATACTAGAATAAAAAAGAAAAATTAGTTGCCAAAACTACATGAACACAAAGATGGCATTGTATATATTTAAGAAGCGAAGAAAACCTGCAACTGTTTCTTTCGCCGGAGATGCGAGCGAGGTGAAGGTGAGAGAAGAAGAGAGAGAAAGTGCTCTAGATCCATCTGAATAACTGATTATGAAGATAGAAGAAACCTGCAATAGTTGATATCTACAAAGTACAACCATTTTATATTATAAATTTATTAATTTAATAAAAAATTATTGAATCAAAAAAACAAATAAAACATGTAGATATGAAAAGCGTTTTGTATTGTTTTCCTCATAAAACGGTCATATAAGACAAGCGTTCTCTATAGTTGTAGAAGACGCTTATCCAAGTTGACATTTCTCTATCTTGCGTTTCTTATTCCACTTTTTGTAGTAGTGGATGGTCAATGAACCATAGATTGAGTTCGGGGGTGAGGATACATATACGGTCATAATGAACCACATTCGCCCATTGCTGGCCTCTACTAAATATCGATTCATGTCAAATTTTATGCAAAAGAACAACTAGATAATATTTTCATACACCCTAAAAATAAATTAGTCTAGGTTGCGTCATGAAACACATGAAAGACTCTTTTTAGTGACATGTTATTAAGCAATTAAAATTACAAGAAACCTAACAGGTTGTCCAAATTATATGATTAATATTAGAGTAATTCTTTAGGTCTTGATTAACAAAAATAACATGCGGGGTGATTAACCATGCATAGGAATATGAATAATAAATAAAAATAAGAGGTTAGAATTTACAAAGGAACGATTTTTATATGAAAGGTCTACATCAAGAAAGAAATAGTTAGTAACTTTAATATAAAAATAAAGGATTTATTCAAGGACCCTCAGAATTATACCATGGCTTTGGTATGAGAGATTAACAACCTTCGGGACGAGCAATCGTGAAGCCTGAAGATATGAATGTGTATATGTATGGCTGAAAGTAAGTATTTGTGTTTGAAAAGTATGAAAGCACTAGGGGGAAAAAAAGGAAGGGCTGCGTTTTTTGAAAAACACAGCCCTTCGTATATGAAGGGTTGCGGTTTTCAAGGAAACCGCAGCCCTTTTAGTGAAGGGCTGCGGTTACCTAGAAAACGCAACCCTTTAAACTGTATGAAGGGCTGCGGTTTTATGGCTAACCGCAGCCCTATTAATGTAGGGTTGCGGTTAGCCCAAAAACCGCAGCCCTTCATACACGAAGGGCTGCGTTTTCTGGGTTAACCGCAGCCCTTCACATCCCGCCCAAGCTAGCTAATTAAGTCTTTAATTTTACGCGCAACACACAGTTTACACTCACTCGCAAATTTCCCTCGCTTCCTTATTGGAAAAAATTTCACTCGCACACTCACCCCTCTCCCTCACACTCACTCGCACAACCCTAACGCCCATCACCGGAGCACCGACACATCGCCGGAGCACCGTCCCATCGCCGGAGCACCGTCATTGACGCACTGACGCCGAAAACGTTGCCTGAGTTTGCAATTGTTGTAGGTTGAATTTTGGGAACGAAAAGGGCATTTTAGGCCTATTTTTGCCTTTTCGCGTCCAATTCGTACTTATCACGTCATTTAACCCCAATTTCATTTTGAAGATGATAATATGAGGTATAATGTAACTATTATGTAGATTCTTAGGCTTGCATTTGTTGTTGGTTGTATATCGGGAACATAAATGTGATTTTAGGCCTATTTTTGCCTTTTCGCGTCCAATTCCTGTTTCTCGAGTCATTTAACTCCATTTTCTTTTTGAATATGATAATATAAGGTATAATATAACTAGTGTGTAGAGTTTTAGGCTTGCATTTGTTTTTGATTGAATTTCGGGAAGGTATATGTCATTTTTAAAACTACTAACTACGGTAAATGATTAAATTCTTATATTATGTGTTTATTCCTTGGTTGTTTTGCAAGGTTTATATGAATAACACACCACGTTTGAGGGCCTTCACCACAGACGAATTACATGAAGTTCGGGATAAGTTGGCGTCCCACATTTGTGATGATTGCTTATGATACATTTTGGTGGAATTCGTGATATAATTAGCTACATCTACTAGTTTGTATCAATTCTATGTACACTTTTTACATTATTAAATATACATATTTAAAGTTAATTATTACGTTCAAAAACTTGTCATATATTATTGCAATTTGATCAGTTTTTTTTTGTGTCGAAGGGAGGTTTTGGGTGGGGGGTGGGGTGGGGGGGCCGCCATGGTGGGTCTTTGGGCCGGGCTATGGGGCCGGTTGGGTCTTTGGGGTGGTGGCGGGCAATGGGTGGAGGGGGAGAGGGTGGGGTGGGGTGGGGGTGCGGGGAGTGAAAGGGGGGGTGTGGTGGGGGGGGGGGGGGGGGAGTGCGGGGGTGGGGTGGGGTGGGCGGGACTTGGGAGGGAGTGCGGGGGGTGGGGCCGGGCTTGGGGGAGTGCGGGGGTAGGGGGCGGGTGGGCGGGGGGTGGGGTGGGGGTGGGGGGCGGGGGCGGGTGGGAGTGCGGGGGCGGGGCGGGGGTGGGGGCGGGGCGGGTGGGAGTGCGGGGGCGGGGGCGGGGGTGGGCTAGGGGTGGGGGGGGGCTGGTGGGGGGTGGGAGTGCGGGGGCGGGGGGGGCGGGTGGGAGTGCAGGGGGTTGCGGGGGTGGGGTGGGGTGGGGGTGCGGGGAGTGCGGGGGTGGGCTAGGGGTGGGGGGGGGTGGGCGGGGGCGGGGCGGGGCGGGGGTGGGAAGGGGGCGTGCAGGGGCTGCTGGGGTGGGCAGGGAATGCAGGGCAGATTTAATTTATTTTTAAAAAAATATATATGAATTTGATTTTTAGCCTAAACTGCAGCCCTTCATTAAGTGAAGGGCTGCGGTTTAGGCTTAAAACCGCAGCCCTTCACTTAAAGAAGGGCTACGGTTTAAGCCGAAAACGCAGCCCTTCGAGCTAAGAAGGGCTGCGTTTTTGGCCTGAACCGCAGCCCTTCGTTGTGAAGGGCTTCGGTTAAAAACCGCAGCCCTTCTTTTCTATTGAAGGGCTGCTATGGAAAGGGCTGCTGGCCAAAAACGCAGCCCTTAGGGCTGTTTTGACCGCAGCCCTTCCTTATTTTTCCACTAGTGAAATATTAGTTTTTAGAGAGGTTTCGTAAGTATACTCGTAAAGTTCGAAGTGTAAATATATGAAAAAAAACCATTTTGATTCGGGAAATCAAGACCTATTTATAGGAAAACAAAATATGCGCGTCATGCAGAGAGTGCGCTAGGAGCACGTCTTTGTGTGACGCATAATTACACGTGTTAGGCGCACTGACGCAACATGCCCAATCAGCTGCGTACACGTGGCACACGCTTTTAAAAAAGATAGAGTTGTCAGCCTGTGCATCGCGCAGAGGAGTGCGCCTAGCGCACGGGTCTGTGTGACACATAGGGTCACGTGTCAAACGTACATTGGTGCGCCTGACACAGCTAGGCCTTTACGCTTGGCGCATGTCGGTGCGCTATGCGGTCTTACTTTTGACACGTTTTGACAACTTTTTTATTAAATGCGTTTTAATGATTTTATTTTATCTTTTAAATCCGGAAATATGATTTTACGGAATAAAATCCGATTTTAATTATAAAAATATCTTTGAAAATATTTATTTATTTAATTAAAATAATTAGTTATTATTAAACAATCAAATGAACTTTTTCAAATGATTTGGCTCAAAATATTATTTATAGGCTCAAAATACAATTAATTATCATGAATAATAAATTGGGCTTTAAAATAGAACCTTAACACTTTAAAAATAGTTTTATAGGCTGGCGTTTTTTACTGCTCTCCCCTTGGGTTGGACCAATTAAGACTGCAGTACGTTTCATCATCGGATCCTTAAATGGGGAGACACGATTATGTGTCTACAACTTCCAACTTGCTTAGCACCAAAAAAAAGCATCACAAACTCTAAGATCATATCCTTGATCCGTTCCAAAAAGATTAAAATAAAATAAAGTCCAAGAAAATAAAATCCAAAAATTCTAATATAAATGTATCTACTTAGAAAATCATTACATCAGTATATCCATTCTCATCCACACACGCCGTTTAAATTCGCGTTGCCACATCTATAAATTTCAGCAATGACACCGTTCTTTCCACTCCAAAACCCTAATGAAGCCAATTATTGTCGCTGTTATTGGATAGGTGGGGTGGTTAGAAACGACGCGGCGTTGGCACTGATGTCTTTGAAAATGATGGTCAAGGTCCTAGCAATGAGCGAGAAGATAGTGGCTAGCAGTTCAAGATGTTCACCTTCCAGTCTTCGCATCGTTGCCATCACCATTTTCGTCGTTGCTCTAGCGCTAGGTGCGACGTTGTTGCTGCTATTGAAAGACTAATATGTGATTGAGCTAATAATATGTGAGAATAGAAGATGGAACTTGCAGTAGAAAGCAAACAAACTGATTATTCATCCTCACAAATTGACGCAAATACAAAAGCAATATATATAGCCTAACAAATAACAACCTAAACCTGACAAAGGGGAACATGATCACATGATCATAAAGCCGCTAACAAACCCACTAATTATCCTACGACGAATAAGTCAGACTTAGTTAAAGACTAAAACTAATATTCCTAAAATTACTCCAACTATTATTGAATCAATAAACCAACACACCCCTTCGATTCAAACTTCCACACAATTGCTAGTCTTGCTATTGACTTCAACGATTCATATTGCGATGGACTTGGACTTGAACTCAACACACTTTTAATCTCAACACGAACACATTATCACACACACTTTACATTAGAAGAGTCTACTCTCTTCTTCATCTTCAACCTTGTGAGCAAAATTGCTTTGTTCGCCTTGCCCAACACCGATCTTCCTTGTGACCATACCTTTTGCAATAGTAGCATTGAATACAACTCATTGATTGACGTCGTTGTCCTGCAAATTGACCACGCCCTCCACCTTCTTCACGACCGCGACCTCGACCACGACTACCCATACTACGACCACTAACATCACGACCACGACCTTCGTCATTTGACTGCCACTCATTTACTTCCCATTCTTGTGAAGAATGCCCCTTCACTTGAAATACATTTTCCTCTGCCTTTTCGTGTGACGTTGATTCTATCTTCATGTGCTAGCTAGTAAGGAAACCATTAACTCATTAAAAGTATAAGTTGACATTGTTTTCGATTATTCAATTGCAGCAACATGATTGAAATCCTTTGTATGACTCCCTGACACTTTACTAACCACAGTTACATGCACTAATACTTTCACCATATGAATTCATTTGGTTCACAATTGCAGATACTCTAGACAAGTAATCTGTTTTCTTTAGCTAATTAAACAAGTATTTGATTAATGAAACTCATTTTACAACCAAACTAATCTAATGCGAGGCAAACCAACTAGGTTGAACTCGCTCAAAACATTAGATTAGACACAAGCTAAAATTAAAGCTACTTACACCATTGTAATAGATATCTACTTACGATCTATTGAACCAATTAACATCTCTCCTATACACTTTCTTAGGCATTATAGCTTGGACTCAGGCCTTAACAATAGTTTTCATCATTTTACAAACATTACTAATACTAGGAACACACTGTTCCCAATACACCTTGTTCCTGCTTTGCCAAATCAGATACACTAGAGCTGCTATCCAAGCTAACATTACTTGTTTCTGGAATTTTGTTCTCCTGGAATTCTGAATCCATCTACTGATTTGATGCAAATCATCAGTAGCTACATGACAATTGAGCCAACCTTTAAGGTGTATAAGGCAAGCTGCACTCATATGACACTTAAAGAACAAGTGTTGATGATCTTCATTTCAACAGGCACATATGAGACAAGCTGCACTATTGCTAACTCCAATTTGAGTAAGCCTTGCAGTAGTTTGTAGCTTTTCCTGAACAGCAAGCCAAATAATAGACAAGTAATCTTGTACAGATTCTTTTTTATCCATAGTTAATGCTTCAAAATTTGCAGGTAAGGTTTGCAATTTTACGGAAATTACCTTACTATCACCATGATACTCCTTTCTTAAGAACTTCCCATGCTTCTTTGGAAGAACTAACTGTTGATATTCTCATAAAATTGAATCATCCAATGCACTTGGCATGAATGACAATGCCTTTGCATCCTTCTTTCGGTTGTTTCTCAATTTCTGGTCGGGTTCGGCCGGCTCGGAATACCTGCTTACCACCATATCTCAAAGTTCTTGAGATTTGAACATAGTTTGCATCTTCAAACTCCAAAGATGGTAATTTTTCCCCTTAAAATTTGGAAGTAATGGTGGGGCAAAAAGATATGTTACCGATGCTAGTAGACATGCCCAAAACTTTCCGTGTTTTTCCTCTTAAATACCTCACGAACACTTTTGAAATTGTTTGTGGTTTTCTTTAGGATCAAACCTGATGCTTTGATACCATGTTGAAAGAATAATATGTCATTGAGCTAACAATATAATATGTGAGAATAGAAGATTGAACTTGCTGTAGAAAGCAAACAAACTGATTCTTCATCCTCACACAAATCCACGCAAATACAAAAGCAATATAAATAGCCTATCAAATAACAACCTAAAGCTAACAAAGGAGAACATGATCACATGATCATAAAGCCACTAACAAACCCACTAATTATCCTACGACCACTAAGTCAGACTTAGTTAAACAGTAAAACTAATATTCCTAAAATTACTCCTCATCAATTTTTAAATCAATAAACCAATAGTTGTATGGTTCGTCGGAGGAGTGAGATCGTGAAAGTTGATGATGATTCGAAGAACAGTTTGCCCAAATCCGACACTAAGGACTGAGAGAACGAAGAGTGAGTGAGAGAGAACGAAGAAGTGAGCGAGAATGAGTGAGAAAGCGAATGAGTGAGCGAAGAAAGTTTAAAGAAATGGCGCCCAAAAACTAATGAAACAACCAAACCCTAAACACGTCTTATTCATTAAAAAACCTACTGATGCAGTTATTAGTGATACCACATCAATGGATTGTTTTCGCTCTTTTTTTTTCTTACATCATCTATTGCTGTGTATGGGTAAACACTAGTACATAATTAATGATTTGCGTCAGACCTGGGACCCCCATTTGCGTCGGACATCGGTCCGACGCCACAGATTTCGACGCAAATTTGGGAGACATGATCTACGTCGGATTAGGACACGATGCAGATTTTGAGCTATTTGCGTCGGATGTAAATCCATGTCCGACGCACATGATGCCTCGCCAGCACCAGCCAGCACCATACATCAGTCATCTGCGTCAGCCATCTGCGTCAGATGTTGGGCTATGTGCGACGCAAATGACGTGCCATTTGCGTCGCACATGGTTCAGCATTCGACGCAAATGACCTCGCCAGGCCCATGCATGAGCAACCTGGCAAGCTTACGCTCAACGGCATATGCGTCGCACATAATGTAACATGCGATGCAAATGATTGTCATATGCGTCGCATGTCGCACTATGTGCGACACAAATGATAGGGCTTTAGTTTTTTTTTGCCAATTTTTTTTTTGCATATAGTAAACGTCAAACATCAAATCTAAACGAACATATATTAATAATTATGAGCAGAAATTTCGGTAGAGTCTCCTTTATATTTTTGACAACCCAAGAAATCATTGGGAAAATTTTCATAACCAAAACCTGTTCCAGTACATCTCAATCAAGCAACATATTGCAATAAAGCAACCAACCAAGGTTCAATCAACAAAATATTATTCAACCTACAAATACATAAACTAACTGGCTAGTTTCTTCGACGACCCGTACAAAGTATTGGGCACAAAGTTCTTTAAGTTCGATGATCTCCTATAAGGAGTATGGCTTGGTACTTGTTGGAAAATCCTAGAAATATATTAAATTAGTTAATATACTAAAAAATTCTACAAATATCAAACTTTATTACAAATAATGGATTTACAACATATACATACCTCCTGTAAATTATTTGAATCATAGTAGAAGCGGATGATGTCAAGAATGTATTTCATCACGAAATAGCCACATTCTGTTCCTTGCGATTGTTGAGCACCCTACACCAGATTTAATATATATATATTTGAATCGGAAATAAAATCCTAAATATAACATAGCAAGTGAGACCAAGAATTTAGATTCATATTTTTGCTATAGATACCGATGATTCAATGAAGCATATGCAAATGATACACCTACTCTTTTTTGCATGTTTTATCATTGAAGTGTATGGAAGTGGTTGCTTCATGGCCAATGGAAGCAAGATGGAGCAAAATAGGGAAAATTACGTCGATTGCTTCCTACATGGAAACTAGATCAATGTCTATAACTGCACATTTAATCGTTCTTTAAGCTTCATGCTTTCCAACACCGAGCTTACCCCCTCATAAACTTAATCCTTCTAAATATGAAGATATCACTCAACTTCCAGGGTCGTTGCTAAATATTATTAGGCCCAGGGCAATATTCAAAAAATGGCCCCTAACCCGCGAGAGATTAACGGAAATACGCAATATAAAAATTTCTATGAATAGTTTTCATTAAATTACACAAAAAAATCACTACAATCGAATAACAATCTTAAAAAATATTTAAACATAGTACAAATTTCATACTTTTTTTGTCGCAACAAATTTTAGTTTGATCTTGTGTTGGTTTTTTTTTAAAGCTTTCTGCCAGAAAATCAGCATAATGAGAACTTGAGAACCCATGACCCTTTTGTTCTATCACTTCTATGGCTCTTAGCTATTGTTCTATGGATCTTAGCTATTATTCTATGGAAATTATTAATGAAATCAACCCAATGTCCCAATCTTTGAACTAAACAAGTCCCTGCAAATTACTCCTTTATCACCTAACTATTCAAAATCAAAATATACTAACTATAACAAAAATAAACATGTCCCAGCTAGCAATTGCTCTGTTTTTTTTTGTTTTTTTCCTTTCTTAGCTATACAATTATACAAGCTGTACGAATTAACTCTTTTGTCAACAACATTACAACAATTCACTAATCCAGTAAGAAATTCGAAATAAAACTATAATCAAATTTAAAGCATATATTTGTTATCACCCAACACCTAAAATCTGAAACTCTCAAATCTCACATTATTAGAAAATAAAAATCCAGAATTAAAAATTAAAATTAGTACAATTGGACAAAATAAAATAAAAAAAAAACACAGAAGAAGATTAAAATTAGAAACCTATAAGAACGACTGACTGCTCAGTGATTACTTTAAATCCCAATTCCCAAATCGCAATATGAGAAATTGAAAAGTGAGAAAAGTTGGTTCTTTGTTGAACTATGACATTTGGGAGTCAAAAACGAACTACTTGTATTCATTTTTTCTCTTCTTCCCGTTGTTTTTGAAGTTTATAATTGGGGAAAAACATATTTTCAATCGATATGAGAAATTTGCAAGAGATTTTTGGAAGAAAAATAAACTTGGGAAAAGAGAGAAAAATGAGTAATTGCCTTAGAATCAAAGATGGGATTTTTTTAATTTTTGGAAATTGAATCTTTAGGGTGTGGCAATGGGTAGGAGATGGAGATTATGGGGCGTTATGTTCTGTTCATTTTCTACTTACTTAACGACTGTAGCGTTATTTCTTTTTTTTAATGATGAAGATATTTTAAAATCTTGGGCCTTGGGCGGGTGCCCCACTTGCCTTGGCCCTGGGCCGGGCCTGTCAACTTCTCATGATGTCTTGTCGTTTATTTAATGACCTACAAAGCTATGAGGTTAAGCTTTTTCCCGTTATTAACTTTTTGGTCAAATTTCCTGAACTTCCTAAATGCTCTTGTTAGGTATTGGCATGAATGGCAACTTGCATTACAAGAAATATATATGAGGCTAATTCAGAGCCTTTTTTGGACGATTGTATACAACAAAGATCTAGAATAATAATTAAATGAATAAGAAGCTCGATGACATATGAGGTAGAGATCCTCTATTTTACTTGGTGTCTCATGTAGTATTCCAAATGGTCATTATCTTGATACCTTATTCACTTTAATTAATTACACAACTTTTAGTTAATTTTGAATTAATGAGGTATAAATGTAACAGCCCGCACTTCCGAACTGCTAGCTAATCATACTCAACATTCACAAATCTCAATTTTCATTTAATAAACCATGAAATTACATTCTCTTGCAGCGGAAACATAATATCTTATACGATCCTGGACCTGTGGATTATGGCCCACAATACAATGCTCTTATATCATACCTCAAAGAATCATATACTTATTTTTACGAAGATCTCAAAATGTAATATAACCCAATGTCACAAAGAATTTTTCTGTCACTCGATCCAATTACTATTGACCCACAGCTCCTCCGGTTCTCTAGCATAACTCAACCTTTCCACACCAAGCCTGCGAATCATAGAAAGAAATACAAAACAAACAACTAAAATGAGTGGAAAGCTCAGTAACTTTACTCCAGCCTGTCAAAATGGTTTTAGTCCACAAAACAATTACACTTAAAAAGGTACTTATAATGAAGCTGATTCTTTAAAATAATAATGCCAACATGAGTCAATAAAAGTAACATGAAATAAATACTTAATCAAGTCCAACTTAGCATATGAGGATTCAGATTTCTTACGAAATCTTCTTACAATTAAAATGTCCACAGATATAAAATCGTAAAAGAAGAATTATTTCCGAGTGAATAACATATCTTCATGCTCACTAGTGTCTTATTCGCATAGAATACATAAACTTGGCTTCATAAATGTTATTTACTTACCTTCAGGGGAAGTGAACCCGAGTAGAGAGGGCATGGTCGACCTGACACTATGCCGTCTCTAACCTTATCTCCTTAACTTAACTTACAGGGTGGTTGCCACCTTACTTGACTTATGGGGCCGTCGCCCACCTTTTTTGTACTGCTTGCAAGACTTCCATGACATGTCCCTTTAACTCATAACTTACGGTAACTTAACTTACCGTAACTTAACTTATCGTAACTTAACTTGTGGTTGTTCTTCGTCTAGAGATAGCTTCTTCCCCTTGTAAAACACACTCAAATTAAAATAGTACTTTTATAGTTCAAAGATCGTCTTTTAACTCATCCATATCTACTAGAAAACGTGTACTTTAGCGACACTTTTTTTCCTATTTTGCGACGCTTAAAAGCGTCGAGAAATTAGTTCTCGACGCCCCAGAAAAGCGTCGAGAAAAACTGAGTCGAGAATTCTCGACGCTTTTAAGCGTCACATCCTCGACGCCTTAGAGCGTTTAGAATCTTAAAAGGGCGTCGCCAATAGAAGGAACTCAATGCTATCCATATGTCCCAAAGCTCGACGCTTTTTTGCGTATTCATTGTAATGGTGGCGCTTTTTTATCATTGGCAAATTAAAGTTATTGCACGCAAACTAATGAACAACAAGATTGTTTTTAAGATATTTTTCCTTGTTCTCCTGATCAACAATGCATTATATATATATATATATATATATATATATATATATATATATATATATATATATATATATATATATATATATATATATATATATATATATATATATATATTTTGATCTACATAAATTTAGAGTATAATAAAACGCAACAAATTAATGAAACTTGAAAGTTAGATAAATGTCAAGTACATAATAATAATTAATTATGTAGTACAATATTAATTGAAATCCTTACATTTTAACTGAAATCTTAATAAATATTTGTCCAAAACATCAACGTTAATGCAAACGTATCCACGAAACGCAAGAAAAGCAAAAGCAAAAACAAACTAAAGCCCTAAAAAGCTAACTAAGAGGCTAAGAACTAATCTAGAGCTGATCAAGTGCTTGTCCTTCATTCTTCTGTCGTGCCTTTACTATTTTTGACGACCTTCAAAAAAAATAAACAAAATGTAATAAGTACATGTAAACTTATCATTAATTAATTTTGATATTATCTCAAGAAAGGAAGACAAATAATGAACTAAAAAAATTCGCATTCACATAATACCACCAGAGGAAACAAGTAGCAGATAGAAGATAATTTCCAGCAAGAAATGAGAGTAATAATATTTAATAAAATTAATGTGTAAAACTACTAAGTATGTGTCGTTACATGGCTGATTAGCTCTTAAACAATGGTAAAACTAAAGGAGATGATATTAATAATGGTCGAATAAGCTATACTAATCAATATATAAATAAAATACTCTAGAGTCAAGTATCCCCACTTGCATGAACTAATACAATAATAATTTTTACCCCAAACTAATCAATTAAATGTTCACAAGAAAAAGTACACCCAATAAAATACCACAAACCTCTCCCGAGTATCTATGGCTTCCCTAATATGCAATCAAGCCTACTCCCGTGGAATAATGCAAATTAAAGACATTAAACGCGACACTCTAACTTCCTAATACTCCATTTTACCTACTCCTGTGGAGAACTTCATGTCCTTAACTGAAATACTCAAATCCGTCAAAATCCAACTCCCGTTGTGATCAAGACAATGGAATGATAGCGATACTAATTATCCCTAATCTAGTATTGGAAATTGCACAATCAATTAAGCAAGAACAAATAAACAACTAATTTGGGAATTTAAAAGAATACATCACATATTAATCATGCTAGGGTTTGCTTAACCCTAGATTGGAAAACTACTCACATATAATAATCAAATAAAATAAATAAAATATAAAAGAAAGAATAACAAATAATCAAGATATAAAATAAAATAAAATACTTGAATTGATGATGGAAAGATGAAATCTTGAATAATACTTGAAGAACAAAAAGAAACTCTCCAAATAAAACTAAATATTACGTGTACAATATATGAGAAGCAGAGAGAGTGTCAACAATGAGTGATTCCTAATATATATAAGACTAGACAACCTAATATAACTGGGAAAGTAAGTTACAAGATAAGGAAAGTCAATTAAATCATTAAATAGGCGAATATAACAAATCCGTGTACGCATAACAGGCCCCAGCAAAACAGTGCGATCTTGTAAAACCCATATCTCCTAGAATATAACTCGCCTTGGGCAATGTAATATATCGTTGGAAAGCTCTTCAAGCCTACTTTCCAATGCCGCTAGAATTAATCAATTATCATAAACAAGTAAAAAGTTATGGACAAAAGAGTGAACATAACTCAATTTCCATAATTCTTTCATTAAATTTCGACTTCATTTTAGCTCCAAATTGCACTCAAATATGTTCATAATGATCCTTATAGATGTAGCTTCCTTCCAATTGCTCACAATACTCAAGCTCGTCCAATCATACTCTAATTATGTTCTCAATACCTAAAATTCATAAAAGAACACCGAAAACGCACAAAAGGAGTAATATTGCACAACTTAAGTTATTAATTATATGCAATTATGAATTACAATGCACCTAAATGCTCTTAAAATGCAATCTAAATGCATCTAAAAACAATATGAAAATATGATACATCAAACTTCCCCAAGCTAAACCATTGCTTGTCCTCAAGCAATTAGATATTGACATTGGAGAATATGACAACTTACAATATGGGATTACGATAGGGCCAAACACACAAATAAGAGAACAAGAGATATACTTACTACACGAATAAAGCATCGCACACTCTCAAACAAAGATGCATAGCATGTCATGTAAAGCAATCAACTCTCCAATCATACCACAAACCATCTCCCTCACGCTGGACTTAACCGAACCTGAGAGACCTCACTTTAGTCATGTGCACTCATACTCTCATGTGTTTATGGCAAAATCAATGACTCTCAACCTAAACCATGTCGACTCAAATGAAACATATACTCTTTAACTTTCTACTTGAAATTATAAAGCAAACAGATCATGAGGACTTTAGAGGGTTGTAGCGTGGCTAAGGTAAGGGTAGGAAATATATTTGGAAATGTGGTGCTAAAAGCCAACTAGTGGAGAAAACAACACTTTAACATCCATGGCCATTAGATGCAAACGCCACAAAAACTTCTACTAGAAGTTCAACAACACATTACCATTAAATCAAGATGGTACCCATCCTTATCAACTCCAACAAATTTCATTCACCTTCAATTTTTTTACTTCTTTTTTTTTCGATTTTTCAGAATTAATTTTCACAACTTTTTCATCATTCTTTTCATTTTGTACTTCCACACTATTTCAAGCAACTTTCTTTCAACATATTTCCTTCCAATAATTACCACAAAATCACAAACACAAGCTTAAAACATAAACTTTAATGCTACTCCACTTAGCAAGGCTTGGGTAGAGAAATAATAAAAGGTTAGAGACTTGTAATGTAGATTGATTCAAAACAAAGTCTAGAAAGGCTCGTCGGGGCTAGAGAAAGGATAATATATACGAAAAGAAAATATCTCTTGAGGCTCAGAACACTGAAAAGAACGCCTCAATCATATCCAATTGCTCATAAAGCCAAGTGTCAAAGAGTACCAAGTCAAAGTCAAGATACATGCAACAAATGAGGAACTAATCACACATGAAAGAACATAACTAACACAGATACGTCAGTTTATAGGCACAAAAGCTCACGTGGGTTTAGGTGTCTAAATAGTAAGGTTAAATCAAGCCAGAGAGAGATCAACCAATCTTACCACAGACAATCAATTGCAATATAATCATGCTATGAAGAATCATGAACGAGATGAACTATGCTTAAGATCGTACTAAAGATATCAACAAGGTTCTCAAATAGTGCTAGCAATAGTCCCATAGATGCAACTAAAATGAGATGATATATAATATGTTAATGAACTAAGAAAGCAGTACAATTTTTTTGGTTACACGTAAACTCCCACTCCTAATGAGCGGTACAAACCGTGTAACATCCTACGAAAGCAATAAAATCTGCACTAGAAAGCAATAAAAGATAGAATATTCCTCCCCTAAACTAGAATCTGCAGTGTCCTCACTGCAGAAAATAAGATTAGAGAAAGAACACAGACACAATCCATCAGTCACCGAATCACCAAATCTTCGAGCACTCCTTCAAACACCATAATCCACCAATGAAATAATTAAATCAAGGTTGCATAAAAATCCAAGAAGTATAGTGATGTGTCCGATTTTTATATAGGCTTTAGGTGCATTTAAATTGCATTTTAGGAACATTTAGGTGCATTATAGTTCATAATTGCATACTATTTTACTTAATTTGCAAAATATTACTCCTTTTGTGTGTTTTTGGTATTCTTTGATGAATTTCAGGTATTGAGAACATAATTGGAGTATCATTGGACAAGTTTGAGTACTTAGGAGCAATTGGAATCAAGCTACGTTGATAAGGATCGTTACACATATATTTGAGTGCAATTTGGAGTTAAATTGGAGTTGGAATTCATTTAAAGAATTGTAAAAATCGAGTCATGCTCACTCTTTTATCCATAACTTTTGATTCGTTAGCGATAATTGGATGATTCACGCGGCATTAGAAAGTAGGCTTGAAGAGCTTTCCAACAATAGGCTGCACGGCCCAAGGAGAGCCATATTCTGAGAGATATGTGCTTTGCAAGTTAGCCTAGTTTTCCAGAAGCTTCCTACACGCACGCGGTTTTGATAATTTCGTCCCTTTAATGATTTATTTGGCCTTCCTTATCTTGTAATTTGATTTTCTACTAGTATTAGGAGATATAACTTTATATTAGAGGATTTCTAATTAGGTGAGGATATCTATTAGTATTCATTATTCACTTTGCACGTTATTCTCTTATTAGGTTTTCTCTCTAGTTTTTGCCCTAGTTTATTCTCTATTGCTACTTTGGAGATTCAAGATTGAAGATTTCATATTCGTCTCCTATTCAAGTATTGCGTATCAAGTTTTATTCTTTCTTTCTCTTTTGTTTATTTTAATTATATTTTCAATTAAGTTTGTTGATTTTATTGCCATGATTAGTGAGTAGTCTTTTTATCTAAGATTGAGTTGAGCCATAGTATGGATTGATCATATGATTTTGTCTCTAATTCCCATGTTATTGAATTATATGTTTAGGGTTTGATAAGATTGTTCTTTTTGTTAATTTTGCGTCTTGATTTGGCCCTAGTTTTATATTATCAACGAAAGTTAGAGTTGAGATTAGGAATATTTGTTTGATGCTAAATTATTATTTTATTAATTGAGTTCATCAACGAAAGTTGGATCTTAATTTAGATAATCTTGTCATTGATTTGAATTATCCCATGAAAATAGGTGAGAACTAGAATTGGGAGTTATTTGACATTGGTTCTTAATACTTCTAATTATGTGTGTAAGCAATGAAAATAGGAGACATACATGTTAGTTAGGCATTTTGCTATCACGAAAGTGAGCTCTAGGAATTGAGGAATGACCGAGTCATAAGGGAATGTCAATCTCACCTAAACTATAATTGAATAACTAGGATGTGAGTTATATTTTGATCATTTCATATTAGTGGTGATGCTTAATCTTAGTATTTTAATTATTATACTCATCGAGTTTGTCATATTTTAGTATTAGTTTAGCAATTAGTTTATAGATTCTCCTTGATATTTGGATTATGTAGCTATTTCATAGTCTTAAATCAACTAGTGTTTAGTCTTGCACCTCCCTGAGTTCGTCCCTTATGTGCAACGACACCGTTCACTTGCGATATTAAAATAAAACCCTAACAAGTTTTTGGCACCGTTGTCGGGGAGGCTACAGATTAGAATTAGTTTGATTATAGATTTAATAGACTACACTGTATATATATTTTTATTTTCTTTTGTAAATAACTTTTTCTTTACTTTTGTAAATTTTTTTTTTACAATTAGTAATTCTCTTCTTTCTCACTGTTCATGGAGTCATATTATCACTATAATGGGGACAATTCTATTGATATGCACAATGGTTATAATTCTTTGGATTCTCATGTTTCTAATTTTGATACATCGTGTCAATATAATTCCAATTTTTGCATGAGTTCTAATCAATTACCTGATATGTTTTGCGATCCCCATGCCCATGCTAGTAATTCCAGAGCAATTTTTTATTTTCCGCAACATGAGAATGAAGCGTTTTAGAAATAATATCATAGACTTGGTGATTCTCTTGAACCTAATCATGGTTATGAACAATGAGATATGTGCCTAGTGGTTTATGAGGGGTTAAATAAAGAAACTAGGATAATGGTATACTTACTGTCTAATGGAGGATTTCTATCTCAATCTCCTGATTATTGTTGGGCTTTAATTACGTGGTTGACTAGAGATTCTTATGAGTGGGAGATGTTTTCATGTGCTAGACCAATTCTATAAACATTCTCCACTCCTTCACCTCAAAATTACACTACAACACCTCCCTACTGTTCTAATAGTCACTCTACTACTCATGATATTTCTTTATGTGATGTGACATTAGTAAATGATTTTGACCCCTCTCCCCAATATGACTGTCAATCTGCTCAAAAGTCTAGTTTCCAACCATATATTTATGATGATGATGATGATGAGGGTTGGAAAGAACTTGAAAATTATGGGGATGATTATCATATTACGGAAAAGATCGATGTGAAGGACATTTGGAACAAGGAATAACCCTTGGTTGAAAATCCTTCATTGGAGGAGTCTTGTGATCATGTAACTGATGTACATTTAGTTTTTATTCCTTTTGATTCATATAAAAAGACTAATGATTTTTCTTTTTCTTACTCTTGTAAATATAACTTTTATTTTGATTTTCCTTTTTCTAGATTTAATAGATTTTTTAGACAAGTCTATTTCCTCTTTCTTTTTCACTCTTAAATAACATGCTCTGAGATGTTTGCAGGGACATATGATAAGCTTCTTAGAGCATTGAATTATTCTGCTTTAATCTACTGATTTTACATGGTCGTGCGGGACCTTTATAAATTTGCGCTACTCGGGAGGAAACCCGAATCATTAGGGGTGTAAGCGGACTGCGAAAAGTCCAGATTCCAATCCAGTCCAGTCCAAACTTGTCGGACTGGACTCGGACTCAAATTTTCGAGTCCAAATATTTTCGGATTGGATTTGGACTCATCCCTTTGGAGTTCAATAAGTCCAGTCCAGTCCAAAAATATTTATATATATAATATATATATATAATATTTATATATATAATGTATATATATTTAATATTTATATATATAATATAAAAGATGTATGTTACTTATTTTATGGAATGAATATAATGAGCTTAATTTTTCAAATTCCATTATGAGAAAACATTGTGAATCATTGAATCTAAATCGATGGAAAAAATAAATATAATAATTGGACTGGACTGGACTGGATTTGGACTCAAGAAAAAATTATCGGACTGAAGTGGACTGGACTCAAAAAATATTTGGATCATACTTGGACTCAATTTCTCGAGTCCAAAAAACTTTGGACTGGATTTGGATTTGGCAAAGTCCAATCCAGTTACACCCCTACGAATCATAACTTATTTTCTAATTTTTTATTTTATTTCTTTTGAAATTTTCATTTTCTTTAGGTATGATTTTACTATTTAGTGTGTTTTCTTCTTCTTTTTTTTATTGTAGGTGAAAAATAAAAAGAATTTAAAAAAAAAAAAAAGAGCAAGAAGAAACATAGCAGCACTAACAAAACTGCCCCTTGGCAGTGACCACCACGGCCAGGCCGTGGGCTCCATATCCATGCCACGCCTGGCTCGTGGCCCTCCCCAACTGCAAGCTCCATCACCGGCTTCAGCCCCCTTCACCATCACCTTCACCTTCGTTCATCACACTCATCACCAGCCGCGCCCAGTCCCCACCACCTCGTAGAACAAGTGGAGGCTGACTTTTCATCATGTATTAAATGTCATTCAAGGATTATCAATGGCCTCTTTGATGTAAGTACCTCTTACTTGAGATATTTTTTATACGCATACATTAAATTGGAAGTTGTTCCTTATATTATTTATAGTAAATCACTCCATTCGGCTTTGATGTTTTTATATCAATTTTGGATAAACTGTTTTGTAAAGACAAAATTATGATTTCTAAATTTTTTTAAAATATCAAAGAATCAGTATACTAGAAATGGTTCAAGGAACAAGTCATATGGAACAATGCATATTGTCACGCACTCTTGGAACTTGGTTTCCCTACAAAAGGAAACTTTATTCTTTAGGCAGTGTAATGTATGACTATTTCATTTATTTGCCAAATAATTGTTCTTCCATGCATATTGAGTTTATTGAATATTTATTATATGGAAGCATGTTGATTTTTACTAACTAGAGATAGTTATATCGATTTGTTTTGGTTGTAAAAGATAAGTTATTTTACAAGTTTATATATATTATCTTCTCTTTACACTAGAGGAAAAAAGCCCAAGGGCTGCGTTTTTTGACCGCAGCCATTGGACTAGCAGCCCTTGGCATTTAGGAAAGGCTGCGGTTGTTAACCGCAGCCCTTAACGCATTAAGGGCTGCGGTCAAGGCAAAAACCGCAGCCCTTGATGGGTTAAGGGCTGCGGTTAAGGGCCAAAACCGCAGCCCTTGGTGAGTTAAGGGCTGCGGTTTTAGCCCTTAACCGCACCCTTAACCCACCAAGGGCTGCGGTTTTTGCCGTAACCGACCCTTGTGACCCCAAAAAAAAAAAAAAAAAAATTTTCTTTTTTTTTGCATTTTTTTGTCCTAAATGTTCCCAAACAGTTATATATATATATTAGTATCATAAATTATGTTTTTTTACACAAATATAGAGAAAACAATAACTGAATTACATTAGTTTGAGGTTGCCCTCGAGTGTTCAAATTGCAATATATGAGCAGGATCAAAAACACAAACTAGCATTACAACAACTCCACCAAGACTAGCATCCGGATCCCTCGAAAGCAACTTCTCTGGAGATGATAGAACCTGGCAAATAAAACCAAAATCGCTATAATTTAGAGGTGAACCGGGGGGTGTAGCGGGGAGTCTTCTTGGCGTTTTTTTGGGGGGGGGGGGGTGTGGCCGGGGGCGGGGTGAGGGTGTAGCAAGGGGGGTAGTAGGGGAGCGAGGGGTCTTCTTGGGCGGTGGGGGTGGGGGGTGTAGCGAGGCGCGAGGGGGTGCTTGGGGTGGGAGTCTTCTTGGGCGGTTAGGAGGGTAGGGGGTGTAGCGAGGGGAGCGAGGGGGTGTCTTCTTGGGCGGTTGGGGGTCGGGGGTGTAGCGGGGGCGGGGTGAGGGGTGTAGCTAGGGGGCGACAGGGGAGCGAGGGGTGTTCTTGGGCGGTGGGGGCTGGGGTGTAGCGAGGGAGAGCGGGGGTGAGGGTGTAGCAAAGGGGGCGCAAAGAGGGAAAAGGGGGGCTTCTTGGGCGGTGGGGCGGGGGTGTAGCGGGGGGGGTGAGGATGTAGCAAGGGGGGGGCGGGGGAGCGAGGGGGGTTGGGCGGTGGGGGGGGGGGGGTGTGGGGGTGTCGGGTTGGGGTGGAGGTGCTACTTGGGTAGTGGGGGGATGGGGGTGTAGCGGGGTGGAGCGAGGGGGTCTGCTTGGGCGGTGGGGGGTGGGGGTGTAGCGGCGGGGGCGGGGGTGCGGGCAGCGGGGGGTGCCGGGGTGGGGTGGGGGTGTAGCAAGGGGGGCAGGGCTTAAAACGATGACTAAATGCTAGAACTTTGGCTTAAAACGAATAGCGTGAGTGTTGTAGCATGAAACTTTTGATACACAAAAAGTACACAGAAAAAGAAAAGAAGAGAAAGAATAGACTAAAGGTCATGATGTCAATTTGTCAATATCAGACAATAATTGTAATACTTTGGTATTCAACAAGTAAAGTGTAGCTAAAACAACAAATTCATTTCAATGTATGTCTAATAGAACTTATAAAAATTCAACCTATAAAGTAATAGGCAAAAGAAGAAAAAAATAATGACGATTACTGAAGAATGATGGAGATATGTAATGTGTAAAAAATATATCAATATGCAGCTAATCTTTTTAAAGTCTAAAAAACAACCACTTAATTATGGATCAAACAATTAAAGCCCTAAAACAATCACTTAGATGCATATTAGGCCAAGAAATCCCACAAATATCAATAACTAACTAAATTCACCAACTTTAAGCATGAAGCAAGCAATAACGGTCAAAAATAATTGAACAAAACCAGCACCATGATCCCAAAAGGGGCTACAATGCCCATACTAATTCCTCGAACAATCATCTTCAACTAAGGGGAAAAAGGAGATAAATAAGGTTCATCCTCGAACAATCAACTTCGGATAATAGGGTTCTAATTTCTAAAACATCACTCAATAAAAAGCAGAAAAAAAAGAGTGAGAATAAGACATACCTTTTCTCATACTCTAAATATACATTACAAGTTAATATGTAACGCCGAACAACGCCTACATCGTAACCAACCCCGATATTCAATCACTACAGAAAGCACACGGTCAATTTTTAGTTTTCGAATCCGAAATTTCATGTTTACATTATAAGTCATATACTAGTTAACTTAATCATAGATATACACACTAAGTCATATACCAGTTAACTTAATCATAGATATACAATGAATCAAAGCTATACTGTTCTTTATATACACACGACAGAATGCATCATCTTCAAAGAAAAAATTAAGGTAGCTAAACAATACGGTAAGACTTATTACAATTGCAGATCTCCTGAATACACTAGCTTGACAACATACGAAGACATCAAATTTACACATAATATTTCAAAGGGTTCCAAAATCTGAGCTGAGGTGAACTAGGAGTTACACAGTATCCAAACAAATACCAAAAGCAAGAGCATGTTGCAGAAACCGCAATAGATGAATTAACCAAGGAGTCAGAGTGTCAGACAAGCAGTGGCGGATCCAGGAATTTATGAATGGTAGGTCACTACTCACTACCTACTAGGTTGCACAAGACGGAGACAGGTACGGGTTCGGGTACGCGTAGGATAATCCATGATTTTGTTCGTTGGATTGAGAAGGGGGAGGATTTCGTTCAATGGATTGAAAAGGGAGAGAATTTTGTACACAGGTATTGGTGTGGTTTTAGTAAAAAAACTTGAGATATTCGGTTGCGTTTTCATTTATAAATTAACAACAATAAATTTATGAGAATGCCTAAGTTCATTTATGAGAATACTTACATCCTGCCCAGCTGCCTGAGTGACTTCATCAGATATATGCCCCCAAATCACTGAATCAAAGCATGAGAGAAAGACTAAGTGTAACATTAAAACAGGATAATACTTGGGCAGCCAGTATATTGGATGAGTAAGAGAAAATGAGAAATCATCATGGTCATATGCTCACCCGAAAGCACTGCTCCATGCTTGACATAACTAAAACAATCCATAAAATCATCTGTTTCATCTGGACATTGCAGAGTATAGAGAAAAGGAATTATCTTCACAAATTCTAAGATATAAGAAAATTTGACTGGGATGAGTACAAAGAACATTGACAACTCACCACCACATACAAGATTGATCAGTGGATCAACTCCTTGGTCAGTTACAAGATCAGCATATTTTAAACCACAATATGGAAAGAAGCTTGATAATTGTGCACAAAAGAAAGACACGATGAAACTTTCTCTCCCTTGCTGACTGAAACAATAGTCTGCAGGACAAGTGAATAACATATAGCAAGGGCATAACATGGTAAAGCCTGCTATAGTAAAAATAAGTAAGCAGGCATAACAACAAAGTTAAGCAATTGAGAGACCGAGAAGCACAACAAAATAAAATTCAGAGATAAGTAAGTACCATGATTTGCAAAACATATAATGCAAGTAACCCACGATGACCAAATGAAGATCAGACAGAGAAGGTAAAATTAATTTCACAATGAAACACGATATATCAAAGACTGACAGACCAACTTTTGGCAAGTTCCTAGTATAGATTTGCCAATGCTGATAGCTCCTTTAAACAAATCCTTAAAGCCTATATCTCTATTATCCAAATCGAAAGACGCAGCTTTCACAGCGTTAAGAAGAATGGGAAGAGCAACTTTTATTTGCTCAAATTGACGTCTTTGTATGGAAAGAAATACTGAAAGACAACAAATCACTGTAAATTTATAACTATAAGGTAATGAAGTTTGGAACTCTAAGTGTTTAGATACATTGCTCATATTGAATTCTAGGTGCTAATTGATATTTAATTTCTCACAATCTTTGTACAAATCAACCAATAACACCCCAAATCAAAGTACAACAACAAAATCAATATTTATAACAATTCAAAATTATATAATCTGATATATAAACACCCATAACAAGTGAAATTGAAATTTATTTTCCAATTCTCATGAAATTGATGAAACCCTAATCTGTAAAGTAAAAGAAGAAATCAAGAAAATTGAGCAGATTAAGATGTACCTACTCACGAGTCACGACTCTTGGAGGTCCACCGTCTTTCCGTCCACCGAGGTCCGAACGATTCTGCGACTGCACGTAGGCGAGGCAGCTATGCAGGAGGTCCGAGTCACAACACCGATATGAAGCAACCAGCAGGAGGTCCGAGACTCCGAGTCGCGCTCGTCTTTAGGTTTGCGGCGCCGCCGTCGGTGAGGCCTTTGAGAGAGAAGTGAAGGTCTGGATCTGAGATTGTATGAGAATGAGAGAGAAAGGGAGAAAGAAAGGGAGAACTGAGAAGAAGTGAGATGTGAGAGAAAAGAGAGTTTCTGAGAGATGGGAGAACAAAAGCATCGATGGAAACACGCGACGACAAGTGAGAGAGAAGCTCCGGCGAGCGAACGACAGCTCCGGCGAGGAGTGGTGCGAAGAGAGAAAGAGAGAGAGAGGGGGAGGGGTTTGATGAGGTGAGAGGGAAAATCGGGGACTGGGAAGGGAGAGAGAAATGTTAGCCCAAAAATTTCGTCCAAGTGCGTGTATGCGACCATTAGCCCAAAAATCATAACTAGGCCCATTAGGGGCTGCGGTTAGCCCAAAAGCCGCAGTCCTTTATTAAAGGGCTGCGGTCAACCCAAAAACCGCAGCCCTTAATTTATAAAGGACTGCGGTTTTTGGGCTAACCGCAGCCCTTCATTATTAAGGGCTGCGTTTTGCAATAAACCGCAGCCCTTGCACTACAGCCTTTGAATTTTTTTCCACTAGTGTTATATGTTGTGCAGGTTATTAATGTTTATTTTGTAGGTTTGATAATTGAGGTAACTAATATATCAAAAGCATAAATATTAGTTTCGGATTAAAGAACTCAAACTTTGATTTTGGGGAATTAATAGTGTTCCAAGAACGCTGAAATAAACAAATGGTGCAGGAACAATCCAAAATTTAGAACGAGTTCCTAAGTCTTTTGAAATTGATCTCGGTTCAAAGGAACAAAGCAGAAGTTCCTTTTCACATGAGATTATATTTTTTTTGAGAAACCTTATGTTTATTTTTATGTTTTAATTATGTTATCTCTTTTGACTAACCTACTAATATCAAAATGCACAAAGTATTTTTTTTGGGTTTTGTTTCACAAATTATATGTCTTAATTTATGACAACCCAAAATGAAGGAGCAAGTTCATGTTCTTTCATCAAAGGAACGAACACATTAGGAACAATTTCCTGAAATTAAAAAGAGAGTTCCAGAGATTATATATTTCTGATGAACAGAAGATTCATATGATGACAATGCCCAGGAAGTTACAGTTCCAGATGAGTTGGATGATGTATGTAGGAACAAGGTATTGATTACAGGGCGAGTATAATGAATGGAACTTTGAAAGACATGGCATGATACTATTTGCTAATGTTTTCCAAAGGAACAAGTAAGGAAAAGCAACCGATATCACTTGCTAAATCATCAACAAAGGAGTGATTAGAAGTTGATCAACAAGACATCCTATGAGATCTTCAAAGGAGAAAACACTAGTTAAAGATGGTTTTTAATTTTTTTTTATGTTGAACTCACAAGTTCCTATGGAGCTAGAGTTCCTAACATGAAATATGTCACTCTAAAAAGCAACAATAGCCAGCTATATGACCTTATGGAGAAGAGCTTAAAGATCAAGTTCAAGTTCAAGTTCAAGTTCATAAAATAAAAGTTCAACTCAATGAATATGTGAAAGCAAGTTCCTATCCAATTAGTAGGAATAGACAGTTTCAATAATCGAGTTCCTTGATTCTAACTGGAACATAAGAAATACTCATGCGATTCATTCACAGTGATGTCGACAAAGGAACTCTATACCGGTTAGTTGTTAAGAGGAACAACTAAATAAAGGTATTGACTTTGAGGAAACTTTTATTCATGTAGCTAGGTCATGAGTTAATTGTATATTATTTTTTTCTTGTTGCTTACATGGGATTTAGATGGTTCCAAATAGATTTTCAATGTGTTCAAAATAATTTTTTTTTAACTGGAAATCTATGAGGAACAACATCAAGTTTCTTGTTGAAAAATGATTTCAAAATTAACAATAATTTCTGTTTTCAAGAGGAATTGACTTAGTCGTTGTACATAGTTATATGGATGATATTTGTGGTACAACTAACTATTTTATGCAAGGGTTTTTGCTAACCTTATAAGCAAATGTGTACGCGAGTATGATAAGAGAACACAACTACTATCTTGAAATATAATGATATGCAAGGACAAAAACATGTCAATGAACTTTTGAAGAATGATGAGTATGAGTCGAGTTGGAATGAAAGTTTCCATCAGATGTGGAGACATCAAAATGATGGAACTAGCAGTTCGGAAACTCAAAAGTAAGTCATCAAAATCAGTCCAGTACTTGAGGTAATTTTATATTCATGGTGAAATGTGACTTAAGTTATGATGTTCATATTCACATTGTATCACGATTAATAAATTACATCATTAAATTATTAATATGAATGCATAACTTTTATAAATCTTGCTTTAAATTATGTGAATATATGTTCTTTATAATTTCACCTATTCATGGACTGTTTAGAGGAACAAGACTTAATGAAGTATGACTTGAGTATAAACATGTTCTTTTCAAAAGTTTTGTCGAATTGGGCTCTTACACATATTAAAATTGAAGTGATTATATGCACACTAGCGTAAATATGTTACACTTAATTTTTATGTCATAAAGGCATACTCACTTGCCTAAGAGTATTAGAGGACTCATAATAGAATTGTGGAAGTTGTCAAACATGAAAGTCCTAAGTTGCCAAAGGTACAATGAAAGAAACCTTGATGGAACAAGACAGGTAAATTCCCTTAATATATTTCATTTAATTTTTAGAGGGAACAAACCTATTCTTAACCAACTATCATCAGTTCACACCACATTTCTTCAAATACCCTTTGATTGATTAAATCCTCTTTCCATTCATATCATGTCACTTCAAAGTTCCTAATTCCCATGTGCTCTAATTTAAAATGACTTTTTATGGTTCAATGATGCATAAAGAGTGATAAATGGTAAATACATTTTGAGGGGGAAGTTATGGAAGAAGTGAGAAGCAAGTATTTTATGTTTTATCAATTGATGCTCATATAAGTGATATATCATTAGATTGAACTACTCATATAAGTTCCTAATGATGAAGGAGTGGTAAGGAACTCAGAGGGAATAAGGACGGAATCGATATATATGTTTTCATTCTTGGTTGTGGATTTCAAGTATGTGTGAGTAAGCAATTACTTTTCTGTGGTTGGTAAATGTGACATTCTAGGAAAAGTGCAACAACTTGTAATGACACCCTAGTTTAATAAAAAAAAGGAAAACGAAAAAAAAAAGTAAACAAGGGTGATCAAATCTTTATTATTTCCTAGAAGTCAATATTTCATATGGTTATGAAAATGCTTACTCATGGATTTGATGATTTGAGAAGAGGAACATAAGCGAAAGAATGGAAGAACTTGATTACAAAGATGAATTCGTTCAAGTTTCTTCGTGCAATGAGTTTCTCACAGTTGGTTGGTTGAGTAAAAGTGAATTTGATAGATATACATATCAAGGTGTGTGTGGGGGTTTGATAGAGATTTCAAAAGTGTGAAGTGAAGTGATCAACTCTAATTATTGTTGAGAACCTCTTATTAAAAGTCTAAACCATAGAGCACACTATATATCTCAAGTTCCCTCTACTCAAATTGTTCCATAAACTTCTTTCATATTTCTTTGAGCCGGATATTACAATGTCCTATCTCTTAATCCATTATTGACTTCCAAATCTGATTTTTTTTTTCTTGACTTTTATTTTCTTATTTGTCAAGTTCCTTCGATGGTTTTAAAGTTGGGTCTTTGGATTCTGAGTTGGAAATTTGTGTAGCACATGCATCCTAAGTTTTAAAATTGAGATTCTTGAGGCTTTTGGGATTAACAGGTGTTTAACCTTTATGGTGGTAAGTGTAGCATATAACAATATGTGTATATGATTTACCTAAAACAAATGTGTGTAAGATGATCCTTTTCGATAATGACAAAAGGGGGAAGAATATGTATGCTGCTTATAGTCAAGCATAGTTAAGTCTAAATCCTTAAATGATGAAAGTAAAGTTCTTTGTATGATGTGTTTCTCTATGTTGATATTTCCTTCATATACATGCATAACTTGTTAGTTAAGGGGGATTAATGGACATCGTTTATTGTTTAATTTGTGATAAGCATCATTTGTTTGTCATCATCAAAAAGGGGGAATATTGTTGAGTCATGTAGTGTTTTGATTATTGTAAACAAATGATGATTATCTAACTAACATGTGTGTTTGAGATAAGCATATTACATTAACATAGAACAAGTCATGGAAGGTTAAATATATCACATCATGAAGAGTTCCTAGAAGAAATCCAATAAGTGCAGTACTTGAGGAAAAAATCCAAAGAGAGAAGAAGTCTGATTATACAGATGTGCTGCTAGACTTCATGTAAGTTCCTAAGATGGAACCAAGCATGAAGAGTTCAAGAAAAATGATATAGAAGCAAGCACAAACAAAGTTCCTAGAAGGAACACAAACAGAGCAGTTCCTAGGTATATCCTAAGAGGAACATTGAATATGCAGTTCCCGAGTGGGAGCAGTTCCTGAAGTTTCATAGTTGGAACAACCAGTTCCTGAGCAGGAACTATAAGTACGAAGTTCCTTAAAGGAACTAGCACGTCGAAGTTCCAGAGGTGGAGCTATCAACATGATGTTATTGAGTTGGAGCAGCATTGAGCATGAAGGTAGAAAATATGAGTTTATTTTCTAGGATTCATGTAAGTATGTGGAAACGTGAAAGGTAATGGAACAAGGTCAAAAGGAACTCGTAAGGTCAAAAGGAACTCGTGGAACTTAGAGTCAAAAGTATTTAAGATTCAATAAGTCAGATGCATATTATTATCTTAATCTGTAGGATTTATTTAGATTTTGTTTCTTAATAAATTTGTACTTGATGAATTGTTTTTAAATATTATGCATTAGTTGTTTTAGGATAAGTTTTAGTTTTTAAATAAAAGATAAATTTTAAATAAAATAGGTTTAAAAAAAATCGATTTTAATTTAGGATTCTGATTTTATATCTTTAGTTTATTTAATCTTATCTTATCGGTTTTTGGAAAATAACAAGCCTTGATTTATATTACGTATAATGAGTTTTTGTGAGTGCAGGAACTTGACGCGAGTTCTTGTACGCACAGGAACTCATGTACATGTCAGGTTTATGAAAAAAAAATTTAGTAAAATATTTTTGCATAAGAAGATAAATAAAAGGTGAGTTTTTGAAAAATATCTCTTGGATTATATTTTGATAAAACGTTGCTTTTTCTCCAAGTATTTATTTTCTTTTTGTTTCTTATTTTTACTCTAACTGTTTTACAGTAAACATGATTTAAGTAATGCCCAAGTCTTTGACAGCTTCTTCCCCAAGTTTCTCCCAACTAACTGATCATGGGTTAGTGGAGAAATAAGTGGAAGTGGTGCTCAAGTCTTGTGCATGCTATAAATAAAGGCTTATGTCTTCATTCCATATTATCTAACTGGTGTCTTTCCATAGTGTCTGACTTATGTCATTCCATAAAGTTTGGCTTAAGGAATAACGTTACAAAAGAATTATATAAACTATTCCTTGTTTTGAGTCGAGTTCCAAGTTCCTACAAGTGCCAAGTTCCTTTGCAGTTCTTCAGGTTTTATATACTAGAGTTAAACCAAATTATCAAGCGATTGTATTTGAGTTTGGGGTTAAAGGGTTTGAGTGAACTCTTGTAATGGGAACTTGGTAAAAGGTTTGAGGAATTCTTGTATCAAGTTCGAGTTAGGAACTTGGGTAAGTTCTTATTGTTTGTACGTAGACTTGGGGTGAAGTCTATCCAGGGGTATAGGGTTTGAGTAAACCTGTTGTAAAGAGTTGTGGGAACTCTTAAGGGACTTAGAGTTAAGTTTAGAGAGCTAAAGTTCCTAGTGGAACTTGTGAGAGAGTTGGAGTTCCGAGTGGAACTTGGGCATGTAATAGGTTGTAATAGAGGAGGTTCCCTATTATAGTGAAGAGTTTAAATCCTGAGGAGGTCGTGGTTTTTCTTCTTGTATTGAGACAAGAAGTTTCCGCGTAAAAATCTATCTTGCACTTTGAGTTCCTTATTGCTTATGTTTTAAATTCCGCATTATTTGGGCAATAAGTTTCATATATACTACAATTTACACCCCCTCTTGTAGTTCCATTCGAATTAACAATTGGTATCAGAGCCGGAACTTAGTGATAAGCAGGCAACCCTGCTGAGTTAAGTTCCTGCAAGAAGAAGGAAGCCGTACGAGAAAGGAACTTCACCCTACGTCATTCAAAGGAACTAGTGGAGGCTGACTTTTCATCATGTATTAAAAGCCATTCAAGGATTATCAACGGCCTCTTTGATGTAAGTACCTCTTACTTGAGATATTTTTTATACGCATACATTAAATTGAAACTTGTTCCTTATATTATTTCTAGTAAATCATTCCATTCGGCTTTGATGTTTTTATATCAATTTTGGATAAACTGTTTTGTAAAGACAAAATTAAGATTTCTAAATTTTTTTAAAATATCAAAGAATTAGTATACTAGAAATGGTTCAAGGAACAAGTCATATGGAACAATGCATATTGTCACTCTTGGAACTTGGTTTCCCTACAAAAGGAAACTTTATTCTTTAGGCAGTGTAATGTATGACTATTTCATTTTTTGCCATAGAATTGTTCTTCCATGCATATTGAGTTTATTGAATATTTATTATATGGATGCATGTTGATTTTTACTAAGTAGAGATAGTTATATAGATTTGTTTTGGTTGGAAAAGAGAAGTTATTTTACAAGTTTATATATATATTATCTTCTCTTTATATGTTGTGCAGGTTATTAATGTTTATTTTGTAGGTTTGATAATTGAGGTAACTAAAATATAAAAAGCATAAATATTAGTTTCGGATCAAAGAACTCAAACTCTGATTTTGGGGAATTAATAGTGTTCCAAGAACGCTGAAATAAACAAATGGTGCAGGAACAATCCAAAATTTAGAACGAGTTCCTAAGTCTTTTGAAATTGATCTCGGTTCAAAGGAACAAAGCAGAAGTTCCTTTTCACATGAGATTATATTTTTTTGAGAAACCTTATGTTTATTTTTATGCTTTAATTATATTATCTCTTTTGACTAACCTACTAATATCAAAATGCACAAAGTATTTCTTTTTGGGTTTTGTTACACAAATTATATGTCTTAATTTATGACAACCCAAAATGAAGGAACAAGTTCATGTTCTTTCATCAAAGGAACGAACACATTAGGAACAAGTTCCTGAAATTAAAAAGAGAGTTCTAGAGATTATATCTTTCAGATGAACAGAAGATTCATATGATGACAATGCCTAGGAACTTATAGTTCCAGATGAGTTGGATGATGTATGCAGGAATAAGGTATTGATTACAGGGCGAGTATAATGAATGGAACTTTGAAAGACATGGCAGGATACTATTTGCTATTGTTTTCCAAAGGAACAAGTAAGAAAAAGCAACCGATATCACTTGCGAAATCATCAACAAAGGAGTGATTAGAAGTTGATCAATAAGACATCCTATGAGATCTTCAAAGGAGAAAACACTAGTTAAAGATGGTTTTTAATTTTTTTTTTTATGTTGAACTCACAAGTTCCTATGGAGCTAGAGTTCCTAACATGAAATATGTCACTATAAAAAGCAACAATAGCCAGCTATATGACCTTATGGAGAAGAGCTTAAAGATCAAGTTCAAGTTCAAGTTCAAGTTCAAGTTCATAAAATAAAAGTTCAACTCAATGAATATGTGAAACAAGTTCCTATCCAATTAGTAGGAACAGACAGTTTCAATAATCGAGTTCCTTGTTTCTAACTGGAACATAAATAAGTAACTTTATAATTTAGCAAGTGATATCCGCATAATGAGAACTTGAGAACCCATGAACCTTTTGTTCTATCACTTCTATGGCTCTTAGCTATTGTACTATGGATCTTAGCTATTCTTCTATGGAAATCATTAATGAAATCAACCCAATGTCCCAATATTTGAACTAAACAAGTCCCTGCAAATTACTCCTTTATCACCTAACTATTCAAAATCAAAATATACTAACTATAACAAAAATAAAGATGTCCCAGCTAGCAATTGCTCTGTTTTTTATTTTTTTTACCTTTCTTAGCTATACGATTATACGAGCTGTACGAATTAACTCTTTTGTCAACAATATTACATCAATTCACTAATCTAGTAAGAAATTCAAAAACTATAATCAAATTTAAAGCATATATTTGTTATCACCCAACACCTCACTAGTAGAATAAATGCTTATTGCTGCGGTCATTAAGTGGCCGTGCAGCAATAAAGGGCGCAGCAATAGGTAATTAATCTATTGCTGCGGTTTTTGTCCGCAGCAATAGGCCAAGCTATTGCTGCGGTTTCTGGCAAAAACCGTAGCAATAGGTTATTTTTTTAATATTAAATATACAGGTCTATTGCTGCGGTTTCTTCCCAAAACCACAGCAATAGATGCATAGCAGGGTAAAAAAAATTGTTTTTATTTTCATTTCTCAAAGTGAAAAATTTTTGTAGTTATAGTACAATTATAATATAAACATAACTACAACAATCCACTGCATGCTAAAACAAATTCATTCACCACATTCATATCAAAATCGAAATTACAAAGTCATGAACCTAATATCAAATTCATTCCAAAAAATAAAAAACCCTAACATTTAAAAAATAAAAACAAAAATAGTAGACGCACTGCTCCTCCTTAGAAAGTAAAAAATCACATCTGGTTTCAAATTCATTCTCCAGATCTGACATTTAGAAAATAAAAATAATAAAAAAAGGTTAAAAAAAAACGAAACAAACCAACGAACTGCACCTCCTCTTCGTTTGACTGACGGGCGACGAGCACCGATGAAACCATACGCGCCGCTCCTTCCATCGACTTCGCGTGACGTCGACGAACCGCACCTCCTCTTTCGTTTGACAGACGCGCCGGAGTTTTAACCTTCGCGCGCACCTCCTATTCTCTCTCTCCTTCGAACTACTTCCAACCCCTCTTCGTTTGACGGACGCGCCGGAGTTTTTCTATCTTCGCGTTGGAGTTCTATGGCGAAGGCGGCGAACGTGGAGGGGTTCGAAGTAGATCTGAAAACTTCGGTGAAGGCGGCGAACGAAGAGGGGTTCGAAGTAGATCTGAAAACTTCGGTTGGAGGCGCTGAAACTTCGGTGAAGGCGGCGAACGTGGAGGGTGAGAGAGGAAGAGGGCTGAAGGCCGGTGGAGGATGAGAGAGGAAGAGGAGCAGCAATAGGTTTAAATATTAAAAGAGTCTATTGCTGCGGTTTTTTGTTGGAACCGCAGCAATAGGTTTAAATATTATTAAAAAAATAATATTTTAATCTATTGCTGTGGTTTTGACTGGAAACCGCAGCAATAGATCTGGTCAAACAGTCAACTAAATTTAAAATTTTTTCCGTTGAGACCTGTTGCTGCGGTTTTTTCTGGAAACCGCAGTAATATGTCTATTTTATATTTTACCTTTTCTTTTCACGTGATTTATTGCTGCGTATGGATAAAACCGCAGCAATAAGCAATTATTCTACTAGTGCCTAAAATCTGAAACTCTCAAATCTCACATTATTAGAAAATAAAAATTCAGAACTAAAAATTAAAATAAGTACAATTGGACAAAATAAAAAAAACACAGAAGAAGATTAGAATTACAAAACTATAAGTAAGGTTGACTGCTCAATGGTTACTTTAAATCCCAATTCCCAAATCGCAATATGAGAAATTGAAAAGTGAGAAAAATTGGTTCTTTGTTGAACTGTGACATTTGGGAGGCAAAAACGAACTACTTGTATTCATTTTTTCTCTTCTTCCCGTTGTTTTTGAAGTTTATAATTGGGAAAAACATATTTTCAATTGATATGAGAAATTTGCAAAAGATTTTTGAAAGAAAAATAAACTTGAAAAAAGAGAGATAAATGAGTAATTGCCTTAGAATCAAAGATGGGATTTTTTTTTTTTTTTTTGGAAACTGAATCTTTACGGTGTGGCAATGGGTAGGAGATGGAGATTATGTTCTGTTCATTTCCTTCTTACTTCACGGCTGTAGCGTTTTTTATAATGCTAAAGATATTTCAAAATCTTGGGCCCTGGGCGGGTGCCCCGCTTGCCCTGGCCCAGGGCCAGGTCTGTCAACTTCTCATGATGTCTTGTCGTTTATTTAATGACCTACAAAGCTATGAGGTAAAGCTTTTCCCGTTATTAACTTTTTGGTCAAATTTCCTGAACTTCCTAAATGCTCTTGTTAGGTATTGGCAAGAATGGCAACTTGCAATACAAGAAATATATAGTAGGCTAATTCAGAGCCTTTTTTGGCCGATGGTATACAACAAAGATCTAGAATAATAATTAAATGAATAAGAAGCTCAATGACATATGAGGTAGAGATCCTCTATTTTACTTAGTGTCTCATGTAGTATTCCAAATGGTCATTATCTTGATACCTAATTCACTTTAATTAATTACACAACTTTTTGTTAATTTTGAATTCATGAGGTATAAATGTAACAGCCCGCACTTCCGAACTGCTAACTAATCATACTCAACATTTACAAATCTCAATTTTCATTTAACAAAACCTTGAAATTACATTCTCTTGCAGCGGAAACATAATATCTTATACGATCCTGGACCTATGGATTATGGCCCACAATACAATGCTCTTATATCATACCTCAAAAAATCATATACTTATTCTCACGAAGATCTCAAAATGAAATATAACCCAATGTCACAATGACTTTTCCTGTCACTCGATCCAATTACTCTTGACCCATAGCTCCTCCGGTTCTCTAGCATAACTCAAGCTTTCCACACCAAGCCTGCGAATCATAGAAAGAAAATCAAAACAAACAACTAAAATAAGTGGCAAGCTCAGTAACTTTACTTCATTCCGTCAAAAAATGGTTTTAGTTCGCAAATATTTCCACAAAAAAAGGTACTTATAATGAAGCTGATTCTTTAAAATAATAACACCAACATGACTCAATAAAAGTAACATGAAATAAATACTTAATCAAGTCCAACTTAGCATATGAGGATTCAGATTTCTTACGAAATCTTCTTAAAAATTTCCACAGATATAAAATCGTAAAAGAAAAATTATTTCCGAGTGAAAAACATATCAATTATTGAAGAGAACAAGGCCATGGAAAACAAAAGTGAAACTAATGATACATGGATTGATAAACTACATTGGGCCTAATACAAGCTCACGTCGGAGGAGGGTTTTTTTACCACGTTCAAAGTTGGGAGGGTTCAATCCTAAAACCAATTAGTGATAGGTGGAGTAACCCACCATCAATCTAAATATTAGTCATTATCTCTCTATTTTTTTCAACATGGGACAACTAGTCCTAACTCACATGTAGGTTATACCCTTAACATGGATACATGTCTTATTTTGCATAAAGAGGGTAAGGATGGCAAGATCAACTCAATATATCTGTACATGAAAGAAAACCCAACTGCTGAAACAGAAGATGCAATTAGTTACGTCGAAAATGTACTTGAAGAAACTAAGATGAAGCTACTTGAGCATGCATTGATGGATGAATATGATGTTGAATCAGCAAAGCCTTGCAAAATGCTTCATTTAACAGCACTAAAAGTGTAACGCCCCGACTTTCATACAACCTTATTAGGTTAATTAACCAAGGTTAGTAGCGGAAGGCATAGCTTAGTCGGTGCGTTACCGCCGTACTTTCCACTAAGGGAAAATACAAGGCGACATTTAACATTAACTTACAGGAACAATACTTTGATTTGTCACTCTTTAAATAAACACTTAAATAATAGATTAATATTTTCTAGAAATTTCGGCAAAGTTTCCTTTGTAAATTGGACAACCCAAAATGGGAAAATGTTTGAAAAACCTGTTACAATAAAATATTTCCAAATCCATAACTCAACGCTTTCGCGGAGCAGCAGCTAAAGAGAAACAGGAGCACTATTGCTCAACCAGAACTAGAAATAAAACTAAATCATTACATAACAACATTCACTTTATTCATCATCTTTCATGACTTATAAGTTCTTACAGATATCATAGCAGAGTCGTAACATCATCATAGATATATATATATATATTACATAATCCTAATTATGATTATAATAAGTAATCTTAACTCATAGTCATAGTCATATTCAGAACGTAGTAATGATCGTACTTTCTTAATAACATAGCCGTTTCATATAATTCGTTCATACGTCACTAATCATCACATTCATAACATAGCATAATAGTTCACATCATATCGTACGCTTTATCATTATCTTTTCATTTTACTTAATCATATTGGTATCTTGGCAAGTATACAGAAGGGATGTCTCCCCATTTTTCATTTTCGTAAACGGAAGGCTACCACCCGAGGACCTTGGCCCCCACATTTCAGAAGGTGGTTCATAATGCCCAAAACAACACGGAATCACCCCAATAAGTAGAAGGTGACTGACCCGCCAGAAGGTACGTGCAAGACCCGATTTTCATTTTCATAAAAGGGAAGGCTACCACCCGAGGACCTTGGCCCCCACATTTCAGAAGGTGGTACTTAATGCCCAAAACATAACACGGAACCACCCATGGACATATGCCCCATAGACAGAAGGTGGCTAACCCGCCAGAAGGTACATGCACGACCCGACATAAACATAATACTGCCAAGAACCATTCTTCCACTTAGCTTTATCATGTTTCGTTTCATTTACGTATC
Organism: Beta corolliflora; assembly: GCA_947648045.1. Taxonomy (NCBI): domain Eukaryota; kingdom Viridiplantae; phylum Streptophyta; class Magnoliopsida; order Caryophyllales; family Amaranthaceae; genus Beta; species Beta corolliflora. The sequence goes on from CANSZD010002359.1 coordinate 351,414, forward strand.
ATAATTACATTACATCATCGTAATCGTAATCATAAAACGTAATCTTAATCATAACGTAACCATAATTACATTACATCATCGTAATCATAATCATGACACGTAATTGTAATCATTCAGCATAATCATAATCATGGAACGTATCTTAATCATAACATAACCATGATTACATTACATCATCGTAATCATAATCATGGAACGTATCTTAATCATAACATAACCATGATTACATTACATCATCGTAATCATAATCATGGAACGTATCTTAATCATAACATAACCATGATTACATTACATCATCGTAATCATAATCATGGAACGTAATCATAAGCATGACATATTCATAATCATGTTCATATACTTTTGCATAATCAGATATTATAATTATATCTCATAACTTTAGGGGCTTTCTAGCATACATAGCAAAAATTTCATCCTAACCCTTTCGTAGTTTCGGATCACATATAGAAACACAGCATAAAACCCTTTTCACAACATGTGGTTTCACATATGTCATTTCTTAGTATACATTTCATAACTCGTCATTCATAAGACAAAGAGTCATCTTTTCACATTTTTCGATCATTTATGAAACATAAGACATATTTATTCCATACTCCTTCATATCCATATAATAAACATATTAGCGATATAGTTCACATAACTGTCTATCGTCATTGAACATAAGTCAACTCTAAATAGTCATCACAATAGTCCAAACATACACTTTTCTTAGCTTTCCCACTTACTAACATATAATAATGAACCTGATATAGTTAAACAATTGTGCTTTAAATGTCATATAATACCAAGTTTGTCTGAAAATCAATAAATCATCTCAATTCATCTTTAAACTCATACACCATTTCAACCTCATGGACGAATACTTAAGTATCATATTGAGCACATTTCTCCATAAAAGTGATTAAGGGATTCACTAAAACCTTCTAACAAATAACTTAAGATCTCTTCATCACGTAATTTTCAATAATCCATCTTTAGAAATCTCAGCACACCATGAGTTAGTCTAAGTATAGTTTTAGGCCACCAAAAGCATCATAAATCGCGAAAATAAGTTTACTAGGAAATCAATAGAATAACTTCTACTGTCATTAGAGATTACCAAATCAGCTTCATCAACCCAAATAATTTATCAACCCAACTCCGATTTCGTCAATAATTAATATCAGCCAAGTCTTAGAGATTACTTTAAGTAATACCCAAAAATTTAATGTAATTGTAATACTCACAATAACTCAAGAAATCAAAGCATCAATGGTTAATAACCAAATTTCAGAATTCAGAGCTTCAATTATAACCTCTAATATGAGGAGAATAAAAAGAGGAGAAGAAGAGGGTGTAGTACCTCTGCTCACTTGGAGCGAGGGACGAAACGAGAGGCGGAGGAAGGGGGCGTGTGCCCGGCGAGCACGGTACACCGGCGAGAAAGAAGCAGAACGCACGGCGACATAAGGCCGGCGATGTTCGTTGTTAGAGGACCGAGCAGAAAGGACGAACAAGCAGCCGCATCAACGAAACAACAACAGCACCACGGTGGCACGCGAGCAGCACCGACGGCAGACACACGCGGACGGAGGAGAGAGAACGCTCCGGCGAGCTCGAGGACACCGGCGGCTGAGAGGGAGAGGGGTGCGAGAGATGGGTCGGGAAGAGGAGAGAGAAAAACTGGGGTTTGGGGTATTTGGGGTTTCTCACGGGGAACACGAGGAAGGAGAGAGAAAATGGGTTTTTGTTTCCCAACTTAAACCGACAATCATAAATGGAAGGAAGGAAAACTGACTTTGGTTTCCTATTTGGGTCAAATACCGCTCAACTCATTTGGATATTTAAAAACCCAAAATAATTTTAAATAATAATATCTTTATAAAACTAAATTAACAAACACATTGCAACATCTCAATTACAAATTCATAATTTTCGGAACATAATTAATATAATAAATATGATTAACGCTAATTAAAACGCTCTTAAAAATCGGGGTATTACAAAAAGTGTTCCAAAGTATGAAAATGGCCCCTAACGCGCGAGAGATTAACGGAAATACGCAATATAAAAATTTCTATGGATAGTTTTCATTAAATTATACAAAAAAATCACAACAATTGAATAACAATCTTAAAAAATATTTAAACATAGTACAAATTTCAAACTTTTTAAACATAGTACAAATTTCAAACTTTTTTTTGTCTTAGCAAATTTTACTTTGATCTTGTGTTGGTTTGTTTTTTTTTTTTTTGTAAATGACGGGAAAAAAAGCTTTCTGCCGGAAAATCAGCATAATGAGAACTTGAGAACCCATGACCCTTTTGTTCTATCACTTCTATGGCTCTTAGCTATTGTTCTATGGATCTTAGCTATTCTTCTATGGAAATTATCAATAAATCAACACAATGTCCCAATCTTTGAACTAAACAAGTCCCTGTAAATTACTCCTTTATCACCTAACTATTCAAAATCAAAATATATTAAGGGAGCGTTTGGTTCATGACTAGGGAAAGGAATGGAATCAAGAAAGAGAAAAGAAAGGAAAGAAATGTAAAACCCCCTAAATTCCCAACATATTTGGTTGGACTAAAAGAAAGGGTTTGCTTCCTCAACCACTAAACAGTGAGCACAACCACCATCTTGATTTTCATGGTGGTCAAGCTTTCCCTCAACCACTAAGCACAATCACCCTTTCCATCCCTCAAACACAACAGCCACCAGTTCCACCACCTTGCCTTCCAGCTTCCTTCACGCAAAACATTTTCGCGATGGTGGATTTTCACTCTTGCGTTGGTGGTGAGGATTTCGAAAGAAGGGGGGTTTTCCGGGGAGTTATGGTGGGTTTTTGGGTGGGGTGGTGAGGGTTTTGCAAGGTGGGTGGGAGAGTTTCGTGATTGTGGTGGGGTGGGCGAGCTTCGTGGTTGTGGTGGGGTGGTGAGGGTTTCGCAAGGTAGGTGGGCGAGCTTCGTGGTTTGGGGGGCGTTTTTGGTAGTTATCGGTGGTTTGTTACTCGGAGGTTGGTTAACTTAAGTGGACGGTGCGGGTGGCTGGGTGGGGAAATGATAGTTGTTGGGGTGGAGGGGTCAAGTGGTCAGGTGGTTGGGGTGGAGGGATCAGGTGGTGGTTGGGTGGTCGGGTTAGGCTGCGGTGCTGGTGGTTGGGTGGTCGGTACTGGTGGTCAGGTGGTTGGGATGTCGGGTGGTCAGGTGGCGGTTGAGTGGTTCAGTTGGGGTGGTTTGGTGGTCAAGAAGATGGTCAATGAAGAGTCAAAGAAAGGGTAAGTGAAACCTTAGGGGGGTGGGGGGAATGAGAGTAGAGGACTTTGGGGGTAAGGAGAGGGTAAAGGGAATGATTAAATTGCTCAACCAAACAACAAGGGAATCAAGAAAGTTGATTCCCTTACCCTTTCCAATAGACCCCCAACCAAACGCCCCCTAACTATAACAAAAATAAACATGTCCCAGCTAGCAATTTCTCTGTTTTTTCTTTTAGCTATACGATTATACGAGCTGTACGAATTAACTCTTTTGTCAACAACATTACAACAATTCACTAATCTAGTAAGAAATTCGAAAACTATAATCAAATTTAAAGCATATATTTGTTATCACCCAACACCTAAAATATATATGAAACTCTCAAATCTCACATTATTAGAAAATAAAAATTCAGAATTAAAAATTAAAATAAGTACAATTGGACAAAACTAAATAAAAAAACACAGAAGAATATTAGAATTACAAACCTATAAGTAAGGCTGACTGCTCACTGGTTACTTCAAATCCCAATTCCCAAATCGCAATATGAGAAATTGAAAAGTGAGAAAAGTTGGTTCTTTGTTGAACTGTGACATTTGGGAGGCAAAAACGAACTACTTGTATTCATTTTTTCTCTTCTTCCCGTTGTTTTTGAAGTTTATAATTGGGGAAAAACATATTTTCAATTGATATAAGAAATTTGCAAGAGATTTTTGGAAGAAAAATAAACTTGGGAAAAGAGAGATAAATGAGTAATTGCCGTAGAATCAAAGAGGGGATTTTTTTAAAATTTTTGGAAACTGTATGTTTACGGTGTGGCAATGGGTAGGAGATGGAGATTATGTTCTGTTCATTTCCTTCTTACTTCACGGCTGTAGCATTTTTTTTAATGCTAAAGATATTTTAAAATCTTGGGCCCTGGGCGGGTGCTCCGCTTGCCCTGGCCCAGGGCCAGACCTGTCAACTTCTCATGATGTCTTGTCGTTTATTTAATGACCTACAAAGCTATGAGGTAAAGCTTTTCCCGTTATTAACTTTTTGGTCAAATTTCCTGAACTTCCGAAATGCTCTTAATAGGTATTGGCAAGAATGGTAACTTGCATTACAAGAAATATAAAGTAGGCTATGTCAGAGCCTTTTTTGGCCGATGGTATACAACAAAGATCTAGAATAATAATTAAATGAATAAGAAGCTCGATGACATATGAGGTAGAGATTCTCTATTTTACTTGGTGTCTCATGTAGTATTCCAAATGGTCATTATCTTGATAGCTTATTCACTTTAATTAATTACACAACTTTTAGTTAATTTTGAATTAATGAGGTATAGATATAACAGTCCGCACTTCCGAACTGCTAGCTAATCATACTCAGCATTGACAAATCTCAATTTTCATTTAATAAACCTTGAAATTACATTCTCTTGCAGCGGAAACATAATATCTTATACGATCCTGGACCTGTGGATTATGGCCCACAATACAATGCTCTTATATCATACCTCAAAGAACCATATACTTATTCTCACGAATATCTCAAAATGAAATATAACCCAATGTCACAAAGAATTATCCTGTCACTCGATCCAATTACTCTTGACCCACAGCTCCTCCAGTTCTCTAGCCTAACTCAAGCTTTCCACACCAAGCCTGCGAATCATAGAAAGAAATACAAAACAAACAACTAAAATGAGTGGAAAGCTCAGTAACTTTACTTCATCCCGTCAAAAAATGGTTTTAGTGCACAAATATTTCCACAAAACAATTACAATGAAGCTGATTCTTTAAAACAATAACACCAACATGACTCAATAAAAGTAACATGAAATAAATACTTAATCAAGTCCAACTTAGCATATGAGGATTCAGATTTCTTATGAAATCTTCTTAAAAATGTCCACAGATATAAAATCGTAAAAGAAGAATTATTTCCGAGTGAAAAACATATCTGCTCACTAGTGTCTTATTCGCATTGAATACATAAACTTAGCTTCATAAATCTCCTTTTAACGTAAGGTAAGAGTTCACAAATGTTATTTACTTATCTTCAGGGGAAGTGAGCCCGAGTAGAGAGGGCATGGTCGACCTGATACTATGCCGTCTCTAACCTTATCTCCTTAACTTAACTTACAGGGTGGTTGCCACCTTACTTAACTTACGGGGCCGTCGCCCACCTTTTTCGTACGGCTTGCAAGACTTCCAGGACATGTCCCTTTAACTCATAACTTATCGTAACTTAACTTATCGTAACTTAACTTGGGGTTGTTCTTCGTCTAGAGACAGCTTATTCCCCTTGTAAAACACACACAAAATAGTACTTTTATAGTTCAAATATCGTCTTTTAACTCATCCATAATTTACTCGAAAGCTCATGAGTCACCATACATAACATAAATATCTTTTCGATTTCCGGAATAGCATAAATCACAAAACATAGATAATAAAAGTATTTTTCATAAATTATTTCTGCAAAATATACTTCGTTTACAAATCACAATTTAACTCATATGACCAATCTGGTCAAGATGAACTGCATGTTCAAACTAAAAGAATAGATACTTGCGTATATGTTTTGTCACAATATTTTTTTAAGACCTTATTGACCTAAAATCGGTCATTTACATAACTTATACACAGTTAACAGAAGTTGATGTATCCATAGAGTAATCAAAGGTATAAACTTATTTATTGAAATAGAAACACAATTCTTAGCTCGGGCATAGTAATACATTTTTGCTGCACATAAACGTTATGTTAGGACTCTATGTCCCTAGGTATTTTGATGATGATAAACACATTTTTGTATATATAACATGTTTGGTTGTTTCATGGTACATTTATCAAAAGAAGTGTGGATGATCAACATTGCTAATCATGGAAGAATGCTAGACTTCTAATTATAGCCGAACATGTAATAAGTAACTAAATTAATATGTTTGAATATGTGTGCTATTATAAAAAGAGTATTAGGTAATATGACATTATTGTGTTTATTTAATTTTACTAGAGTTAGTAAAATAAATAACACAATAATAAAAATTACATAAAATTCCTTTGAAATAAAAAAAGGGGATTTGAAAAATCTGATTTTTCTTTTAAAGATACAAGATTTCTAAAAGCTAATTTGTTATGGAAAAGAAACAAATATCTTTGCAAAAATATCTTGAAAGAGATATGTTTTTAGAAAGATAATATTTCAAGAAGATTGAAGAAAAACATCCTTATTAAAAGATATGATAGATCCGTGAGATAGGATCATATCTTTTAATGAGGAAATTGATCTTCAATCTTCTTTTAAAAAGCTGAGCATACATCTCATTCTGATATATTTTTCCAGAGCTATCGTGAGTATTTTATGAAAAATGAAATCCCCAGAAGCACAGAGTATAGCACAGTGTTCTGACATTACTAAGGTGATTACCTAGGAGTTTATCGAAGCCTCTATCTGCTTATTTGAGAAGCACTTGTTTGAGGATAAAATCTTTCTGTAATTTTCACATTATTATAAAGAGTGTTGGGTTGGGTACATGAGTTTGTATTTGATTCAACTTAGCAACACTTATAGTTAAGTGTTGGGGAGCAATACTAGAATTAGTAGTGAGGACTTGTACTTTGAGTGAGGTATTAGGGGAATTCGCTATTAGCGGATTTTGTGGACGTAGATCTCGGAGTAGAGATTGAACCACGTTAAAACTCTTTTGTGTCCCCATTGCTATTTATTATCCGCTTATGCAGTGTGTTTCAACTCAATCTTGAAATCTCAATTTCAGTTGAAACACAATGCATGTTACAGTGCCATAACTTCATAAATTCGATTTTTTGCACAATTAATTTTAATCAAATCGATCCTATTCATTTGTAATTAATATCTTGCTAACTAACACGTTACCTCAAATCCATTAGCATTAACATGTAACAACTTCGGACCCCACGATTTCTTGAGCTCCTTTGCTAACCATAGCTAATTCTCCACAACTTCTCCACAACTATAATAATAGTTTAGGGCCCGTTCGGTATTACTGTGGTTTTCTGTTTTTTGGTTTTTTGATTTTCAAAGTCATATGATATATGTCCTATAATGAATAAAAAATTAGTCAAATTTATTGGGAACATGATGATTTTGAAAACTGACAACTAAAAAGTGAAAACCACTTTTTCTGGTTTCCTGTTTTTGGGTTTTAGTTTTCAAAAAAACTGAAAACTGAAAACAAAAAACGATAACGAACGGGCCCTTAGTAACTTTCTTAACAACTTCAATTAGAGAAACTATTCCTAATGATATTCTTACATAGAGACTATTTCACCAGTTCAAGTGGACTGTCATAGCTAAACCAGTCCAACTCATAAATGATTAACTTATTTCATAATTTATTTCCCAATTACCATCTTAATATCTCTAATACTCAATATTGATTCATTCCTCAAGAAGTCCCACACACAAAAAGCCATTAACTTAAGCTTATTCCATTATCTAACCATAGTGCAGTGGTTCATAAAACTAATTGCACTCATCTCGTATTCCTTACTCCAGTTTCGTCTTTGATATCAATATTCTTCATAGCACAATCACCCTAACCAATAACCATAACAACAATACCAATTTTGCAAAACAGAATTTAGAATTCCAATTTGTTCCAAAATATAACTCATTGATTCAATCATTTGAAAGCAAGATTAAGAGGATGTAATATGTAAATATTATACCTTTGATAAATAAAACCCCAAAGACAAATTTGGGTTTCCCTTCAAGCTATGGAGAAATAAAAGAGCAAAGACATCAAACAATGTTGTAATATGTGATGTAAGGGTCTAGCTCACCTCCTAGTTCATGTTAGAGTCTTAGTTCTAGTCATGTTATTGTAAGCTATAAGCTGGCCCATTTCATTTCTGCTCTTAGTTGTAGCTTAGTGTAAAAGCACCAGATGTAATGTTTTTGTCTGGTAGTACCTTGTCACAGACTCACAGGTGTCCTACGGATTGTGACGTAAAGGATACTACATACTTCCTCCGTTCCATAATAAGTGAAACACTTACTGTTTTAGAACGTTTCAAAATAAGTGAAACATACCTTAAATGGAAAAAAGAAAGTGACAAAATGACAAGAGTACCCATCACAAACTTGTGTGGTTTACTTTTCTCTCTCCTCCTTTTGATAATGAAAAGAATATTTTATGACTTTTTGGCTTTTGAAAGTTATGTTTATTAAATCTTGTGCCTAATTCCTATGTTTCACTTATTATGGAACGGATGAAGTATATCAGTTGGGGATTGCTGCGCCGTTTTTCATGATAGAATCAATATAGAATACTTCAAAAGGCATTGCTTGGTAATTACTGCTCTAACTGTTCTTCATCTTACCTTCAACTTTTCTAGCTAAAATATAGAGTTATTAAACTCATCAAACAACAACCATGGAGCACCAGCAGCCACAACCACGTTGGCAGCCAGCAACACCGGCGGGGTGGCGACGACTGCTCGCAAGCCAGTCGACTACAGAACCGAGAGGAGAGAGAAGAAAGTAGAGGAGCACTAACAGCAGGACAAAGAACCCCAACACACGGTGGTGATGGCAACGCCGGCAACATGAGCCCCACCTTGGTGGCCTAACAACACAACCGAAGTGAGAGGAAGATGTGAGCGGGAGAGATAAGGGATGAAATTTGGGTTTATGATTCTGATTTTTCAAAAATTCCCTTAGCATGATTCACGTATATGAGGTTGCTTAGCTTGAATTTTGACAACGCAAAACTTGATCTTGCTTGATAGTTTCGCAAGAACTACGAGGGACGGAGAACAATTGATGTGGCTTCTTGAACAGAGGACACGGGGATGAGAGAGAAAATGAGAGGATGAGTTTTCCTCCTTCTATAGTCCAAAGTTTGATATCAACTTATTATAAACCTAAAACATTTTACTTTCTAATTACTTCCAAAACACAAGTAAACTTACTAATAACGAAAATGGGATTCTTTTTTCTAAAATAACTTAACTAATGATTGTAATTAACTTTTGATATAAGCTGTTTAAAAAACAGGGTTATCCTAGACCTTTTAAAAGTTGCAAGATTGGCTACTATTCATTTGAATAGTGTTCTGAGTCACAAATGCCCGTAATTTACTGTTCACAAGCTCCTCATGTGCTGCTCGCGTGCTTACAAGTTGTAAAGTTTCCACGCGTCCCTCCATTCTGTGCTTCCATGTTCCATCCATCTGAACCACACGTTCCTTTCTTTCTCTCCTCTTCTTCACGTCTCTCAATCTCTCTCCTACCATCCATCCCCTTTCCTCTCTGAAATCGATTCGAAAATTCGATGACACCCTAGACCGCCACTCTTGCTTCCATCAACTTTCATCGCTTCCACCACAAATACCAAGCCAGTGATGATTTACGACCTCGAGTGATCGTATCATTTGATAACGACGGCGATGCTGGTGTCATTCTCTCTCCTCCGGCGACAACATCCCGAATTTTCCATTCAACGGCGACAATTTCGGAGATTGTGGAGGTGAATTCATCCGGCTGGAGCTTGAATTGTTAGACAACAATGGCGATTCCTCTGCTTCCTCTAACTTTGCTTTTTCTAATTTGTATTCTACTTCGGGTTAATCCTTTTTTTCCCTCTCTGAGATATGTAGTTGCCTGTTCCGCAGCTGGGACGCCTCCGAGGCCACCGAATAGCAGCTTTGTGATAAGTCATATCAACCTCAACAGCGCGGCGGGGGGTTCGACACTGATGGTGGTGGATCACAAGGCAGGTAGCAGTGGTAGTTATAATAATAATAATAGTATTAATAGTAATGTTGTTGGTTTTAATATTATGATGTCCAATTTTAATAGTCCTGCTGCGAAATTGTCGTTGAGGAAGAGGCCTAGGGTGAAAGTGGAGGAGAAGTTTGGGAGGAATGTGAATTTGGGAGGGAATATTGGTGGAGAGGGTGGGATTAATGTGAACGAAAATAGTATTAATCACAACACGAATAATAATAATAATAATAATAATAATAATAATAATAATAATAACAATAATAATAATAATAATAATATTAGTAGTAGTAATATCAATCTTGGTTCAACAATGCAGGGGTTGATACTTGATAGAGGAGGCTGTGAGGAGTTGTTTGAAGTCCCTGGTTAAGGATTTGGTGAATAATGCGGTAAATGGGACGGTAATGGCGGGTAGTGGTGGTGGTGGGATCAAGGGAGTCGGGGCTTTGGCATTAAATGTCGTTCCTTTGAATTTTTCACGGCCGAATTTGGTGGGGAATAATGGTGGGGATGTAATGGACTAGAAGTGGAGAAAACAACAAATTTTGGGGCTTGAGGTGTATTCGAAGCGTTTGGAGTTGGTTCAAGATCAAATTAAGTTGTCGTTGGAGGAGCTCAGGTCAATGGGGAGTTAAAAGTTCGGTTCTCGGGGGGTGATCGGAGTAGGTTAGTTGATGTGGGTTTGTGAGTTTCTCTTATTTATTTTTCCTGGTTGATCAATGATCGCATATCAATTTGCTGATTATATATCTGTAGGTAGTACCTTTGAGTTCATAGATGTTCTCTTTTTTAGTTTGACATAAAAGAGAGCTGTTGAATAATGTTTATTCTGTGTGTGTAGCTCTTTGCTCAATGCAAAATTTCATGTATAGCAATGACTTGATTAATAGAGAACGCAGGATTCATATTGACATATTTTGCATGTTATGGTTTGCTTCAGGGTTTGTTTTTGAGCGCCCTGTATGTTTAGTAACTGTTGTTGAGGATGACGCTGGCTCTTCTGGTATGAATGGTTGTTGCTACCATAACTATGATTACATGTGCGTGAAACATTTGCTATCCCAATACAATTGTTGTAGAGTATGAATAATCCTTAGCAAGTTGTTCAATTTTCTCTTTCCATTTATCTCTTCTCTTTTTGGTTTTAGGTTTTGGTGTTTCAACTTCTGAGCCTTTAGTTGTGAGTAAGCCGAAACTTAAGGGCGTTTAATAGGATTATACACCACCATAAGGCTCCCCTGTCCTTTTTTTTTTTAAATGGAGTTTGTCTTGCCTTGGTGCATTATATAATGTTTCTGTGTGTTTATATGTTAATTGGCAAATAATATTACTACAATATGAAATTTGAGATTCCATGTCTTAGTTTTGTTTTAATTTTTTTTTTTGAGAAATCTTGGCATAACAATTTTCTAGAGGGGATCAAGGTCAGGATCATGCCTCATATTACACTAGAATATAAGTTTTCCCAAGTTGATTAACTCTACTACATTCACTATCGCCTTATTTTTATATATGTATAGGAGTTGATACTGATAAGTTCTTCTTGGGTGAGGGTGAGGTGAGGGGGTTTATGGGGATTCAGAATGGGGGAGCTTTTCAGCTCCAAAAGTATGGGGGAGTAGTATGCAACAACCAGGATCTTCAAAAAGCCTGATGAGTCATGTGTCGGTGCAAAGGGAGACTCTATATCCTTCCAGTTTCTTTTCAATAAAATTTGTTGAGATGTTATATGTTTGTTGAACATTTGACTTGCTGCTAAACTGAACATTAACCACAATCATAATAGCAGCTTGAATTACCTGATCTGATACATTTTTGTAGTGGGCAGACATACAGAAGTTGTCTTCAATGTTCACGCCTTCAATTGTTGCAGTTTTTCTTTTAATGACTTTTGTATCTACAAGGAAATATATGTGATGTTTAAGTATATTGAATGAGAAAGATTTCGAATTCTATCATTATACAGGCAATTCTTGTATTTTTTATTAAGTACCAGAAACATTACTTATTTTCTTCTGCTCTAGACAAGTTATTATCTACATTTGAAACCATCAACTAGAATACTAGATAACACTTTAATAGCTGTCAACTTACTCAACTAATATACTTCTGTATATTTGAATCTTGAGATTGCTCTGAATTAAAGCATATTTAATGTACGGTTTTTTCACCATATACCCCTGACAAATTTTTTTTTGCACCATATACCCTTTCAACTTTCCAAATTCACCATATACCCCCCACCTTTCAAAAAATACATCGACTTACCCTTTTGACTAACGGTGTTAGACTTCCGTTAGTCATTAACCCCTAATCCCCCTCTAACCCTAATTAACTAACCTAAATTAAACCCTAACCCTAACCCTAATCTAAATACACTTTGGGCCCTAACCCTAACCACCCTTCCCCCACCCCTTACCCCACTGCCACATTACCTCCTCACCACCACCACCTCCCCACCACCACCACCTCCCCAGGTGAATGGCACCCCACCACCCCACCACCACCCCATCCCCTTCTCCACTGACCCCCATCCTTCCCCACGCCGACCCCCTCCCCACCACCACCGAATCCCCCTCCCCACTCCCCCGCATCCCTCGTCCCCTCCCCATTCCCCGCAACCCCGCCCTCCCCCTCCTCTTCCCCGGCTGAATCGCACCCCACCACCCACCAAACCCTCGTGCCCCCCCCCCTCCCCCACCCTCGTGCCCCCCAACCCCCACGCAGCGCCCATTCCCATCGAATTTCCGCAACCCCCACCTTCCACCACGCCGAATGGTTCGAAACTCTTCGTCTTCCTCATATTGCGTGGTTCGAAATTCTTTGTCTTCCCCAAGTGTTGTATCTCCAAATCCGGGAAGGGGTAGGGGGCTCGCAGAAATTCGAAGGGGGGAGCTGCGGAAATTCGAAGGGGTTGGGGAAGGGGAGGGAGCTGCGCGACAACGGAGGATGGGGGAGGGGGGCTACGCGAAGACAGGGGAAGGGGGGGGTTGTGCGACCGCAGAGGGAAAGGGAGGGGGGTTGGGCGACAACGGGGGAAGGGAAGGGGGGCTGCGGGGAGGGTGGAGGGGGGCATGCGGGGAAGGAGGATGGAGGGGGTTGTTGGAGTGGTGGTGCAGTGGGGTAAGGGGTGGGGTGGGCGTAGGCGGCTGGGGTGGGGTGGGGGGTAAGGGGGTGGTGGTGGTGGGGGTGGGGGGGAGGGGTCGGGGTGTTAGGTGTTAGGGTTAGGGTATTAGGGTATTAGGGTATTAGGGTTAGGGTTAGGGTTAGGGTTAGGATTAGGATTAGGGGTAGATTTAGGTTAGTTAATTAGGATTAGAGGGGGGATTAGGGGTTAATGACTAACGGAGTTTAACGCCGTTAGTCATTAAGGGTAAGTGGATGTATTTTTTCAAAAGTGAGGGGTATATGATGAATTTCAAAAGTTGAAAGGGTATATGGTGCAAAAAAAAATTTGTCAGGGGTATATGGTGAAAAAACAATGTTGTATTGGAGATATATGTTGCTCGTTTCTATCTCATTCTGTTTTCTATGATTATTGAGCAAAAGGAAGTTATTGGTTAAGGCTGAATTCATATATAGGCTTACAGATTCATGGCTAGAATAGAGGGGAAAAGCCAACATAGAGAACCTTTCGGTCTACTGCTTTTGCATGATACTTCCAATCTATAATCCTTAATGGTTGCAAGGGTGCCATACTGCCATTATATCCATCCCGTGACTCCCAGCATAGTATATATTATCCAATCCGACAAATTCTTATACCTAGAAAAAGGTCACAACAATTGGAGCTTATCTTATTTTCTGATATGATTTTATATAGGTTACACTACCTTTTCTCTACTCCTTCCACTCATTATTGAAGTTGGGAAACAACAGCGAACTTCATGCACCACAGCACGCATCTGCAATTGCTCATTTTCTACTGCGATTAGTGATTAGGATGATAATGCTTCGACTGTTTAGGGGAAAATCTACATAGAAGTGGAGCTTTCTAGACCGTGAATCAGTAGCGTAGATGCTGATTATTGTATTTGTTATTGTTGCATGATAATGCATTGAATTTGTCAAAATCATATCCTATAAAATACTTCTGAATGTTTAATGTTGCTCTGTTTATTTCTTGATGCTAATTGAAGTTTTGGCTTAAATTTATATTGCATTGTTTTTCATGTAATTTTCTCTTCATGTAATTTTCACTTCCTCAATCTCCTTCTCTATTGTCCTTTTTCAGTTTCTTAGTATTCAAAACTTGAGGGCTTTACAATTAAATAGAAACTGAAATAATCCAAAAATTAGGCCTTTGCAATTAATCAAGAAATTGTGTGAAGCTAACATGTGAAATTGTGACATATCAGTAACCAAGTAAAATGTAGGTGATGAATGATCGAATGGAGAGGGGGTTGTGGTGATGATTCAGGATAATAAGAAGCTTCTTGCAAAGTATGTTTTCCTAAAAAAAAGCTAACGATTTCCTGTTTGTTTTCTTCTTATGTTGGTCTTATGCTTTATTTTTCATGTTTTAGATGCTTAAGATATGAGAAAGCTGCACAAGAGCTCAATTATAAGGTATATTATATTGAGTTCCTGATACTTTCACTAGATATTTTCTTGAATCCATCTTCAGCAATTCATAGTCAACTTTTAGGTGTACATTACTACATTACACATCACAGAAATCTCACTTTTAAGTCCAATTGATCTTATGAACGGTTAACTATTGAAACAAAAGATGTAAACGCTTAAATAAATGGTCTATGCACAGAAGTAAATTTTATTTTACTAGGCAGTTCCCAAGATGTGCCTCTTCTCGTGTCTTACCAGGCAGTTCCCAGATGACTAGAGATACAATAAGACGATAATGTAATTTTGTTATACTTTTCTGAATTTTTCTCTGTATTTGCAGGAACAGTCGAAAGAGAGACATACATCAAATGATGCAGCGAACATTCGATGCTAACAAGTTTAAGTTTTCAATCTACCTTAGGTAAATGAGAAAGTGTTTGAAGTAATATTTTTTTGGGTTGGGTTTACAACTTTCTTTAGTAAATGAGAAAGTGTGGGCAAAATCAGATGAAAGGCCTCATAACTCATAGAAAACTAAGTTGCATAAGAAAGGTGTAGACTTTACTAATGCAGATGACAAAATTGTTGCCAGTAAATTTCTCCTTCCTTTTCTCCTTATCATATTGATTTCATATTCTTTTAATCAATTTTTTAGTGCCTTCTATTTAAATTTGTTCAATTGGAAAAGTGGACATTGTTTTTTTGAGGTGTGAATAAAAGTTCATAATAAGAACAAAAATATATTCCTTTAGATATAAATTCTGATAACATTGATTCTTGAACCGCTGATGATGAGGTATCTATCTTTGACTATTATGTTGGTTTCTCACGTTTTTGTTTGTTTTATTAGACAAATGATGTAATGTAGTTGATTGACACGTGATGTATGATTTTGGACTAATTTGAGGGTTTAAATGAAGGTTTAATATGTACACAATGGATTAACGTGTTAACAAAGAGAGGACTCTTTGTGGATGAGAGTGACTTTGAGTGCTAGCCTTGAATTCTTCTCTAGAGTTTTGACTTACAACCTCAAGGCCTAATTAAGTACAACCTTCAAGTTATAGGATTTGAGATTTTAGCTTTAAAGGTTGAGATAAGGAGTTACTCCATCACATTATTTCAGGTTTCTAATCTATTATATTTTAATGCTAATTAATGTATATAATTTAAATCTCACCTAATGAAAAACTAATGATTTCAACTGATTAGGGTTTTTCGGAAGAAATTCGACGAGATTTGGAGCATAAAAAGGACGAATACATTATGGTAAAGTTACATTCTAGCTTTCGATTTATTCAAGAGATTGAATTTTAATTTTTTTAGTCAATTATAGTGAATTTGAAGTTGAAATTGTTTTGGAAAAATTGCAGTCGGTGTTGTTCAATCTTCACTCTTTTAACGGTGGTGTTGCTAGCTATATGTACCTGCACTTATATCAAGATGCATTTTCCTGCCATCCTTGAATAGAGAACTGGGCTTTATTAATGTCATTACTCAATGTTTTCGGTGGTTTATTTTCATTCTTAAGTTTGCAATTGAGTAGCTTCTTCAATTTTTTTTCAATAATATGAAGCTTTACGATCTATGATGCTGGAGTTTGGGAATGATGGCTACAAATTAGGGTCTTTAGTGAAATAATGTCGTATTCTTAATTATGTTGCAACTAATTATAGGTGGACGGTTTTGAGCTTTATAATACTAATGATTAAGGTGTTTCTATTAGTTGGAATAATTTTAAGTTTAGGTATACATTAGATTAGTTCCTTACTTTCTGAGAAAAGCTGCACTTTTTGGGAATCGGTTCCCGTTATGAATGTTCTTCGAAATGCATCTATTATGTTTGGTTGGTATTTATGAATTGCAACTTATTGAGGAAAAATTAGTCTTATTCCAATGATTGTAGGGAACTGAACTTGGTTGTTTCCTATAGTCCTACCAACTCGCTTTTTGCTAATCACTTGTGTCTGCTTGATTCCAAGAATGTATTTGTCGCTAATATTCTATTTACTTCCTCCGTAACAAAATAGATGTTATACTTTTCAAAACATAATATTCTAGGCAATTTAATGAAGAGGAGAGAGATAGAGAGAAAGAAAAAGAAGACCCATGTGATAGGAGAGAGATAAAGAGAGATTGTTGCCTAAAAAAGAAGTGTAACATCTATTTTGTTACAACCATATATAGAAAGTGTAACATCTACTTTTGTTATGGAGGAAGTATTAAGAATTGGAATCTCTACCAATTTTAGGTTAAAAAAGGTTCAATTATATAACCACCCCTTCAAAGATCAAGTTAGTTACCCTCTGAAGCATCCCAACATTTGCTTGAATTGTTTACTGGTAAGATCTTGCCCATATTAAAAATATCAACCCATTTTCTCCTTTGTGAATTGTTTATACAGACCTACTTGAATATCTACCATTTAGCCAAAGGCTTAGGAGTTAGGACCTTTTCGATTGATAAACACTGCTACTTTTTAGTTTATAAGACTTTAGAAGTCATAATATTAATTGTACTATTGTAATAAACTTAATATGTCTACTTATACTGTAATGTTTATTATAGAACTGACAATGTAAAACTAAAAGTTAAAACTACTTATTTCCATAATTTTGTTGTTAGTTTTCAAGGAAACTGGAAATTGAAAACTAATAAAGATACCAAAAAGTCTAATGTCTATAAATGTTATCTACTACTATAGAACTTATCTGCTCTTGAGTGCTCGGTTGTAATTTGGTTTTAAGGAGTATGAGATGGTCAACTATATTGCTTGTAATTAAGTAATATTTTCATTCTTTGGGATGTTAAAATTAGGATTCGATCTTATCTATTGGTATAAAAAGAGTTCCATAATCTCATTAGAGCATCAACAATGGTGAGAAATCACCCTCCCAATCTCATAAAGAAGGGGAACAACCACCTCTCCACCATTGTTGGATGCTTCCGTTAAAGAGTTTTCTAAAATTTATTTATGTGAAAACTTGTGTCAAAACGTCAATCTAATCTCAGCCAATTATGTAACGTAAATCATTAGCAGATTATGATCTCGGCTTCTTTGCATGAACTTAACTAACTTGGGGGACCGCACATATCACACGCCTTTCATTGGTTCTGGTGTTTGGTGATTTTGCAGTTATTGTTAGTGTAAGCTCTCAGTGTTCGAATTTAATTTGCATAACCTTGATCATGATGTATACAATAAAATTTCATTTAATTCTCCTCTAATTTTACTACAATATATTTTAGAATTAAAGAAATTGTTCTCGGCTAAATGCACATACTTAATTTAGATCTTACCATTACGATATCAATGATCGAACTATGGATTAAATTCCATCTTATAATTTTGATTTTTAGAAGCAATTTATACTCTTCTGTTAACAACTTTAGGAAAATTAAAACGTGTGTGTACCCTAATTAATTGCTTTGCTACATAAAACCAACATTGCAAGTGCAAGTATCAAACATCTTAGAGCATTCACTTTCAATATGCTAATTAGATCTAGCCTAATTCGGATATCGCAATTACACTATTTTGGGGTGCCGCGCGCGTAGGCGTGCGGTGCAAAAACTAGTTACAATAAAAATTAGAAAGAGAGTGAAACAAAAGATGAAACTATAAATGAGTCATGTGATCTCAACTCGAGATATGGAAAGAAATTGTTAGAAAGAGTTAGTATGAGAATCCAAATCAAACTATACTAGATTGGGTGGGTCCACTTTTGCATTTTACATGACAAGGAGAAGGTTGTGTGAAGTAAGGGAATACATAAGATATAATTGTAAGTTACTACCTCATCTGTATCCTTTTTTTTATATAGGTTAAAAAGGAGTATCAACTGTTTTTATTACCTGCACCATTTTTTAGGCGCAAGAATCAATGGAGAGGAGAGATAGTGTTGTAATTGAATTTTCTTAACCATGTGACTATGTAGTTAAAGGAGGGGTAGTACTATTTATTAGTACAATTATATTACGAAACTTTGCTAAATAGGAAAATGGTGCATGTTAATTTAAAAAAGACATAGAAATAGTATTATATATATATAGTATTATTATATATATATATATATATATATATATATATATATATATATATATATATATATATATATATATATATATATATATAACTATTTCTATACACACATATGAGGCAAGATCATGTGAGAAAGCTATTTATATGAGAAATGAGAATGAATACGGACCATTTGATCTAACTAAATTCTACGGTCGAGATCAAACCTTTAGTAAACCTGTTTTCTCATTCTCTCACCCTAGTCTGAGCTTCTCCCACCTTCTTTTCACCACCATTTTCTCTCTCATCCACCGAAGACCAAAATTTGGGTTTGTCATTGAATCAATGAATATGTAATAACGAATCGATCAATCAAATGCAGATCGATCATCTTGAGTTTTACGAATTGAGATTGTAAGTCTCTTCCTCATCTAGATCTATCAAGTACTCTTCCAATTCAATTCATTCACTGTCATTTACTATTGAATTTAGTCAAAGATTTATGGTGATAAATTCATCTTTATAGTTCGGATTGTTTTATGTTTTTATAGTTTCTTCGATTTTATGATCTGATGTTGATGGATTTTACGACCAGCTTCGTGTTGAAATTAGAAAAAGAGGATTATGAACGTTGATCATTTTTTGTTGCCTCCAACTTCTCTGTTTATTGAATGTAAATTTTTGAGTTTGGATTCTTCGAGTGGAACTGCGATTTTGAATTTTGATCGTCTTTTTGAGTTGTTTTTGTTTACCTGAGTTCCTTTACCGTGTGTTGTATTCAAGTGATTTTGGCTTATTTGAACTTGTGAAAACTAATTAGAGTTATAGCAACGTTTGTCTAGAGTTATAGGAAGAACTAATTAGAGTCATAACAATACTTTTCTAGAGTTATAGCAATGCTTTTTTAGAGTTATATTGAATCTTCTTTAGAGTTATAGGAACATTTGTTTAGAGTTATAGAAGTAATAATTAGAGTTATGTCCATACTTGTTTAGAGTTATAAGAGCTAATAATTAGAGTTATGTCAAGGCTTGTTTAGGATTGAAGACTTAGTTATTTATTATTACAATATCAATGAGGCTCTGAGAAACTTCCTCTCTAAGTTTTCTCTCGTTGTGTTCATGCGACGTCGCCATGGCAAAGAAAGCTGGTGGGAAACCTCATAGCAATGGCAAGGATGGTAGAATGACAAAAGTGAGGGGACCTTCTTCTGATTCCCAAGCGTTACGAACAAAATCTATGGATGAAATCATGGGGATTGAGGCTCTGGATTTTGACCTAGGGATTGGTGAGATTTTGACTCTTTAATCTTCGATTCAGAACCTGCAACAACAATCAGTTATCAGGCATACTTTTAACGAATGGTTGCAGTCCATTCATGGAGAATCTAGTATTCGATCAGCTCAGAAATCAGGTAATCATCCAATCTTCCAATGCATTGATGATTGTGCTGATTCGGAGAATGATGAAATGGAAAAAGTTACACCGGTAGTTGTAGGCAATGCTAACCTGAATTATTCCATTGAAATTGAACAAGTTCATATAGAAATTGAGGATATCCAAGATGAAATAGACTATTGGAATTCTTCAATTATATGTTATGTAGTGGGGGCTAATCCTCCATTGCAAGTTATGGAAGGTTTTTTCGTCGAATCTGGAAGGCATACAAGGTGGATAAGGTTGTGATGATTAAGAGAGGAATTTACTTAGTGAGATTCAATGCTATGGATTCTAGGGATACTGTAATGGCAGGACATTATTTTTTGACAAGAAACCAGTAATTGTCAAACCTTGGAATCCGGATGTTGATTTTGAGACGGAGGATATGAGAACACTCCCTGTATGGGTGCAATTGAGGCTTCCACTCAAGTATTGGGTGAAAAGTCGTTGCATAAGATTGCATCAATGTTAGGAGATCCAATAAAGAGAGATGAAGCAACTATCAATAGAGATAAGTTGCAATATGCAAGGATTTTGATTGAGGCTAAATTGGACCAGCATTTCCCTGATTTAATTCAGTTTTGGAATGAACATGGTGATCTCACACAGGTCCCAGTGGTATTTGAATGGATGCCACATCATTGCCAGAATTGCAAGGAGATGGGTCACTTAACCAAGAATTGCAGAAGGAAAAAACAGAAGAAAATATGGGTGCCTAAGCAACAACCTGTGGCCACTGTAGTGGAGGCAAGGTTGAATCAAGGCAAGGAAACTGGTGATAAGGCAGAGCATACTGTGGTGATGAGTACTAAACAAGCTGGCAAAGTACCTGAGGTGGACCCTGATGGCTTCTGAAAATCTTTGAAGCCTATTAAGGTCAGATCTTCTAGTGTACAGAAGACTAGTACTCATAATCATTTTCATGTATTGAACAAGATGACATAACATCAAGACAAAGAAGTTGTAGATGTAGTGGATGTTGAAGTTAAACAAGAATCATGAGGGGGAACCTCCTGCTGTGAATGGATAAAATGCTTTGCTGGAATGTAAGAGGAATTAACAATATCAAGAAACAAAAGGATGTGACACAATATATTCACAGACTTTCAGTTGGTATTGTTTGCCTCTTAGAAACAAAGGTTAAGGTTGTCAACTTAGGTAGCCTTTACCAAAGGATGTTTAGTGGTTGGTGATTTACTACTAATTCAAACTTCCATAATGGAGGGAGAATAGTTTTAGCTTGGAAACCTAGGAGTTTTCAGGTGAATATCATTAAAGTAACAAGTCAATTGTTGCACTGTTACCTGAAACCAGTGAGTGGTAGGCCTGGATTCACTACTACAAAATAGGGCTATAGCAACGCCCTTTTATGCAACAATTTTATTAGCGTTGCTATATCATAGTTATTGCAACTGTTAAATAATTATTAATTTGATTAGACTTTGACTTTAGAAAAGCGTTGCTATAGACTAACTATTGCAACAGTTATATATTTTGCCTATTTTATTGCAACAGTTTGTAGTTTTATAATAGGTTGATTAGATATTGCAACGTTTTTTTTGTCAAGCATCTAAAACATGTTAAAAATAAAAAAAATAAAAAAATAGATTTATTATTAAAATTTCAATAGCCGCTTCTTTTTTGGTTTTCGCTCCCTACCTTTTTTCACGACATTGCAAATCCCTAAACCCTTTGAGCTTTGAGACACTGTCTTCCATCATCGTTTCTCTTTCGTTCTCCTCGAGTCCTCGTCGTTATTTCTTTCATCATCGTTCCTTTAAGCGGCAGGAAGATAGTGCAAGACTGCAGGTCGCTTGCTTCCTTGATCCTCCCCATAATATTTCGGTAGAGTGCTTGGGTACTTGTTGTAGTGAGTCGAATCCTCCCAGGTAAACAAAATTTCTGCTTTTCCAGATTCGCAAATACAGATTATTCAGGCTAGTCTGAATACAGAATTTATGTTGATTGTAGATTGGGGCGAAATTAGCGAATTACAGTGCTGAATTGGTGAGGAGAACAACGTGAATTGGTATGTATCTCTTCGAATTTGGTATTAAATTTCACAATTTTGTTGTTTAAGTTATTAACTAATTATAATTGATTCTGTTTTTTTGTGTGGTTTTGAGGGCTAAATTAGGGTTCTTAATTAGGGAATTTGGTTAACTGGGGAATTTGGTTGATTGGGAAATTTGGGTTATTTATATTCATACGTGTGTTTGTTAATTCCAATACTCAATTGTCCTGTTTCGTGTTCCTGATTTCGAATGTTTGTCGTTGTATGAGTTACCTCTTGCGGTTTAGTTTTCATATACTGCCAAGGATAAAGACATAATATTGATATGTATTTGAAAGTCCGACATTCGGACTGGGAGAACTTATTTGTGTGGCTTATGCTCCTTTTTTTTAAATAAATAAATAGACTCGATCAGAATTGAGATGACAATTACGTATCGGAACCATAATTCGACATCATAATACATTAATGACTTATACATTAGCTTGGCAGAATGTATCGCGATTCCATGACAAGCAACAACTATGTCACCAGAACGTACACCTTTTTCATACGCATGTGAACCTTCATATACCTGCTATGCAAATAACACATGCGTTCCTATTTGGCTGTAATGTATACGCTAATGTGTTTTTTTTTTGTTTTATAGTTTTCATTCTTGTCACGGCAAAATTAATGATGGATCAATATTGGATGAATCTTCCTAGAGGATCAGAGGGTTTTAAAGGAGCTTTGAATGATTTTCTTGATGAATATTTTACAAAGGATGCTATTGAGGGACAAAATTATTGTCCTTGTAAAAAATGTTCAATGCGCTTTTGTCATTCTAAAGATGTTATTTATAATCATGTGATTGTTGATGGGTTCGTAAAGGGATTTAAGGAGTGGTTAGTGCAGAAGGAATCATCTTCATCTACGAATAATGATAGACAAATGGGGTCTGAAAGTGATGATCTAAATGCATGTTATGATATTGATGGTTTATTGGATGATGTATTTAGAGATGTTGATGGTCTTAATAGTGATGAAGAGATTGCTGGTGAACCAAATGAAGAAGCTAAAAAGTTTTATAAGTTAGTCGAGGAAGGGAAGCAGGAGCTTTATCCAGGGTGTAAAACTTTCTCAAAATTATCCTTTCTGATTCGCCTATTTGTTTTCAAGATCCTTCATGGAATAAGTAATGTCGCTTTTGGTGATCTGCTAGAGTTATTGAAAGAGGCATTCCCTATGGCTCAACTTCCTAAATCCTATTATGAATCTAAGAATATTGTGAAGGATTTAGGTCTTGATTATAAAAAGATACATGCTTGTCCTCATAATTGCATTCTTTATACGAATGATTATGAAAAGTTAGACGCTTGTCCTAAGTGTGGTACATCTAGGTGGAAGTCTAAAAATGTCCCTGCAAAGGTTTTAAGGCATTTCCCAAAAATACCAAGGCTTCAAAGGCTATATATGTGTTCCAAGACAGCTGAATCAATGGTTTGGCATGATAAAGAACGAACAAAAGATGGAAAGATCAGACACCCAACAGATGCACAATCTTGGCAGAAAATTAATACTAAGTATTCTAACTTTTCAAAAGAAACACGAAATGTTCGATTGGCTCTTGCTAGTGATGGGTTTAACCCATTTCGGACCATGAGTGTTTCTCATAGCACATGGCCTGTAGTGTTGATTAATTATAACCTCCCCCCTTGGTTGTCTATGAAACTTGAGTATTTTATGTTATCTTTACTGATTCCTGGCCCTAAATCTCCAGGAAATAAGATAGACATTTATTTACAACCATTGATTGATGAATTAAAAGAGTTGTGGGAACATGGGGTGGAGACTTATGATGCATTTAAAAAACAATCATTTCAAATGCGTGCATCTTTAATGGGGACAATAAATGATTTTTCAGCCTATGCTATGTTGTCAGGATGGTCCACTAAAGGAAATTATGCATGTCCTAGTTGTAACTTTGATGTGACTCCCAAATTTTTGCCCCACAGCAAAAAGAATTGTTATGATTATACTCGACGGTTTCTTGATGCGAATCATCCTTGGCGAAAAGATAAGAAATCTTTTAATGGAGCAACAGAAGAGAGGTCAGCTCCTTCTCCATTATCGGGTAATGATCTGTTAGAAGAGTTGAAGCAACTTGTTTTTAATGAAGGTGGGGTTAGCAAAGGTCCACTAAAAAAGAAGTCCATTTTTTTCGAATTGCCTTATTAGCCTGATATCAAATGTCGTCATAATCTTGATGTTATGCACATTGAGAAAAATATTTTTGATAATATTGTTGGGACGTTGTTAGATATGGCTGGAAAGACCAAAGACCATAATAAGGCACGTCTTGACCTGGTGAGCCTCGGTGTAAAACCAAATCTTCATCCTGTTACTTCCTCAGATGGCAAGCACATGTTGTTTCCACCGGCACCTTTTTCATTGGGTAATGCACAAAAAGAAATGTTCCATAAAGTTCTTAAGGAAACTAAATTACCTTATGGTTATGCATCAAATATTGGGAGGTGTGTACAAGTTAAAGAAAGAAAGTTTGCTGGTTACAAAACTCATGATGCACATGTCGTGTTGCATAACTTGCTTCAATTTGCAGTTAGAAAAACATTGCCAGAAGGTGTTGCATTACCTTTGATTAGATTGGGGAACTTTTTTCATGGTATATGTAGTAAAGTTCTTGATGTCAAAGAATTAGACAAGTTAGCTACTAAAATTGTTGAGATAATTTGTCAATTTGTAATGATATTCCCACCAGCTTTCTTTGATGTTATGATGCACTTACCTGTCCATTTAGTGGAGGAAATCAAATTCGGTGGTCCTGTACAATATCGATGGATGTACTTTATTGAAAGAAACCTTGGTAGATTGAAATCCTATGTTCGAAATAGGAGTTTTCCCGAAGGAAGTATAGCTGAAGGATATATGATGGAGGAATGCTTGACATTTATTTCTCGATATTTACATGAAGGTGTGAGCACCAGACTGGACAGAAGATGTGCTAGAAAGTTTGCAATGAATCAAACAGAAGGTGAGTCTTCTATTTTCCCTAAGGGAGGACATCCTATTGGAAGGAAAAGAAAAGGAAAGGGATTCTCTTTAGACTTCCAAAGCTTGAAGTAAGCTCATAGATATATCCTCTTCAATTGCAACAATGCAACAATTGAAAAATTCATTGAGTAAGATTATTCCATATTTATATAATTTGAATTTATTACTTTTTCCTTTACTTTTGATGTGTATATATATCTATATATATGTTCATTTTGTTTTCAGATAACACAAAATTTGGGTGAATAGTCAACAAGGTCAACAAGGTCGAAAACGTAGGTGGACTAGCGCACAAAGCCATATGAATGATTTTACGGTTATTTCACCAAATACCCCTGACAAATAAATTTATTCACCAAATACCCCCACTTTTTTCAAAATTCACCAAATACCCCTGACTTTAAAAAAAATTCACGAGATACCCTTTTGTTGACAGACGTTAGTCCTCCGTTAGCGTTTATTTACAAGTTTGCCCTAAGTCAACCTAATTAACCCTAAGTCAACCTAATTAACCCTCTCTCTCCCCTAACCCACAGCCCCCCCCCCCCCAACAACCCAGCTACACCAAAACCCCACCACCCAACAACCCCAGCCCCACCAGCCCAAAGACCCCAACAACCTCAGCCCCACGGCCCCCCCCTCCCCTCCCCCCCCTCCCCCCCCCTCCCCCGCAGCCTCCCCCTCCCCGCAGCCGCGTCTTCCCCCTCCCCCATCCCCCTCCCCCGCAGCTCCCCCCTCCCTCGTAGCTCCCCCCCCCCCGGCCGCGCGCGCCGCATCTTCCCCCCTCCCCATCCCCCGCAGCCGCCGCGTCTCCCCCCCTCCTCGCAGCCGCAGCCGCGCCTCCCCCCTTCGAATCCCGAGCTCGCGTCTCCCCCTCCCTCCTCGCAGCCGCCGCGCCCGCCTCCCCCTTCGAATCCCGAGCTCCCCCTACCCCTTCGAATCCCGGCCAACCACCCTCACCCCTTCGAATCCCAAGCCCACCACCCCCGGCCCGCATCAAATTAGGGGGGCAAACTCGCCGGCGAAATATTCTTTCGAAAAACGCAAAAGGTAAAGAACGCTAGGTGAAATACTCCTTCGAAAAACTTCGGGTGCGCGTGCAGGGAGGGGGGGCCGCAGGGGGAGGGGGGGCAGCAGCGGAGGGGGCTACGTACGGGGGAGAGGGGGGCGAGGAGGGAGTGGGGTCATGGGAGGGGGCCGCGTGCGGGCGGGTCCGCGGGGGGGGGAGCTGTGTGGGGGAGGGGTTCTGGTGGGGGAGGTGGGGGGGGCTGGGGGCCTGGGGTTGGGGTTTGGTTAGGGTTACTTAGGTTTTTAGGGTTAATTATAGTTTTTAGGATTAATTAGAGTTGTTTAGGGTTAATTACAATTTTGAGGGTTAATTAGTTAACGGATCACTAACGTCCGTTAGCCAAAAAGGGCATTTTTGGTATTTTTTCAAATGTCGGGGGTATCTGGTGAATTTTTTTAAAGGTCAGGGGTATTTGGTGAATTTTGAAAAAAGTGGGGTATTTGGTGAATAAATTTATTTGTCAGGGGTATTTGGTGAAAAAACCTGGTTTCAAGAAAGGATTTTAAGTGAACAAGTTGAGGGCGAACTTTTTTGGTTGGCTAAGGGTCCTAACCCTAAGGTAGGAGGTATTCTGGGTATTTTATCAACGGTTATAGGTTTAACACAAGGGAGCGTGATTCACGATTAAAGACTCAAAATAGCGGAGTCACTTTAACAGCTCTAACTTCAAGTTTCGCAAGCTCAAGGGACCAAAATCCTATTGATGGAGATGTTACCTACTATGGTGTAATAGAAGAGATTATTGAGTTAGACTTTTGGTCTCAATTCAATGTTGTTTTATTTAGGTGTGATTGGTTTCTTGGCAATACTGATGCATGTGGGCTTATTTTTGTTAATTTTAAGAAGAAATGTTCCAAAGATGATCCTTATGTATTGGCATCTCAAGTTCATCAAGTTATCTATTCCCAAGATCCTCTAGAGCATGATATTCAATAGTCAAAGTCACAAGGGTTTACTAAGCATACTTAAAAGGATTGTAGTTTCCTAAATATATTATTTTTATAATTTTTCCTTTTATTTTGACCATCAAACATTCTTATATGCTATTATTTTGTTTTATGTCATTAATTAATTAGAAGCTAGTCACGATGTCCTAGAATTATTTACTGTTCTTCTACATTACTGGTTGTTTAACCTTTTTGTGTTTAGGCATTGTTCTGGTTGGCAGATTATAAAGCTACCAGTGATACTTGTGTGAGCAATCCCAATTCCCAAGCATAACTAAGTCTGTAGTTCGTGCAAGTTTTCGATGTTTGGAGGAACTTTATTTATCACAATCAAGTTTCTTATCAGTTTTGCTAACTATAACAAATCTTTTGGTATTTCTTTTCCTGCAGTGATTGATAGAGAAAATGACAAAGGGAAATAAAAGTTGTAAATTTGCTCCATCAACATCTGAACTAGCACCTTATGAGAAAGCAAGGCAACAGAATATAGAAAGGAATGCTCAGAAATTTAGGGAATTTGGGCTAGAGAAATATGCTATTCAACTAGAAGAAAAGAATAAGGCCCTTAGACAAGAGAAGGAGAAAATCAACGCTCGCGAGAATGACCAAGATTACGTGCCAGAAAGTGAAAGTGATATCAGCTAGCTAAGATTTTTCACTAACAGACCATTTACTAGTGACTCTATTCTTAGCACGAATGCAAACATCAACTTGAATGCATTTAATAACAGCAACAGGCCTCTGAACAGCTTTCTCCCACAGAGCATGATTGCGAGCTCTCCAAACATAATAAACACTAGCAGCAAGACAAGCATATACAATTTGCTGTTGTTTTTTACTCTTGAACTTCCTTCCCCATTTCTTCCAATGCACATAAAGATTCTCATGAGAGTGACAAGGAATCTTAAGCTAATTCATAACCCCTTGACAAACTTGTAAGCTAAACTTACATTTGAAGAATAAATGACAGCATGAATCTGAGCCTTGATCACACAAAAGACAATCTGCATCCTGACAAATACCAGCCTGCCTGAGTCTATCTCTGGTCCTCAATCTATCCAGAGCTGCGAGCCAGGAAATGAATGCATGCTTTGGAATGTTGACAGGGTTCCAAACCCAGTTATGCCATTTGACACCCTCTTGATCCCCTCTGAGCCACTTGTATCCTTCCTTGACTGAATAATACTTTCGGTTTTTATCATGATTTTTAACTTTCTTTCTTCTTGATCTTGGGCGTCCATCCTATTTCCTTTTTGTTTTCAATGTTCATTAACGATTTTGCCATTTAAGCCCTGTGCAATTCACCTGATTTTTACTGAATTGATTATGCTACTTATAACCTTTTTTTTAAGATTAAAGTAAACTATTGCTATTGAATTGACTGAAACTGATTTTTGTTGATTACTAGTGCTTCTCACGTATGCGGTTTGCTAGTCACTGATAACTGATTATAACTGATGAGTAGCATTCCATAAAAGATGGTGAGCGAAAAGAGACAGAGTTTATGCGACTGAAAAGAAATAGGATGTGTGACTGATTTGTGAACTATTGACCATCATCGGAAGAGGAACTTATGGTGAGGTGAGTGTGGATAGTCATATGTTAATAATGCATTAACTATATTGTTTGCTTTAATTTTGGTAAACAGTAAAGAACTGCATTGAAGATTTGCCTTCTTGTTCTTGACCCTTTATAAGTTTTGTATGTCCAGGAAAGCCACTGAGGAATGGACCTATTTCTGGGATGAAGACCAATCCATCTAAGCAAAGCCTGTATTATTTGCTTACTGTACAGACACTCAAAAAAGAGATGATTGTGTGTTTCTTCCTCCTGGCCACAGATGCAGCATCTGTTATCTCTGCTTACTCCAAATTTATACAACTTTTCTTTTGTTCTCAGCTTATTCTGGACACAAAGCCACAGTATAAATCTGTGCTTAGGTAGAACACTTCTGCTCCACACACTATTTGCCCAAGTAATTTTCCAATTGAGTAATTTTAGAACCAAGCTACTGATGATTTTACTTAATAAAGATACATCTCTTCACTCCTTCCCCCATCCCAAATAAGGAAGTGGCTTTATTATTGTTGGCCAGATTTAAATCTAAAGTTCCCTGCAAAAGCTCAGTTCAAAGTGTTTGAGACTCGGGGTAGCTGTTAATTAAACTGGCCAACCTTGAATTTTTTTGTAGAATACTTTCTAGCTGTTAATTAAACTGGCGCTGCAAAATCTGGTTGCGAATGTAAGAGTGGCAGTAAGATGGTTAAAAGGGGGGGGAATAGAGGACCAGTGGCAGTAAGAGCTAATGTAAGAGAAGGACAAGTACCATTGTTCTATCGAATTTCAAATTTTTTTTGTTTTTTTTTTTTGTTTTACTTCTTTTTCCTCCTCACAAAACGCATGCTTGTGGTCCTTCCTAGACTTGAGCTATGAATTTTCTTAGACTAATTTGGATTCATTCTAACTTGTTTTTGTAACTTTCATGATGTGCTTTTTGTCTTTTCTTTCTCTTAGGTGCTCAAAAGAAAGGTCGTGGGCCGACTAATATGTTTGATGTCCATGCTCGCTAATTGGAAGATCGTGTTGCTATCTATTGCAATGACAAAGGACAACCTATTGGTCCAGATTAAGCTAGGAAAGAGCTTACTCGGTTCTTAGGGACTATTGCTCATGACTACAATTGGGCCCCTTTAACTTACACAAATTGGCAAAAAGTTCCAAATAAAGATAAAATATGGGATTATGTGAAAGTGAGTGTTATTTCTTTTATATGTTATTATTAGTTATTTATTTTTATTAATACATAAGCAACTTTTTATTTAGAGAAAATACATCCTTCCACCGGAATCTGAAGAGTGGGTATATGAAACCCTTGATCAATCTTGGAGAGGATTCAAATGTAGGCTTAAAAAGCTACATTATTATGCATATGGCAGCTATGAAGAGAGATTGAAACATCTGCCAGAGAGAGTGCCTGAAGCACATTTCAAAACACTTCTAGCTTATTGGGAGACTAATGCAACAAAGGTAGGTTTGAAGCATAATATATTCTTATTATTTTGAATTATTTACATGTCTAATATATATATGTTTGCTGTTAGAAAACAAGTTTGCAGAACTCGGAAAATCGCAAAGAGCAGGACAATATGCACACAGTTGGTCCAGTGTCATTTGCCATGCGTTATGACAAAATGGTTTGAGATACATACCATATTTAGCTTAATATATATTTATATTGACTATGAAATGAACTATACATATTTCATCCTGTTTTTTTCATTGTTATCTCAGTTGCGTGAAAAAGGTAAGGCACCATCAAAAAGAGAGATGTTTGAAGAGACACGTCGTCGAAAAGAAGGAAAAGTTTATGATCGACCTTATGATGATACACAAAAGAAGATAGTATGTATTTTCTTATTCTTGTATTGTAATTATTTATTTTATTGATTTGATTATTTAATTTAAGCTTACTAACCATGTAATTTAATATATGTAGCAAGCTATGCGGGAACTGGAGGCATTACAAGATGATCATAACAGTGAATCTCATAAGGATTCATTTGATGAAGTAATGGGAAATGCACCAGGTTCTAAACGACTACATGGACTAGGTGTTTCCCGTAAGATGCAAAAAGATAAAGAATCAAGTACATCTTTAATATTGTCAGAGGAGGTCATTGACTCTATCAAAAAAGTTGTAACTGCAGACTTGCAAAAAGATTTGATTACTCAAAGAGAAGAATTTGCAAAGGAAAGAGAAGTTCATGCTGCTGAAATGGAAAGAGTGTCAAAGGAATTTGAGTCCCAAGCCTCAAAATCACAAAATATGAGCAAGGAACCTGAAGAACCTGAAACTCTTGATTCGATTGTTGCTTCACTTGGACGACTACGAAAAAAGGACCCTAGCTTGACTGCAGAAATGATTGCAGCAGTTTTGGTGTCTACACTTTCAAGTGATGCATAAATAATTTCTAGACACTACTCTCTTTATTGGTCATGGTTACATATAGGTATGTTTTATAAAACTTCTTTACTTATTTGTTATATGTCGATTTAGAATTATGATGTTTGATGCTTGTGAAATCATGTTGTTTGATGATTATGAGCTTTTCGTGTTTGATTACATGCATTAATTTTCCTATTATATTGACTATTATTTTTCTGTTTACAGGATGGTAGATAGAAGGGGAAAGGTAGATACAAGGATGACAGGAAGGGCATAGATTGAAGTTCTTCTATATTGATTTTGGATAAATAAATTAAATATTATGTAGGTTCTTGAACTACTAGCTTTTTTTGAAGAATCATTAGTTTTCTAAATTGATGTATTTATATTATAACAATGGTTTTTGTTTTTAGAATGATTGTTATGAATATTTAATTTTAATAACAAGTGACACTTAATTTGAAACAAATGTTTTCTTTTTGTATTATATGGATTTTTTGGTATAATATTTTTATTTTAATGAGTTACTAAATAAATGCGTATGAAACTGTTGCTATAAGCTCACATTAAAGTGCCACAATAGTTGTATTAATAAACGTTGCTATAGACTCAAATAAAAATGTCGCAATAGTATAGCAAGAAACGTTGCTATAGACTCATGTTAAATTGTCGCAATAGCTGTGTCAAGAAATGTTGCTTTAGACTATAAAAGTGTTGCAATATTAGAGCAATAAACGTTGTCATAGACTATTGATAGTGTTGCTATAGATAATAAAGTGTTAGCCTAAACACTAAAAATGTTGCTTTAAATCCTAAGTAATTGTTACTAAAACTTAATAAGTGTCGCCTTAGATATAATAAAACTGTTGGCAAAAGTTAAAAATCGTTGCCTAAGAAAAGTGTTGCTAATGATAACTATGGTAACGGTTTTATAAAGTTGTTGCCTAAGGCAACATAATTGTTGCCATAGAGTTATAGCAGTGCCACCTATTGGCAACGCCATATAAACTGCTGCTATAGGTCTATGGCAACAATTAATGGATCTTTGCCAACACATTTAGGTCGTTGCTATAGCCTTGTTTTTAAGTAGTGATTCTTTTGCACATTCATTTATGGCTTCAATGAAAGAATAAAGAGAAAAGAATTATGCGAGGACTTGAAGATGTTGCACACTGCAGATCCATGGATTATGTGTGGGGACTTTAACTATGTGATGAGCACAGATGAAAGAATTGGTTCTCAATTGAGAGATATTGAAATGAGGGATATGATCTTGTGTATGTAGCATTGTGATATGTGTGATATCAAATGTTCATGTAATTTTTTCACCTGGAACAATAAACAGCAGGGTAATGCTAGTGTCTTTTCCAAGTTGGATAGAGTATTAGCTAACCAAGCTTGGCAAAGCATATTTAGCTCAGCAGAAGCTTCATTTCATAGTGAAGGTGAATTTGATCATTCACCTGCTGTGATAACTGTATATCCTGATGTAAGAGAATGTAAGCACCTCTTCAAATATTATACTATGTGGAGACTTTCTCCTCATTTTGAAGCTATAGTGAGATCAGCTTGGGACACAGAAGTTCAAGGTACTAGAATGTACAAGGTTGTAGGGAAGCTGAAGAATGTGAAGCAGGCTTTGAAATCTTTGAATATAGAAGGCTTCTCAGATCTACAAGCTGATGAACCTAGAGCCTACAATAAGATGATTGAAGCTCATAAATTGATGCATGAGCATCCTGGAGACTTAATGTTGGCTGAAGACGAACTAGCTGCTGTGAAAGATTATCATGTAAAGCATGAGACACATATAGAATTCTTGTCTCATAAGGCAAAGTTAGAGTGGATAAAGGCTGGGGATGAGAATACAACATTTTTTCACCAGAGTATTAGAGCAAGGAGAATTCAGAACCAAGTATATAGCATATATGATGCTGAGGGTATATGGCAAGACACATCTGAAGGTGTTTCTAATGCTTTTCTTAAGTATTATGAATCTCTTTTGGGTCAGGATAGCATACAAGAAGCTCAGTTAATGTTCAATTAATGCAAGAAGGCCCTCTTACTACAAATGAACACATAAACATTTTATGTGCTCCATACACTGCAGAGGAGGTCAAGAAGGCTTTGCTATCCAACCCTGGTTGTAAAGCTCCAGGTGTTGATGTTTTGGTGCATGTTTTTACTGGGATACATGGACATTAGTAGGGGAGGAAGTTATTAATGTTGTGTTGGATGTGTTACAGGAGAGGAAGTTGTTGAAAGAATTGAATAATACTATAATTACACTGGTTCCCAAGACCAAGTGTCCACACAATGTCACTAAATTCAGACCTATTTCATGCTGTAACACACTGTATAAGTGTGTAACAAAGGTTTTGTGTGGAACATTGAGGAAAGTTCTCCCTGATTTAATCATGGAAAACCAAAGTGGGTTTGTCCATGGTAGATATATCACTCACAACATCATGGTGTTGTAGGACTTAGTGAAGCATATGGCAGGAAAAAAGTTAAGCCAAGGTGTTTATTAAAAATAGATCTACAAAAAGCCTATGACACAGTTAGCTGGGGATTTTTGAAGGAAATGTTAGATGCCTTGGGCTTTCCTACTAGTTTTACTATACTAGTTATGGAATGTGTCTCTACTCCCATGTTCTCTATCATGTTGAATGGTACTATGAGAGGTTTTTTTAAGCCTCATAGGGGTTTGAGACAGGGTAACCCCATGTCACCCTTGTTATTTGTCTTATGTATGGAGTATTTGTCAAGAATTTTGACAAAACTCACTTATATGGAACAATTTCAATACCATCCTAGGTGTAGAGAGATGAAGTTAACACATATGTCTTTTGCTGATGACCTAGTAATGGGCTGTAAAGGGGATTATACATCTGTGTATTTGATGCTCAGGGCCTTCAAACTTTTCTCTGCAACATCTGGACTTCAAGCTAATGTGAGTAAATCTGCAATGTATACATGTGGTATGGACAGAGTTGGTATACAGAGGATCACTGAAGCTTCAGGATTTGCTCATCACACACTGCCATTTAAGTAACTTGGGGTACCTATTTGTGCAAAGAAAATCTCTGCAGGACAATGTGAAATGCTTGTTTAGAAAATGACAGCTAGGATAAAAATGTGGAGTTCTAGACATTTGTCCTACACAGCAAGAGTACAGTTGATTAATGCTGTCCTATTGAGCTTACACATGTATTGGGCTCAAGTTTTCCTTCTCCCAAAGAAGGTATTGACTGAAATTAGCAAGATATGCATAACCTTTCTTTGGAGTGGGCAATACTTTTGTCAGAAATCAGGTGTAGTGGCTTAGGATAGACTTTGCCATCCTAAATCAGCAGGTGGTCTTGGATTTAGGGATATTTTTCTCTAGAACATTGCTTTTCTAGGTAGGTATGTGTGGGCTATATCTACTAAACAAGATAGCCTGTGGTTGAAATGGATAAATTCTGTTTATCTAAGAGAAGCTGACTGGTGGGCTTATGTACCACAAGCTAATGCTAGCTGGTATTGGAAAAAGATTTGTTCAGTTAAGGAACAAATGACAATGGTGTTTACACAGGCAGATATATGTCATATTGAGGTGTACTCTGTGAAAAAGGTTTCTGAAAAGCTAAAAGGGGAGCAGCAAAGTGTAACATGGGACATAGTGGTGTGGAATAGACCGTGTGTGCCCAAGCACAGGTTCATCTCTTGGTTGGCAATACAGAAAAAGCTTCAAACAACTTTCAAACTTGCTCAGTTTGGGGTTAGTGCATCTGATACATGCCTTATTTGTGGCGGTCATAGTGAAACCCACCAGCATTTATTCTTCAAATGCCACTTTAGCTTGATTTAATTTGTTTGAAGATGCTTAAAAACTGGTTTAAGCTCACTCATCAGACTGATGATCTGCAACAACTGATCAGGGTGATTCAGCATAGTAGGAAGTCTAAATTTAGGAAACAAGTGATATTAGCTGGTTTACTGGCTTTGATATACTTTATTTGGTCAGCTCGAAATTCAGTCTATTGGAATCAGTGTATTCCTAACATAGAGCAAGGGGTGAAGCAGATTAAGATTAATACTAGAGCTAGGATACTAGCTGTAATGCCTAAGAAGGTAAATAGGAGTGATCATGTTTGGTTTTTAAATCTGTGATGATGTATTGTAAATTGCCTTTATGGCTTGTTGCCTACCTTAGGTAGGGAGTCCAACCTAGTTGGTTTGCCTCCTTTGGTATGGTTTTGGTTGTAAAATTGATGCTTCATTAATCTACTTTCTTACTTAGCAAAAAGGCTTGTTTAGAGTTGTAGGAGTAGTATTAAAGAGTTATAAAAATGCTTATTTAGAGTTATAGTAAGTAATAATTAGAGTTATACCAACACATGTTTAGAATTTTATAGAATATTAGTTGAAGTTACACCAACATTTAGAGTTATAGTTATAACAACATTTGCTTAGTGTTATAGAAGTAGTAATTAGAGTTATGTCCACACATGTTTAGAGTTATACTAGGAACTAATAATTAGAGTTATGTCCATACTTGTTTAGAGTTGTAGGAATTAGTAGTCAAAAGTTGTAAAAATGTTTATTTAGAGATACCAACATTTTGTTTAGAATTATACCAACATTTCCTCGCTCCAAACCTATTAGAACCACCAGGCCACGAGAGAAGCCTGAATGCACAAAAAGTAAATATTTAACACTCATAGAATGCAAGAATACGGGAAAGAAGGCGATGGCGAGGTCCCGATGATAGTAACTGTTAGTGGGTGTGTCACTCTTACTCTCTTAGAACCCCTCTCGGTAAATAGAACTACGGATGCTCATGTGAGGACCCAATTGACTTTTTTTTTCTTGCTACAAATAATTCGATTTCGAACTGTGCAATACGGTCATACATAGTAAGAAGGAAATTTCTGTGTTAAAACTCAAAAGCATCCCCTAAACCCAATAGAAGTATAGAAGTATGGTTATGAGCTGACAATCTGGATTTTTGCTTGTATTGATCTCAAGGCTCTCTATGAGTAAGAATGTTTCTCATTGAACTTATTTGGAGTATTCAAGCTCCTAGAAGACTGATAAGTTTCTTTATAGCAGAGTTTTTGGAGATTGAGGGACTTCTAATATTTAAGATGAAATGT
Organism: Beta corolliflora; assembly: GCA_947648045.1. Lineage (NCBI taxonomy): Eukaryota > Viridiplantae > Streptophyta > Magnoliopsida > Caryophyllales > Amaranthaceae > Beta > Beta corolliflora. Next base: position 387,636 of record CANSZD010002359.1, read on the forward strand.
TTCTTTTGTTTTATTGTTCTAGGATATTGAAAACATTTCTTCCCTTCTTGGTTGCTAAATATTTCTTTATTGAGTTTGAGTTGTGCAATTCAATAATTTACTGCACGATATTGAAAATATTGAAAATATTTTTTTCCCTCCTTCAAAAAGTAAGGATAATGATTTGTCTAATTAACAGGAGTTTATTCTCTTAATAGCCTTAGAGTTATACCAATGTCTCACTAGAGTTATGGCAATATGACATTACTCTCTGATGAGCTAAGGCACTTGGCTTGACTCAAGGGTGTTTGCTCGGTATTGGAACTATGCTTGCAAATTGATAGCCTGTTAGCTCAATTGGTAGAGTATTGTGTGTGCAAATACACAAAAATGTGGGTTCGACTCTCGCACAGGCTCTTATTATTTAATATGTTTCGAGCACTTCTTATTTACATGGTCTTGTTAAGCTCTTAGATGTAATTTTGCTCTTAAGCCTGACCTGGTAATGTGGTAAAAGAAGAAAAAAAATGACACTAGTTTGAGTCAAAATAATGACAATTTTCAGTTTTAGTTTGTGTACTTTGAGTGTTATTGTACTTAATTTCTTCTACTTTATGTTTAGGGTTCTAAATTGTCATATCATAACCTATGTGGGAATCGAACCCACATCTTGTGCATGGCACAATGCTCTACCATTTGAGCTAATAGGTTTTATAGTACTAGTGAAACTACACAAGTACTTACTTTTAGTTTATATAACTCTAATCATACTACTAATTTATATAACTCTAATCGTAATTCCAATATCTTCCCAATAATCATTGAAGAGGTAAGCCTGCATGAGTGTTTTAACTAGGAACATAAAAGCTGTATCCGAGAAATTAGATTTTCTAGAGGTTGCTATCATACCTTGAAGCAGAACAATTCTGAACTAAATGGAAACATATTTTTGACACAGAGCACACGTCATGAAACTGTGGCCTTCCTTGTTAGCGATGTCCATTTTCAATTCAATATCTTTGAGAACCAAGTTTTAGATTCAATGAAGTGACCTGTAAAAAATATAATCACATAGAGCATAAGAAGTCCCATATTTTCAATGATTGCAACCACCAAAGCAATGGAGAAAATTAGTGAACTCAGTACGAAGACAGGGCATAGAAGATGCCTTACAGATTCTATCATCTCTTCTGATGGTGCCTTGTACTTTTGAGCCAAAAGATAGAGAGCAGCAAGCACACCTGAATTAACTAGTGAACTAAGCACACCTGAACTAGTGAACTGAGAGTCCTATTGCATTCAATAGAGATAGAAAAGAATTTGATGGTGGACGTGTTTGTTGCCAAGAAAAAATTAATCTATTTCAGCAAGCATCTCACTCCACTAGGACAAGACATATAGCTCAGTGATTGTAGTATTTCATCACAAAGCAAAAGATGAATAATCAAGCGTCATCATTTTAATTTTCTTTTCCACCTACTTCATTTTCTGCAATGATAGATGAAGTTATAGTATCACATAACAAACATATCAAAGGAAAATGGGGTTAATACTCAGGGTTAGATAATGAGAAACCACAATAAGAATCCACATAAACAAGTTTGCACAAACAATTTGTTCGTCTGCTGCATATAAAAGAACCACTAGGTGATTAGGTAACTCTAATCTAACTCTAGTCTAGGTAACTTTAACAGTTGTAGGAAGTACTACTCAAGAGTTATAGGAACATTTATTTAGAGTTATAAGAAGTACTAATTAGAGTTACAGAAAGTACCAATTAGAGTTACAGAAACACTTGTCCAAAGTTGTAGGAAATCTAACTCAAGAGTAATAACTCTAATCTAATGTTCGCGCAAATCTAACTTCTACTTCCTACAACACTAATCAAATGTTGGCATAACTTTATCTTCTACTTCCTACAACTCTAATCAAATGTTGGCACAATTTTCCGAAATAGAAGAAACTTGAAGTCTAGAATTATATCTTAATTTTCAGCAACAAAATTGATAAAAAAAATGAAGCAGAATTTCCGAAAAACAGAACTTCAAAGAAACTGAAAGCCTAACCAGAATTTCGTCGATAAACATACTTACACTTCGTTGAAAAGAGACAATTCCAAGCACTAAAAATGGCGCTAAGAGAAGTAGCATAGGCAACAACCAACATCGAATCAGATTAAACTGAAAATCCAACAATAAACGACCTAAATCTCGTCGATAAACTAATTGATTGGGATAAAATTCGAAACACAACAAATTGTACACAGATAAACTAAAATCGAAGATTCAATTGAAATTATATCCAACAACAAACGACCTAAAATTCGTCGATAAACTAATTAATTGGAAATAAAATCGAAACACAAGGAATTGTACATATATAAACTAAAATCTAAAGATTCAATTCAAATTATAAGAATGAGAAACATAATATACTTACACTTCGTTGAATTGAGAATAAACCGCAATTTGCAATTGAATGTTAAAAAAACTCAAAATCAACCTCAAAAAATAATCCAGATGATCACGCCATAATAATTCAAAACACTAAATTTCACAAAGATTTGATGATTTTGACAAAAAAAATCCAGTCGAAATTGTGCTGATAATCAAAGAAACCAGAGGAGAGAGAAACGAGATGAGAGAGAGAATGTTTAGGAAAAATTCAGTACGCCACAAACTAATGTATTGGGAATTTTCATATAACTTTTATCTTTTAATCTGGGCCATTAAATAAGTCATGATATAAAGGCTGAAATTTGTTCTCACTTCTCATATAAAATACTCCCTTCGTCCCATAATATAGTCATTACTTCTCATTTTTCACGGGAATTAAGGAAAATAGAAGGAGTATTAGGATTTCTCAAAAAGTATATTTAAGAAAGTGTTTATTTGGTACTTTTGTCTTGGAACTAGTTCTTTATTTTATTTTTCCTTTTAAAAAAATAAAAAAGCAATGAATGTTTCTTGGAATGGTGTAAAAGAATAAATAGGGGCACATATTTTGAAAGAAAAGTTGTAACACCCCGTCCTTCTACTACTAAGATACTAACAAAGTCTAATTAAGAAATACTAAAAATGACGTTAGCAGAAATAACGTCGGGACGGTTATGCTATTCTAAAACAATAAATAAAGATAATAACTCAAAATTCATAGCTTAAAAGGGAATAAATCTCCGAGTAAACATCATAGTTCTAACATAAAAGAAGTATCCCAAATTGTATCATACTATCAAATCCAAAATACCATGAGACATGCATGTCTCCCAAAATAAACTTAAATAAAACTAATATCCTTGAAAGCAATCCAAAAATAAGTCTCCCTATGGTCTATATAGAGTTCATCTACCAAAAACAGTACTAGAAGCTTCTTCTCACAACCAACTCTCACACTGCTAGCCCAAGCAGTCAAAAGCCTAGCATTCATTTCCATCTCGCAAGATTATATTACATATTTCCACGATCGGTGGGGAGTAACTAGCTTCTCCGTTAACAATAAGAATCAAAGCACCATTCAGAGGTAGATTACTAAGAAAGGAATAACATGCAATCATTACATCATATCATGCACATAGAAATCTTAAAGCTCATAGATAAATCAAGAGATCATCAACAATAAGTAAATATAGTGAGTGACATAATTCCAGTATAAATAAATAATAATAATAAATCAAAATACAACAAGTTATTGAGTCAGAAACCGAACGCCAGTGATTCGCAAATCACTTCCTAAGGTTTGTCAGATCGCAATCTCCAGGTCAGTCTATGGGCTTACGTTCCCCACTGCCTGTGTCTAAGAATGGCCAAACTCCCGATGCAGGGTAGAACACGCAGAACTCCCTGACCTCTCGGACGACAACAATTAACCCAGGTGTACCCCTAGTTCGCAAACCAGGTGGTTGGCATGTTCTTCACCGGGAACTACATCTATCCCACCGGATATTCTTATCTCAAAATACAATCATGCATACAATCCAAGTATCATTCATCAAAATATTCATCAAAAAGGGATGCCACCCGCCTTATACCCACGATTCATCAAACGATTCTTCATAATTCCTCAAAATAAATCACTTATACAATAATCAACAAATAACTCTCACAATAACACTTGAACATTCCCAAACATCATCAATGACAATATACTGGTTTTTACAGCAACCACACTCAATCACAAATACATCACCAATTAACTCTAAATCATATTCATTAAAAGAGTAATAACAATTAAATCATTTTATTCCATAAATCAAACCTAAATATGTGGTTACCGAAATGATGCATACTGTATACTACTGAAAATCAGCAACCCAGAATATATTAAATTATAAATTATATCTGATTTACCAGCCTTCAAACAATTTAAAAGTGTATCCTCAATTTCATCACAAAAACACCATAATAATTATGAAACTAACAAATTCGAGCATTAAAATCACACAAAAATTATCATATAACCCTAATAGCTCTAATGACATGGTACAATTTTTATTTATAATTTTCGGACTCAAAAAGTATTTTTAACAGTTAATATACAGATTCCTCAAATAAGCCATTATAATAATTAAAAATATAAACAGACGCCCAAAAATTACCAAAAATTCACATAACATGTAAAAACTCACGGAAATACATATTATTCAAACAAATTAATTTTTCTGCCTCTACAAATAATTTTCATGAATTATATACTGACAGAACATAAATTACAAAAACAGATATATCAATTAATTAAAACAGTAAACAGTAGATAAAAGTTATTCTAAGGCATGGAATACATTACACGCATGTTACATGATCTAATAAAAATGATTTCATCAATTTCAACAGTCGATCAATAATTATTATGAAATTTAGCCAAAAACGCACAAAATACTAATTAAATCAAATAAATATTAAAGATCATGCAAAAAATTATTTTTTCTCTACACAGTATTCACATAGCATGTGTCACGTATGTTCATGTAAAATTTCGTCAAAAATCTCATTCAAAAAGTATTTTAGATAATTCCTAACGTATTAATCTAATACCGTATACTACTCTAATCACTATGATTCTAGGATAACAACTAGTTACCTGGATCGTCGGGAGGAGAGCTGAGTCCAAAGATACAATCACGAGTTAAGCATGCAATCCAAATCCTCTTCTAACCCCAAGGCATAACAAACGAGAATTGTAGCAACAAGTCACTAAGCATTTCTTCTTGAACGTTGGAAACTCTTGTTTCGCACTGCTCTGTTACGACCATGATTCCCGATTATCAAAAGCTTAGTTTATAAATCGCTCCGGTCAGAATGTATAACAAGATATTATAAACGTTGAGTCCAAAAATGAAGACGATCCAACGGTTAGATCTCCGACTACGGTTATTTTCGTGAAGGCGTGACAGGAAAAACCGGGTTGAACCTTTCTATTCTTTTCCTCTTCCTTTTCTCTCTTTCTTTTCTTGAAAACGGTGAGGGTTAAATGAGAATGATGCTGAACTTCTTTTAATAAAAATCAGAATTTTATGGCAAGGAAAAATAAAGGGTTTAGGAGAATGTTAATGAGGGATTAAATGAGCGGTTACAAGAGATCCAAAGGTTAGCTTAATTAAGCACCAAAACTCTTCATCCTCCACTCCAAAATGCTGCTTTTCGGCCAGCATAAACGCCACACGTGATGTACCATTTCATCACCCTAGTCGGTCCAACAACGTTACAAAAAACGCTACGCGACAAAACTGCATCCTTAAACGCCTAAATAAATAACGAAACTAATATAACCTTTAAAATAAATAACTAACAACTTAAAATAAATATATATAAATATATCACAACATATAAATATATACACATTTTCACAACACGTTCCAAAATAATCTAAATAATAAATTATTTATTTTTACGAAAAATATCATTTTAATGTAAACAAACACCAAAAATAAAGGGTGAAAATTACGGGGTGTTACAAAAGTAATGGTATTTTGGAAAGTTTGTGTAAAAATTGAGGATAATCTAGTCCAAGCAAATTAATGAAAAAGAAAACAAGCACAACATTTTGGGACACCAAAAAAGGAATGTGAGCACTATATTATGGGACGGAGGGAGTAGCATTCTCACCTGAACTCATAAATAGAAAGGGGCAAGATTACATGTGAATGCTCCTTACATGAGAAATGAGAATTAATCTCAACCACAGGATTGGCTTAGAGTTACAACACTTGTTCATTAGAGTTATACCCCCGAAAAAACTTTGAGCCAAAAAAAAAAAATTTTGAATTTTTTTTCTTATAATATTCTTTTTTTGGAGTTACATCACTTTTTCATTAGAGTTACATCATTTGTTCATTAGAGTTATATATAACGCGTAAAATCTATTCTCATTTCTCATGTAAGTATGTATTCTCATATGAACTCACTTCTATATATATATATATATATAGAGGTTCAAGTTCATGTGAGAACCACCCTTAATCCCTTATGATGAGAACCGTGAGAACCACTATACGCATGTATTCAGATGGCTACCTAAAGGGCTGTAATAACGCCCCTGATACTATTTAATCTCTTTTTTTTAGGGGAGATACTATATAACCTCTAATGCATAGTTAATTACCAAAAAGAAGTACTATATTATTCCACAATAACCGTCCAATCCATACTTTTGTCCATGATGTCTTTGATAAAAATATTGGTAAAAGTTAATTAATATTTTTTTTATTTTACATAATCTTTATTTTTATTTAATCTACATTGTTTCATTTCCACGCATACCAACACAGAAATTTGACTATTAATATCTTCAATTATCAATATGTAAAAATTATAAAAAGTTGGCATTTTGAATATATATATATATATATATATATATATATATATATATATATATATATATATATATATATATACTGATACGAATCAACTAATATCCCGCTGGACTATGTTTTCCATATGAATAAATCACAAACGATGATTAAAGTGAAACATACGAATAATCCCAAACTAAAGGATAAAGTGTGTTGATTAAAAAGAATATAGAGAGAGTGCAAAGTTATTGAGAACAATATATTAAGGTTACACATGATAGTATTTGATATCCATATTAGTGAAGATCCAAACTTTATAGTCCAATATTTGTAATTTGGCCACATAAGGCAAATATGATATGGTGCTTAGACTCTTACTAAGTCGTGTTCATTTAATCATTTTCACTTACAAAAGTTAGTTTTCAGTGATGTTAAGCCCTAGTCAAATGTAATTTAAGTAAGAAAATGTTAATTGCATGATGACCAAGACACAAAACAATTAATAAAAAATTAATTTTAATCCATAGATAATATTATTTGGATATATGCCGCCTTAGGGTTGTAAATAAGTATTAAATACATGACCTATAATAGTATTATATGAGAAATTTATGACACAATCACAAGTTAATCGACATAATTAATACTTACTTATTGCTTAATATTTTCATTTTTAGCAGTTTATATATATGCAGCCCTAAAGGATGCACATATCATATCCCATATTAGTTTCATAAATAAAAATTTGTTTACAACGTTAATATTTTAGTTTTAGCTATTAATCATTCAAATTTATGTGATGAGTTTTAGAGAGTTAATAAAGACAAATAGAACAACTCGAGATTTATGAAATCTTGCTTTATTAACGATTAAGATCACATAATGTCCTCTAGAAAAAAAAAGATCACATAATGTAGAGTATCTCGAAATTTCCATCGTTCTTTTTATTTTACCTTAAACAGCTTTTGATATCAATTATTGAAGAGAACAAGGCCATGGAAAACCAAAGTGAAACTAATGATACATGGATTGATAAACTACATTGGGCCTAATACAAGCCCACGTCGGAGGAGGGTTTTTTGACCTCGTTCAAAGTTGGGAGGGTTCAATCCTAAAACCAATTGGTGATAGGTGGAGTAACCCACCATCAATCTAAATATTAGTCATTCTCTCTCTATTTTTTTCAACGTGGGACTAGTCCTAACTCACATGTAGGTTAGAGCACTCTTAACAATGAAAAAAAAAAGTTCATCAAGGATGAACCATTTTTTTTGCTTAATCATGAATTATTAAACGATTCATGCACGAATCGAGACGAACCAATTCGGTTTTCCGAATAGTTCGTCCAGCAAAATTCATCACGCCTGGGTAGAGAAAGAAAAAGCAAAAAAATAAAACAAGCCACATGTCGCTAGGTGATTGGAGGAAAGAGTGCTGAAAATAATAAAAAAGGCACGCCTGCAGGAAATTCTGACGACCCACTTGCATTCCGCCACTTGTCAAGTTTCTGCTGGTTGAAAAAAACATGGTTTTTTTCAATTTTGAAAATGTATATATGTTGAAAAATATTTATCAAAAAAATAAAATAAATTTACCAAACTTCATATTTTTTTATTCTCTACAAATAGAGATCCATTTGATATATTTTTTTTACATTTTTTTTTTCGAAAAATTAGGAAAAAATAAAAAGAGATAGTGATGAACCTTTTTTAATATGTTCATGGTTAAGTAGTGAAATTTAAATGGGTTGTAGGAGGAGAGAGAAATGTAAAGAGAGAATGATGAACCATTTTTTCTAGTTCATGGATAAGGATGCTCTTATACCCTTAACATGGATACATGTCTTATTTTTGCAGAAAGAGGTTAAGGATGGCAAGATCAACTCAATATATCTGTACATGAAAGAAAACCCATCTGCTGAAACAGAAGATGCAATTAGTTACGTCGAAAATGTACTTGAAGAAACTAAGATGAAGCTACTTGAGCATGCATTGATGGATGAATATGATGTTGAATTACCAAAGCCTTGCAAAATGCTTCATTTAACAGCAATGAAAGTGTTCCAAATGTTCTTTAACTCGGCCAACCATTTCGACTCGAAGGATTCACTACTTAATGACATCAACAAGGCTATATTTATTCAATTAGGACAACCTAAGTCCCCAACACCAAACTCTCGCCCGAAGAAAATTCTTAAAGTGAACAATTTGCTTGACAAAAGTAGCATGAAATGCGATTGGAGGAGGCAACAATTAAGGATTCATTGTGTAGCTTTTGCCGTCGGATCGTTAGGAGGTCTTCAAGCTCAAATGAAAGTTTCACCAAAGCTGAATTTCTTTGTCATCGGCTGAAGAGGGGCAAACAAAGCATTTTGTTGTATCAATTTTTCTGTTATACCTCGATAAATGTTAGTAGCATATATATATGCATATGTCTTAATAATGTTTTCATACTTGAAAATAAAACCTGCATTTCGAAATTCAGAAGGCCTTCAGGTATTATTTAGAACTTAGTAGAAAATATGGCATATCTAAGGTATAAAGAGTTATTGTAAATGAACAAAATCTAGATTTCAGAGGAATTGAGAGTCTTAATCATTTCAATTAATCATTGTATACAACACTTTCCCCTGTTCTTTTTAAAGCACAATTTCAATTCGCTCAATTCAACTACTTTCCTCTAACAGTTTCAATTAAGTTCGTTTAATTTCATTTTGGTCAAATTTCATTTCAACCTAAAAGAGTAGAGCCTTAATTTCTATATATAACATTAAACTTATTGGTGACTGACTCAGCTAAAAGACAAAAAGGGAGTATAGCTTCCAACAGTGAAAAGGAGCTTGGAAAGTTCCAGGATTAACATTAGTCAAGTAGAGACGAAAAGAACAAAAAGAATGAATAAGGAATCTTAGAAAAATATCTAGTGTGATGGACTCAGCATAAGAGATTTGACATAGGCTAAGGTTAACATTGGGCCAGCCTCATTTTCTTCAGCATTCTCCCTCAAGCTAGGGTTGGTTGAGCTCCTAGCTTGGACATTAGCATATGGTGCCGAGCAACATGTACTAATTTAGTAAGGACATCAGCAAGTTGATCTTTGCTGGGAACATATTGAGTCTTAATAATGTCTGCTGTGATTTTGTCCCTGATGAAAGGACGATCAACTTCAACGTGTTTAGTATGTTCATGATACACAAGATTGGCAGCAATAGAGATCGAAGCTTTATTGTCATATTGTATGAGGGCTGGTGAAAATTTTTTTAGGCCAAGGTTTTTCAACAATTATATATGTTATCCATATAACTTCACATGTAGTAAGAGCTAAGGCTCTATATTCAACCTTTGTTGTAGAACGTGCGACCACCTTTTGTAATTTTAGTTTTCCAAAAGATGGGAGAAGAGCCTAATAAAAGCACACAGAAACTTGTGGACTTTCTTGAGAGAGGGCATTCGACCTAATCACTGTTACAAAAAGAATGACAACAAATGCATTGTGAGAAGCAAGAAGAATGCCTTGGGCAGGGGAAGAGGGAAGGTATCTACGAACACTTCTAGCAGCTTGCATGTGTTTCGAGCTGAGCTTTTGCATAAATTAGCTCAGAGTGTGAACAACAAATATGATATTAGGCCTGATTATGGTGAGATATACGAGCCTTCCAATCAATTTGTGATAGATGACTGGATTGGGAAGAGGATCTCCCATGTCATAAGTCAGTTTAGTGTGAGAATCTAGAAGCAGCTTAAGAGGTTTTTGGAGGTTTCCATCCCAAACTCCTTAATGAGATCCATGGTGTATTTCTTCTGAGATAGAAGGAAGCCTTTATCAGATTTGCCCACTTCTATCCCCAGGAAGTGCCTAATGGCTTCTAAATCCTTCATATGAATGAGGCCAATAACTCTAAGGCGGCAGCTATGGATCGTGGATTGTTGCCTACCACTAGAATGTCATCTACATATACTAACACAACCACAAATATAGTGCCAACACACAAGATGAAGAGGAAATCATCTATTTTGGATTGTTGGAACTCATAGTCTGTTGACATAGGAAAAACTAGGTCGTTACTAATCTCTTAAAGTCAAACTAACTAACTAAACCACTAAACTAAGTAATGTGGTAAGCAAGGGTCATTCTTCCACAATGACTAAGGAACACCAAAATGTGTTAAATAAACAATAAGCTAGGCCAGAATCAAATCGGGAATTGTCAATAACCAACTAAGAACTACCAAACTAAGCTAAATATCAAAGATAACTAAAATTAGGAGACGGGATTAAATACCAACTAATCATGAAATAGGCATAAGAATATCAAACATAGAGATAAATGCATGAACACTACATGAATTAGCTATTGATCACCCAACACACAACTCACATCCTACTCTTATAGGCAGAGAAATTTTGAAAGACATCAAATAAGGACTCTCGTCCATTACTAACATATCTCAAGGTTCAAATAATCACAAATCAATAATAGAAGTCAATAGGTCACACTCTCATGCCAACCTAAATCCATCTACTCCAATCTAATACAACATACAAGTGATCAAAGAGAATGCAACATAGATTAGAAAAGCTAAGCAAGCAATATTTTAATCATACAAATCTCTAAATCTAATATCAAATGCCTATTCAATCATACATGGTTGGATTTTCACCCAATTCCTAACCAACAAACTACTACATAAGCACAAAAATGAGAACTTTAGAGAAATTACCAACTAATAACATGATACTAAATATTAATCTAACATTAAATAAACATAAATAATTAAATTAAGCAATTAACAACTAATCTAATGGATACAATTAAAATAAAGCAATAAAAGAGGAGATATAGAGTAAGAAATGCTCATTGATTAATGGTTGAAAGTTCCAATACAAGTTGTCACCCTTGAATCTTACAATCTTCAACTTCTCTTTGAGTTTTCTCAATTTTTCTCTCTAAACTAGCCTATGGAGGCTAATCCTCCCTAAAGACCCTAAAAACTATTTCTAAAACTAAGAGTGGTGAATAATGAAAAACTTAACACTTGGCTTCTTAAAACTTGGCTCCCCAAAAAAATAAAGGTTTAAGTTATTTATACTACTCCTAATATTAAAAGAGAATAAAGAAAATGGAAAAGAAAATAGAAAAAGGTAAAAGGAGGTAAAAGAAAAAGAAAAAAAGGTAGAAAACAAAGTGCAGCAGAGTAAGGGGGAAAAGAAAGAAAAATAAAAGGAAAAAGAAAAAGAAAGGGAGAAAGGTAAAACCAAAAAAAAATTGATCTCCTCTTTAGTCTTCTTCGCTGCTGTGCTACTTTCTCATTTTGCGATTTTCTTCCCTGTTCGACGCACCATACATCTTCACATCATCAACAAATTGCATCAGCGCCAATATCGAAATCAAGCCGCTGGATTTACTTCTATCATCATCAATAATTGACGTGTAACAATTGTGGCGGCTGATCTCAGTTTCTCCTAGCTCAATATTCACTGTTGATTCATGGTGTACGACGTCAATCTTAGGATGTCAGGTAAGACCACTCCACGTGTTGTTTGTAAATGGGTTGGTTTGATGAGCGCCCGCTCCGAGGTCGCGCCATGGTCGCTCAAACTTCCAGGAACCCTTCTGTTTTGTGGTGAATTAGCACGGAGCGCCCGCTCCTGTGGGCTGGGAGTAATGCGAGGCTGTGGTGGAGATGGTGTTTGGTGTGGTGGTGCTGCAGTGTTTGGGGCAGAGGATGACGTTGCTGGAGTGGAGGTGGTGTTCCGTGTGGTGAAGGAAGATGATGGTGTTGAGGGCGGTGGTGGCGCTGTAGTGTTGTGGGCTAGGGAAGAGGGTGGTGGTGATGTAGTGTGGTGTAGGGTAGATTTAGTGTGGTAGAGGTTAAGGAATGGTGTGTTGTAGGATAGTTTTTGCATTATAAGGCTATGTTCTTTTGGACTGAATTGAACTGAACTGAACTGAATTTGTTTGAACTGAACTGGACTGAACTTAATTTGTCTGAACTGAACTGAATCAAAACTGTGAGAGGAAACTAACTGAACTGAACTGAATAAACCTGAACTGAACTGAACTGAATTGAATTTGTCTGAACTGAACTAAATTGAAATGAATTTTCATTAATTCAGTCCAAAAGAATAGAGCCTAACTTCAAAAACCACACAGCTCACTTTAACTTTGAAGCTCATAACTCCAAAACGTTCACCTATAAGCAAAACTAAAATACAAGGAAAGAAACGAGATATAGAAAATAAAAATTAATAACTAAAAGGAAGTAAAAATAGAAAACTAATCACGAAATCTAAACTAATCCATCTATAAAATTACTAAAATAAAGGAAATTAATTAATTACGAAAATAAGAGCTAAAAACTAGTAATTAAAACTAATTACTTATTTAAGCTATAAAATATGAAAAGAAAAAATAAAGGCTAAAATATATGGAAATAAATGAAATTAAACTATGAAAACAATATAAAACTACTCCTAAAAGTAGTGACATAAATGTCATTTATCATCTGTCAAGACAATGGTGAGATTTGCAAACCATTGTCTTGGGGATGCTTTAGTCTATACTAGCTTTTTATGCACGCGATGCGTGCGATGACATTTTTAGGCATAACTATTACTAAGTAGTAAACAAACAGAAAATGAAAATTAGTATCTAAGTTCACCTCCATTTTGTGAATAAGATTCTTTGAAATACTTACAAATAGTATTTAAAAAAATCCTTAATCGCCTTTGTTCCTATTTTTCCTTTAACTTTTCGCTATGTCATTTAACATGGACAAAGTTAATGCACTATTTAGTAAGGTATAGGATATATAGTGAGGTAGAAGTTAATTTAAAACCTTATGTCCATAACAAACGCGTTGTAAAAAAATGTCTAATAGAGTTAATTTGTGCATTTGAATTGTATATATATATTTTAAAATCAATGTGTGCACTATCTCGAATAAAAAAATTGAGTCCATATTATATGTTACGTTGAATATTTTTCCTGTTGAGTCCATAATGGGACAATTATTCAACTTATGCAATCTTCAGCTTAAACCATAATCCAAATCATCAACCATAATGAGTCCATAATTTTCAGCTTCTTTGGCTACATAATCCATTAACTCTTCAACCAAACTTTCCCCATAGAATTATTCAACGTTTGGTTGAATTATTCAGCTTATACAATCTGGCCTATTCTAAAATTGAGTCACATGCTTCTAGAATTATAACAAAAAATATTTTTACTGCTACATACTTCTTAGCAACATCAGTGGACAGTGGGATTTTAGAATGGGGTTAGGTGTTACTTCTATATCTGAATCCATGATATATACTTCTTAGCAACAAAATATCATTCTAGTATAAAATATCATTCTAGAATTTTCTAACCCCATTATAAAATATGCTATGCATCAGCTACATCGGATATTAACAAAAAATTAATAAGATTTGATCCCACTGTCGTCCATTCTAAAGTAGTTAGAGAATGATATTTTTACTCCTGCATCTTGAATGATACGAACATACTTCCACATTTTCACTCCTTTTTCTAACTACTATTCATTATCTCTCTCCTCTCACTGTATAGTTCCACTACTTTTATTAACAATTCATTCTCTCTCTCCTCTCACTACAAATCTACAACCCCTATTTTGAAGGAACCTAGTTCATCAAACTATGCAGTAGATCTAATTTGCGAACAACATCAAAGAAATACATGCAGCAGTAGATTTTGAAGTCAACATCAAAGAACATCAAAAAATCAGGCGTTTCAAGTCTTAAGTATCAGTAGATGTAATTGGGTCTATTTTCTAACAAAGAAAGGTAATTTGTTAAATCATAGATTTCAGTAATTTCTCTATGATTCCAAAATTGTAATCGGAAAGTATATACCAATTTCAGTTTTTTTCCCTTGTCTAACTTCTAAATTCTGATTTCACAAAATGATATTTAAAATTATCATCATTTTAAATTTTATCCTTTTCTAAATTTGAACACTTTGAGTTTCAATTATTTTTGAGATGAAATTTTTAATTTTTCATACACAATTTATATTGGAATTTTTTTAAAAAAAAAAACAAAAGTCGTTACTTTTATCTTGTTTTATGATTTCGCATGAAATGGCTTTTTGCAAATTATTGTATTTTTTTTTCTGAAAATGGATTTTTGCAAAAGTTGTTCGCAAAAAGTTTGATATTTTTTTTTCCAAAATTTATTTCTGAACATGGATTTTTTGCAAAAGTTTTGGGCAAAAATTTTAATATTGTTTAAAAAACTAAATTTGTTACTTTTATCTTGTTTTCTGATTTCATATGAAAATGAAATAAATTTAAGTGTAATTGTATAAAAGCCCTTTTCAACTAATTGCTATCATCTCCATTTTTTCAACTACATAACAGTCGACTAATTTGCTATTATTTTTTTCAACTAATGTGAAATAACTTTCAAGTTTAAATGAATTATGTACCTTTTTGGAAGTTCGCAAATCGCCGATGGACGAATGTGTAATATCTTGTCGAAATCTTATGTTTTCGTCGGATTTGTGTTGACGTTGTAGTTTATAGGTAATTTTTGTGAGTATGTAATTGTGAATGGTTTTTTAGAACAGTGATTTGTAAGTGAATTTTTGTGAATGTTTTTGTATGTATTGACGTTCTAGTGTATTAGTTGTATTTTGTAAGTTAATTTTTAATTTTTGTAAAGTTTCCTGTTCATTTGAGTGATTTGCGTTATTTCTCAATTTTAGGAGTGATTTGTGAAGTTTCCTCATTTAAGTGATTTGTGAATGATTAATTGAGAGTGATTTCAGTAGAATTTTGTGAGTGATTGTTTCCAATTTAGTTTGAACCCAGATTTTGGTTTTCAGATTCGTTGTGTAATTAAGAAAGGGAAGGGGGGGTAAAATGGTATTTTCAAATGAGGACACCATAGCTCCCCCCTTCCCTTATATAATAGAGATAAGGACTTCTGCAGTTTACGCACCTTTGAGGGAATTGAAGATGAAATCTCTCCCCTTTTGTATCTAGGAGGTAGAGTCATATATACACATCTTGAGTCGTGTAAAAGGGAGTTTTTCACATTCATCTAATTTGGTATGCTACCTAGTTTTCCTTTCATTAGTGGCATCCACCGAGGTAGTACATGTCTCCATGTGCTCTGCCTACTGCCTAAGTCATATGAGTGGTTCTTTTACCTCTGCAGTAGTGAAGGGATGCAACATCCTTCTTCTTTGATCTCAGTCAAAATAGGGCATGCTTCAATGATAGCATCCTGAATAGGGATGTAAGTGGGTAGTAGACCCTATCCGGATCCGTGGCTCCAGATCCGTTTTTAGCGGAAACGGATCTGGATCCTCAAATTTTGGACCTGACGGATCTTGGCAAGATTTGGATTCTAGTTTTTACAAGCGGATCTGGACCCGGTCCTAAATTATTATCCAGACCCGGATCCGTTTACCCATTTTTTAAAATTATTTTAAAATATATAATTAAAAGGGTAAAACTTAATGTTAAACTCTTAACGTTATTTATGCTAGGATTTGTTATATTAAGGTTGAATGCTTGTTTGATTCAACATCGACAAATGAAATGCGAAATAATGTTGTTTTGGTCTTTAAAATCATTAATTATTGTGAAAATTAGGGTCGTTTGAAGAAAATAGTTTAGGATCCGTTTCGGACCCGGATACGTAGGATCCATTGGATCTGGATCCTCAATTTTATTTCTAAGTGAATCCGGGTCGGATCTGGATATGCCTCAAAAACAGATCTGGATCTGGATCCTAGAGGATCCGGTCCTAATCCTACCTATTGACATCTCTAAAACTGAATATGCAATATATCCTCTCTTTTAGTAACTGAAAGCTTTTTATAATAAGCATAAGAAAAGCTTCATTCACTTCCTGAACATTATCCACCCACTTGTCATCCATATCATGAACACCATAAACAATATTCTGTAATCTTCTTGCTTTTATTGCCTGATGAAATAATCTAGTGTCCCATCACCATCTCTCATCCAGACAAGTTTAGCTTTCTGTTGAAGAAAAGAGATATAGTGTGAGTGAGCCTTTTTATACTCTTTAGCGGCCTGAATTTCACATTCACCAGCAGTTGCATCCTAAGGATTCTTATGAAGATTCTCCTGGCACTATCTTAATCTCTCCTTTGCATTTACCTCTGTAGCTTAAACATTTGAGAAAAGGCCTCCCTGTTTAGTCTTCTTAACTCATCCTTGACCCTCTTTAGTTTATGAACTACTTTAAACGTTGCAGTCTCCTGGACACCTATTTCCCAGCTTCTCTTCACTTTCTCATTGAATTTTGGATGTCGATTCCTGTAGATACATAATCGTATCTCCCTATTTAAGGCCCAATGATGAAACATACCGCGGTTTTAATTGGTTCGACCTAAGGGGAGAGCAGTCTGAATAGCAAATCCAAAATTATTTTAAAGTATAAAGCTTATTTATTTACAATAATGATCCAAAACCCTATTTTAAAGCCCAATTACTTACTTATTCCAGAAAATTAATTATTTTGAGTCTATAAAAATATTTTGAGCCCAATCATTTGAAAAAGTCCAATTAATTATTCATGATAATTAATTGTATTTATGTATTATTTTAATAAATATTTTCATAAATAAATAAATAAATATTTTTAAAGATATTTTATAATTGAAATTAGATTTTATCTCGAAAAAGTTGATTTTCGGATTTAAAGGAGTAAAAGAAAATCGTACAAAAACGCATCTGGCGCGCCACGTGCGCTCGTCCCATTGGCGGGAACGCGTCAGATGCACCAATCTGCGCCTGACTCATGTATTTGCGCATCACGCAGAGACGTGCAGCTAGCGCACTCTTTGCGCGACGCGCAATTTACTTTTTTTAATCTTTTTTTAATATTTTCATATAAAAAGGCCACTGATTTTTTCGGATCAAAGGGACACTTTATACGCTATATACACTCGAATACTTACGAATTCTCAAAACTTTCATACTCATATTTTCATATTTACAAATACATAAACACATATTTACAAACACATAGCACATACTTTGATCGATCTTCACAAGTGTTCGTTGAAAGGCTTCACGATTGCTCTTTCCGAAGGTTGTTATTCCCTCAGACCCAAGCCACATCGATCTTTAATAAAAAATCATTCTTTTGTACATTCTAATCTCTACTCTTTCTTTCTTATTTTTCTTATATATTTTCTATGATTGTCCTGTTTATGCTTTCATCACCAGCATGTTATTATTGCTAATCAAGACCTAAGAAATTGTTCTAACTTTATCAGATAATTTGGACAACCTATTAGGAACCCAATAATTTGATTGCATAATAACATGTCACAAAAAATTAGTCTTTTGTTTGTTTAATGAACCAACATAGATTAATTATTAGATTGCATTAAAATATTTTGTGGTTGTTTATTTGCATAAATATAGATATGAATCGATATTAAGTAGTGGCCATCAATTGGTGAATTTGATTCCTGATCTTATTCGTACCCTCACCCCCGAACTCAATCTATGGATCATTGACCATTAATGGAGTCATGACGGAAAAATATACATTGGATAAGTGTAATATCCCGAAATTATAAACTTGTTTAATTAAGCTAAAATTTTGATTAATAATAATTATAAGCTAAATGAACATGTTATAAATTTTTGTGACTAAAAGAAATTGAAATTTACAAAATTACTATAAATAGGTTAACAAATTAGACTAACAATAACTAATGATGAATTAGTGTAATAAGAATTTTTGTATAACAACAACAAATAAATTAAAGCAAAATTGAATAAAAAAAAGAGAGGAAGAAACCCCCCCTAAGTAAACCCACGGCCAACACCCGACCACCCCCTCCCTATTCTTCCCTCTACTCTCCCTTGTCCCTTACTCTAGCCCCTAAGGTGGAAGCCACCACCCAGCACTCAAACCACCTCCTTTTTGTTCCCTTAACATCATCTATAAGTATTCAGTGAATTAGGGCTCAGAAAATATTCCACAACATCAAGAAAATCACAAAAAACATCATCTCTCTCACTCCTCCTCTCACGGCACCATGATAAGGCTCTATTTTATAGATGATTTCTGCCTGTTATATTACGTTTTAGTATATGTTTTGAGACTTATAATATGTTTTCCTCTCATATTTTAATATTATAACAGTTGAGTTACTTGAGTTACAAAGTTGATTTAAAATGTGAGAAATACGCTCAAGAAATTACTTGCTTGATCTTAGTACTACTTATACATGCTAATTTGTTTTTTAAAATTTTTATAAAAGTAGTATGTGTTTGCTATACAAATATTTTGTTTTAAAGCCTATTTGTTTATTACTCTATTGTTTTGTTGTAGGTGAAATTATCAAAGAAAAGAATTTAGAAAGAAAAAAAAAAGTTGGAAGATAGATCATCCACTAAAGCCCAAAAGCTGCACTCTTACAGCAACTAAGACTAAAGAAAGAAAAGAAAATGAAGTGGACTTTCTTGGGCCAGACAAACAACAAGCAGCCACGCACAAGATCAGATAGAAAAAGAAAGGACAAAAAGAATCTCTTATGCTGGGCCGAAGATAAAAGGGCGGTAGTATTTTGGGTCTCTATACCCTAAGTGACGCAGCAATTTAAAAGAGGAGAAGACAGAGCATCAGGGACGCATAACAACAGGAAGGCAGAAGAAGACGCGCACCAGACAGAGGAGATTGGACGCGAGACGCCGGCGTGGGAGCAAGGGCGTTTCATCTGATTCTTCATCTAAATCTGGAGTTTCTTTCTCTCTTCTCTTAGTTTATGTTAATTACTATGTTTAATTTCAGATTTTTACTTTTAATTACTTTGGTTTATTTAGTTTCAATGTCTAGCTAAATTTCTATGTTCTAGGACTAGATGTAGTCTTTTATTTGCTGTCAATGATTTGAACTAAGTTGTTTGGATTGATTTATTTTTATTGCAATTTGATAATCTTGGTTTGTTTTCATATAATTGATTTGGTCAGTTGATTATATGTTTAAGATATTGGATTATTAGCGGAAGTGAAAGTTCAATATTAGTTCGTGGGATTATTAAACGTCAAGTAGTATAATTTTAGGAATAGTTATACACTTGGGGTGGTTTTATATGAATTTCTTGTTCGTAAAGGGTTTATATTAATTGTTATGACCACGGAAGTAGGCGTAAGATTATTATAAATACACGTTTTCTACCTTGGAAGAGGAGATAATATATTATAGGAAATTCGATCATTGCAATATAATAGTTTTAATCCGACTACTAGTTTAATTTCATTGTACAAGGTAATTGGCGAAATCTAAGTCCTAGAACTATTTCTTATACTTGATTTTATACCATTGTCCGACGTCTTAAGAGTTAGAATTAATTTAGTTTTTATTTTTAGTAGTTTATTTTATCACCACCATTCACTATTTCCGGATCGTCTAAATAATATTAGTGTCTCTTAATTTGGTAGTTGATTATACCTCCTTGTGGGAAACGATATCTTGCTTCTCCTATATTTACTTTAATTGACTCGTACACTTGCGGTATTGTAAGGTACTTTTAGGACCGACCACACCACCACACCACCACCACTGTGCACACCACCTTCGGTGCACCACCACTCCTCCGAACACCAGGAACCCTCGCCAGTCCTCCACCGCGGTCTCGCCGCACCGTAGCGCCACCGGCAATCCCCCTCCTTCGAACTCTCCCCTGCTTCGTCGTGCTTGCTGTTGCTCTTGCTTTCTTGTTGCTGTCGGAGCTCTGAGGACCGACGAACACCGCTGGTCTGCTTCTGCTGTCACGCGCTGCCGCCTGCACCCCTCGTCGGAGCTCCGTTTCCCTCCCCTGTGTCATCCCTGCTCTTAAGTAGCAGAGGTATAATCCCTCTTGTTCTGTTTCTTTGAAATTTCAGAATTTTTCATTTTAAAGGTTTAAGCCCATTACCCCTTGGTTAGTTAGTCTAAGTTGGGCTTAAAATTGATTTCCATTAGCTTAACCAATTTAGTTTAATTGTTGCATGAGTTTGGTTGGGCTCAAAAATCTGAGTTGCTTAATTAGTTAAGCTACTAAATTAATTGTTGGGTTAATTATATATAAACTAAACTGATTTAGTGATTACATTAGACCATGTTAGTTTCGATTGTTAATGCAACATAATTGTTGGGCCTAGAAACTGATTTGTTTAGTTAAGTCACCTAAGTTTATTTTGTTGCTTCAACTTATTGGGCTTAAGTGACTGATTTATTAGTTAAAATTAAACCACTTAGTTTAGCTTATACTCTTTAACTAGTTTGGCTAATTTTGTAATAAGAATTAAACTAAGAATGTTATGTTAAACTACTTAACCACTAATTCTTGTAATCTGAATTTTGTACTTTAATACTAGGAACACTTTAGGGGTGTAAAAATAACTTTATATTTAGTTCATAAGTTTATTAATAACTAATATAAATTATTAATGAGAATGTTGTGGATTACTAAGTTAATGTTAATAATAATTCAAGTATAGTGATAACCACACCTAAGCTTATTTATGAAATAAATGAATAATTTGATAGTAATAATAAATATCGCTCATTAGTCTAGATTTGTAAACATATTAGAGATTAGAAATATAATGTTGTTATAATATGAGTGTTGTTAAAATGAATCTATTTAGTAACATGTACTTATAGTTTATCAAAGTATGAATTATAAGACAAGATTATTTAGCATTAGTATCGCCTCAATGTAACTTTTATATTTAAAAGATATAAAATATAAGTTAGAACTATGATTATTATAAGTTCTATGATGGCCTAATGGAAGAACATAAGCTTAGCCCATTTTATTAGAACCTTATTAAAGGAGAATAAGAATGAATATGAAGTTTAAGGGGTTCCTAAAACGCCACTTAGTTAGTAACGAATATGAAGTGGGATCCCGTTATTTAATTTTTATTAGATTAAAGGAAGGAATATTACAAGCCTCCCCCGGCTCTCAAGAAAATTTAACTACGATACCACGTAACGTCTACTGCTAACACCCACAATCCCTCTCTGAATATGTTTTATGATTTCTCTTATTAAGTTATTGTTATATGGATTGTGGGATATGAAATGTATTTATGAACATGTATGATGAGTTTCGATGATTTGCAAGAATTTTATGAAAAAACTATGATGTTACGAAAGTATGATTAGGAATATGATTATGCCTATGTTATGATTATGATTACGTTTCATGATTACGATTACGGTTATGTAATGTAATCATGATTCGTGAAAAGAAACGAAAAATGATAAAGTACAGTGAAAGATGGTTCTTGGCAGTATTCTACGGGCACCGCAAGTGTCACTTATGTTGTGACCGCCCGACTGATTAATGATACGGGCACCGCAAGTGTCACCTATGATGTGACCGCCCGACTGTTATGTTATGGGGAGACGTCTTTCTGATGTACTAGCCAAGTTACCTAATTAAAAGATATATGATGGTGAACATGATAAAGGATCATGATAATGTTTTATGTTTATGATTAAATGATATGTTTACGAAATAGTTTTACTATTTCTCTCCTCCCTGTTTGCAAACAAAATGATGTGAAATGCTTTTACGATTTTAGAGTAGTATGTTACTGAGCCTCGGCACATGACGTTTTGTTTTTAGTTTTAGGTACTGATGATGATAACGGGATGGCGTAGCTGTGAGGAGTTGTTTAGTTTTAAGCATTCCAAAGACACTTATAATTATAGTTAAAGTTTATGTCAAACTATGTCATTTGCTAAGTTTCAACTTAAGTTTTTATTAATGGATAATTATGATGCTTTTAAGTTATAATATGTTTAAGTTTATGAATTTATGTTTGCCTTATGCTTTCCAATCGAAAAGTACAGCAGTAACACACCGACCATCTAGGTTCCGCAGCTAATGACTCTTTAATCAACCTAATAATAATGATAATCAATAAGTCCCTAAGTTGTCCCTATGATTTTCCAATATCCAATTAGGTTTATGAGTCTTTCTCTAAAGACTTGTTGGCGACTTCAAAACGTTTTCAGTAAAACCTTTACGATGAGGTAGTCAAATACGCGCTCATCCCGAGTAGCCAGTAGGCAATAAAACCACGCCTACAATTCCACATTCTGAAGTACTTGAACGGAGCTCTCCCTCCCAGCGCAACTAGATGAACCCTCACCAACATAGGTGAATGATCTAATAACCCTTTAGGCATAAAGAAAGCCTCAGCTAAAGGAATTTTCTCCATCCATAGAGTATTACTAAGCACCCTATCCAATTTACAGAAAAAACATGATCTTCACCCAATTGCTTGTTATTCGAGGTGAAGTAATTACCTGAAGCTTTAACATCTTCCTAAACAACAATGAGCTACACATCTCTTAAGAGGCATCATCTCAGCATCCCTCACTGCAAAACCTACTCTCTCCTCTCTATTCATCACACAGTTAAAATCACCACGCAAAACCCATGGTTCAACTATACCATTTGCCAGCTCCATAATCACCTTCCATAACTCCTCTCTGTGACTAGCACTATTGAAAGCATGTATGAAAGAACAATAAAAACCTAATTTACAACCATTTGGATTCACATAACAATGAATCACCTGATCAATTATCTTTACTATATTAACCTGAAAACTCAATGGATTCGTGGCAACAACAATTGTCCCACTAGGATTGTGAGCAGAATTTGAGCAAAAACACCAATCATTAAACAAATTCTGATACAAGTTACCCATATTTCCAACATTTACCTTTGTCTCAATGAGACTGACAAGTCCAAGGGATTTCATTTGTAGAAGACTTTTTGACATCCTTATGCTTTTTCAAGCAATTTATCCCTTGAACATTCCAGCAGGAAGCTATCCATTGCTGCCAAGGAAGCCCCCTTCCATGTCAATTGTCATGTTTTGATTTCCCCTATATCACACTCCACTTGCCCCACCACCAAGGCTTCTTCATTCTCCATATTCTCGAAAATACCAAAAGAGTTCCCTATATATGTAGACTTGGTTGGTGAATCTACCTTCCTTGCAATCTGTTTAACAATATGAAACCATCAGATTGCTCCCTCTCAGGCTTCTTTGCTATCACTTCCTGCCCCTCTTTAGGTCTCCATTCTTTCCTCACTGTAATATTTTTGCACATCTCTTCGTGCCCCAGCTTCTTACACAAATCACATGCTTTCACTCGTATTGGATCTCATATACCACTTCAATCCCCTTCTCATTAATAAAAGAAGAGTTAATTAGGAAAATCCTGACCCACCTTCACCACAACAAGCACCCTAGCAAATTGCAACTTCTCACGTTCAGCAGTTGCCTGATCAACTCTGACATACTTCCCCACCTTCTCAGACAACTTCTTCAGACATCTCTCTCCCCGATATTTAAAATCCACCTTAACCTATATCCATGTTGGCAAAACTTCAAAATCTGCCTTTGTTACATCCGTATCAGGTTTCCAAGCTCTCATCATCATTGGTTTGTTGTCAAAAAACGGGTTAGAAGTTGCCAGAATATGGTCTCTTTTCTCAATGGACAAGAGTCTCACTACAAACATCCCTTGCTTCACCATCGTAACTTTATCTACCCCATGAACCTTCCAAATTCATTGAATAAATCCTTCCATAACATAGGGTGGAGGAATAACTCCCACAACATAGCATATTATAGATGAATTCCAAAAACCAATCTCAGAATGAATATCATCCAGTTCAATTTTCACAACGTTGCTATTATTACAATCATCATAAATAATAGGAGCAACATCATCACTAACCTCCGATTCATTAAAAAGTATAAGAATGGGTTCAACTGGTTGAACGCTTTGATCAGCCCACGCAATCTTTTTTCCTTCTCTAATTTCGCTGCTGATGAATGAATTGACGACAACCATTCTGAGAAAAATCAATGAGTCTGCTAACTCTGTTGCAGCTCCTTCAGCTCTGTCTCATCATTTCTATTTACTGATTCAAAATCCATCGCTAAGACTCCAAGAATCTCATTCATTGATCTAGTCTTTCTCACTTGCGTCGGCGCATCCGACCAAGGACCTGTTGGCCGACCATCAAGATTGGACGTCTTATGCACTTTAGAGCTTCTTGCTATAGCGACGGTGTTTACACACCGAGAGAAAAATCTTGAGAGAGAAACCCGCTAATTTTGTGCACGCGATTTTCCTTTTGTTGTTTTTTTTTATCAACTCTTATTTTATCGAAAAGATAGATGTGATAGGAGTTAGTAGGTAGTAAAATTAGTATTATTTTATCTGGTGAGAGAGAGTGTGTGGGATAATGGTTAGAGTTACTAGGTAGTAAGAGTGCTATTATTTTCTTTGGAGGATAGAGACTGTGAGCCAATGGCTAAAAGGTCGAATGATTAAAACAATAGTGGGTCATATCCAAAAATAGAAGTGTAATAAGTAGTACAGGACGTATGAAAATGGAAAGTGTAATGAATATTCCAGAATGGAGAGAATAATAAATAATTAAAGATATTAATAGTTGAAGTTTTATCCAAAGCAAGCATGTAAGGCCGAACTATTGCAATATATATAAAACAAAGGAAATATCACATTACTTTTAGAAAAACTAAGTATATCAAAAGGCATGGCACATCCGAGCAAATAAGTTCAAATTAGTATAATAAAGGTGAATTGAACTTATTTCTCTTTCCTTATCATGTAAGAGTGTTATCATCTATACATACTCCTATGCTAAAAGACGTTTTTAAACAAGGAATAGTGTCATGTGACGCTCTCCCTTAGGGTGTTTTACTCTATGTAATCCACATACGATAAAAAATACATTGTATAAGATTTGATCTCATGAGTTCAAACTTATATATATACTAAAGACTTTACCACTAAACTCAAGTAAAATTTAATGTTATCATTTTAATGTAAAATATTAGTATATGAAAAATATAATTAATTACTTGGGGCATATAGCTCGGACCTAACAACAAGTTTCTCTTTATTTATTATCACATGCATCCTCTTAAATCTCGTGTCTTCCAGCCTATATTATAACCAAAGCAAAAAAAAAAACAGAAGTAGCCTTAATTTTCAATATCAGTACTCTCAAAGCTGTGTCATTACCATTAGAGGTGTCAAAAACTGGGCCGACCCACGGGTGAACCCGCATGCGACCCAGACCCAACCTGTTCCGAGCCGAGAGTGGTCGGTTGGAAAGCCGACCCATTCCGACCCAGTGTCCACCCATGCCCAGTTGAACCTGTGGAATTGGTAACTCAACCTGAACTGGGCCGACCCAGGTGGACCCGTGGCCAGTTGCACCCGTGAACAACGACCCAGACCCAACCTATTTCCGACCCAAAACTAACCCGCACCCAACTTCACCCGCCAATGACCTAGTTAAATCCACCCAGTTATCACCCAACCCAGTTGTGACCCAACCCAGTTAGACCCCGACCCTGTTGTGACCCAACCCAGTTATCACCGACCCAAATTATCACCCAACCCAGTTACCACCCGACCCAGTTACCACCCGACCCAACTAAATCCGACCCAAAACCAATCCGACCCAATACAACCCGACCCAAAAGTTCCGACCCAGTTTTCTTCCTCTCAGCACATGCTATGGCCTATAACCTATGACCAAACATTTTCAATATGCCCAGTTCAGCTTGGGGACCCAAATGTTCCACACCCAAATGTTCTAAGCATTCAATACTGTACTTCTTTTTCCCTCTATTAATACTCTTATACTTTCCCCTAAAAACAATACTATTATACTTGTGCAACTGCTTGTCGTGTTTTGTGTGGAAAGGGATTTTCCATTAATGTGTGTGCTTACATGGTTCTGTGATACTTTGTTATTAGGGTCTGAGATTATTATGATAGTAATTTGTGTGCTAACATTATATTGTGAGTTTGTGTCTTTTGTTGATTTACTTAGTTATTAAGTAATTATGTAGGCATGTCAATTACAACAACATAAGATATTGAATTTGAAAGAATATTGGAGAGAATAAGACAAGTAAATAGGAAAAATAAAAAACTCTTATATTCATATACTTCAATGTTTACAAAAGAAAAGATCAAGTACACTTACAAATGAATAATGTAAATAACAAAATGAGTAAGTCTAAACTCTAAAATAACAAAATATATACAAGTATTGAACTAATTAGAGTATTGAACTAATACTCTAATTATTAGACGTGTCAACAACAGCAACAACAACGGACCAGCAGCAGCAATAGACCGCCAGCAGCAGCAGCAACAACAGACCACCAGCAGCAGCAGTAGACCACCAGCAACAACAATAGTAGACCACCAGCAACAGCTGCAGCAACAACAGGCCAACAACAGAAGCAACAACAGCATATGGTAGAAAACACCAAAAAAAACTCCCAAAGAAAAAGAAAAGTAGCAAAGAATAAAGATAAGTGTCAATTTTAAACAAGAAAAAATTGCAAAGATAACAAAATTAAATTTACTTTTAAAATCAGTAATGGCTCTCAGGTACACAAGTTGACCTCATCATCGAGCACTCGACTCTAATTAACAACACAACTTCACAACACAAGAAAGCCAGCAAAAGTGACACGAGCATCCACAATTCTTTGTCTTTTAAACAATACCAAACCAATTTTACCAATCAAGTGCATATCATGTCCAATAAGACAAAAGAAAAGTAGCTCCACATCATGACACTTAGGGCAAAACATGTGTGTAAAGTAAAATGTAGCCAAAAAGAGTCGCAAACAAGTCAACAACCAATGATCTTTGCGCAAGGGACATTTATTAAGCAAAAAGATATAGAACTAAACCAAACCCAATAATTCTGTTAAGGGTTTATAATTTTAGGGTTAGGGTTAGGGTTTGGGTCTAGGGTTTGGGTCAAGGGTTAGGGTTTGGGTCTAGGGTTAGGGTTTAGGTTTAGGAAAACCCACAACACATCAAACCAACCCGTAACACAACAAACCCAACCCACAACAAACAAATTAAACCAAACCCGGAACACAAACAAACCCCAAACACAAACAAACCCCAGCACACAACCAACCCACAAACACAAACCCAGAAACAAACACAAACCCAGAACACAACACAAACCCAGAACACAACCATCGAACATTTTCAATAGGCCACAACACAAGGCCGTAACAACAACCATCAAACAACCACCATCAAACAACAACCATCAAACAACAACAAAGAAGACAGATTAAGGAATTAAATCATAATCAATATCGGTAGGCTCGGTCTCTTTAACAACTTCAAGAGACTCCTCATTCTCAATCTTAGAATAACCAAAGATCCAATTTTGCCAAGTCACAAGAGCCTCAATATTTTTGGGGCAACAAACGCGTGCGATACTTTGTTAAAATTCCGCCCCCATACTAAATGAAGACTCGGAGACCACAAATGTAATAGGGTTAGGGTTTAGGGTTTAGGGTGTAGGGTTTAAGGTTTAGGGTGGAACCCTCAACATTAACCCTAAACAAGAATCCCTAAACAAGAACCCCTAAACACAAAACCGTAAACACAAACCCGTAACACAAACCCGTAAACACAAACCCGTAACACAAGCCTAGAAACACAAACCCGTAACACAAGCCCGTAACACAAACCCAGATCCATTTTTCCTTTAAAGAGTAAAGTTATATATTATAAGCCTCATAGGCCATAGCCAAAACAAAAACTTTGGCTAATATTATAAGCCTCATAGCCCAAACATATAGTTCCTTTGCCCCTTCATCCTCTTGTTTCTCCCAAAATGCACTTAAAGGTTTAAACTTATTAATAGTATAGTCGCAGCCTCGTAGGCTTGCAGCCATTGCCTCACATTGATACATTACTATCATTTTGAATTTGAAGGTGCATAGTTAAATTATTCTTAGATGAAGCCATGAAGGTGCATAGTTAAATAGTTGAACCGAAAAGTATATTGAATTTGAAGGGATATTGGAGAGAATAAGACAAGTAAATTAGGAAAAATAGAAAACTCTTATATTCGTATAATAGTATAATGTTTACAAGATAAAGTACACTTACAAATGAATAATGTACATATGAAAATGAGTAAGTTTAAACTCTAAAATAAAAAAATTACAAAATGACCACCAACAGCAGCAACATCGGAAATCGACCAGCAGCAGCAGCAGCAACAGACAACGTAAACATATACAAGAACAAACATGATACATGATATACAATAACAAACAAATATGATACAAGAACATAGAAAAAGTAATATACAAATATATTGAAATTAAAAACTAATATAGTTTAGGGTTTAGGGTTTAGGGTTTAGGGTTTAGGGGTTAGGGTTAAACCCTCAACACTAACCCTAAATAGAAACCCTAAACACAAACCCCTAAACACACAAACCTAGAAACACAAACCCGGCCCCTAAACACACAAACCCGTAACACAAACCCCTAAACACAAACCCGTAAACACAAACCCTAAACACAAAACCCGGATACATAAAACCCATAAACGAAGCCCTGGAAACAAGCCCGTAACACAAGCATGTGAATAACACCACCACCACCATTTCACCACCAAACCCAAAACCCAAACCCTTAACATATGTCATAAACCCAAAACACAAACCCAAATCAATAAACACAAACCCAAATCAATAAACACGAGAAAACCCGAACCCCAAAAAACACGAACCCTAAACAAATCAAACCCTAACAAAAAGGCAGACCTAGATACTTAGATTGTTAAACATCAACGAGAAATCACAAACATGTAATATAAATGAAATCACAAACATCAAACATGACAAAAAAAACAGTATCAAGATCGAAAAATAAATGAAATCACAAACATGTCATCACAAACATGTAACATAAAATTATAAATGACAAAAAATCAGAAACAGAAATCACAAACATCAAACATGTAAAGTTGTAAACAAGTCAGAAACCCTAAACAATTCAAGTTAAGAATTTAATATACAATTATACATGACAAATAATAACGAACACAGTAGATCTCACATATGACAAAAAATAAGATACAAATAAAAAATCAGTATTAAGATCGAAAAATAAACTTGATATTCCAAAAAAATTCTAGATCTCACATATGACAAAAAAAAGTAAAAAAAAATAAAAAAATACATGATATTCCAGTAGATCTGCAAATTGGACCAGCACATAATCCCACATTCACATGCAAGCAGATCTTCCTAATTCTAAAAAAAAATGAATTCTAGAACTCTAGAAGTGTAGAACACTTACCTGGTGGTTGCGACATACTGTTTTTAAATATTAAATTTGCTTTTTTTTTTGCTTTTTTTTGCTTCTTTTTTCTTCTTTTTTGCTTCATGCTTCTTCTTTTCCGACGATCACCGTCTTTTTTTCCGACGATCTTCACTTCTTCACTTCTTGACCAAAAGTCCAAAACCCAGAAAATATACCAAGAGAACACAAACCCGTAAACCGTATTAAGAGAAATGAGAAATTTGAAAGATAAATATGAAAGAAGCGAAGAAAATAAGATAGAGAGAGAGAGAGAGATAGAGAGAGAGAAAATGAGAGAGTAATAGAGATTGATCGAAAAAAAGAGGCGAAGAAATCTCAAAGAGGGGAAGAAAATCTGAAAGAAGCGAAGAATTTTTAGGGTTTTTTTAGGGTTTGGAAGGGAGAGGAATAGAGGATGAGAGATTGAGAGGGAATGTCGGAATGAGAGAGAAAATGAGGCGAAGAAATGAGGCGTGTGAGGTTAAAAATAGGTTTATATACTAGGGATTAGGGTGGAGGTTTAGGGTTAGATTTCTGATTCAATCTCAACCGTTGGATTTAATCATTGAGCGGCTAAGATTCATTTTAGTGAGTTAATTTTAGATTTTTAGATTTCTGATTTTAGAGATTAAAGAAATGAAGGGTCAAGGGCTCAGATTTAATATTAGCTAATCAATGGTCTGAAACCATGATCCTTTACATATTTTTTTGACCAATGAACCTCAAGAGTGACCAAGCACATGGATTTCAAAATCTCAATGGTTGGATTTACTCTTTCTCAAATCAAATGGTTAAGGTTAAGTCTTAAGAGTTGTTAAGACAAGTAATGCTTTTTTCTAGTTTTTATATTTATAATTCTACATTTTTTAATACCGATTGTAATTATAGTATTGATTTGTAAATTTGTTTAGTAATTACTAATTAGTAATATTATAAATTAATAAAAATTACAAACTTTAGAAGTTTAATTACTATATTTAATTATAAACAAGATGATTCATGTAAAAATTATTATGAATGAATAATGATGTATTGATGTGAAACGAGTGAAAGTAGAAACCGTTAAGTATGAAATATGAATGTATGATTATTTAAGTAATGAAATAAACGGATTCCTAGTATGACTTTTGATTAAGATCCACAACGATACGTATGATTAAGTTGCTATACGACGATACGTATAGCAACGTAGTATCTTACTGTCTTTTAAGATCCAAAACTGAAACATCAACGATGAAAGTCGATCAATCTATTCTAAATTTCTAATGATGCTTTGATTATTGTTAAAACCGTGTAATAACATCGATGATCAATCTTATGATCATTTGATGGTTTTGACTTTTGATTAATGTCGAAGACAATCAATCTTATGATCATTTGATTTATTAATTTATGTCAAGATTGTGAACCTTAACTTAACGAAATTCGATCATGTTCATCCTCTACTAATATAGTGTATGATTATGTATCATCTTCATATGACATATTGACATATTCGATTAAGTGATTAACGTTGATCATTGTTACTTCACTACTTGCTGAGTTGTTCCATGAACGATGAAATTCTAACTCTTTTTGTTGCTATATAGTGACTCATTCAGACTTGAGAGTGTGTAAGTCACTAACTAACAAAATGTTTAAGTTTAATAGTCTATTGACTCTAACACTATAAGTCTATAATCAATAATCAGTATGGACTATGGAGTATGGACTTATGCCTTAAGCCCTTAACAACTTAAATGCTTAACCCTTATGGTTGTTAGTTGTTACTTGTTAGATGTTAGTTGTTACTTGTTACTTGAATACTTATGCAATCATGAATATACTTAGGCAATAGGCCAATAGCCAATGCCCAATGGTGAATGGCCCAATAATATAAGTATAACTTATAAGTCTTACTTTAGTAACTTTTAAAATTAGTAATATAAGTATCAAACTATCAATGATTCAATGTATTATTACAAAATTCACAATGACTCAATCACAATTCACAATATTAGTATAATTACTATAATATATCACTATAAAGTATAATCTATATCACAAAATCACATGTTATAAGTTTATAACGTATAAGTTATAACAATCTCGACCCAAATCAATACGCCGCCGGTTTGAGATTTCAGCTGATCCAAGAACCAAGTCCTACCGAGATCCGATTTATTCCGACCCAAGTCATTCCGAAAGCCGATTTATTCCGACCCAAGTCATTCCGATAGTCGATTTCTTGAATACTCAATTAATTCCGAAAGTCGATTTATTTCGACCCAATTCATTTCGATATCGATTTCTTCCGACCCAAGTGATTCTGAAAGCCGAATTATTCCGACCCAAGTCATTCCGAAGCCGATTTATTCCGACCCAAGTTATTCCGATATCGATTTCTTCCGACCCAAGTAATCCGAAAGCCGATTTCTTCCGACCCAAGTCATTCCGAAAGCCGATTTCGTCCGACCCAAGTCATTCCGAAAGCCGATTTCTTCCGACCTAAGTAATTCCGAAAGTCGATTTAGGCCGACTTCACCTTATTCCATTCCGACCCAAATTCACTCAACCTAGATACCGGCCGACCCAGTCTCAGCCGACCCAGTTCCGACCCAGTTCCGAGATCCCCTCACCCAGTTGAACCCAACCCAAGTTCACCCGACCCATCCAGTTCCGACCCATGACACACTCTCACCCAGATTATTCCGACCTAAATCATTCCGACCCAGCTTGGGTCAACCCAAACCCAGCCAGTGACCCAGATTGACACCACTAATTACCATAATTGGATAACCATGCTACATTAGAGTAGTATATATAATATGAGAATTCTAAGATGGTCTGAATTGAAATCAGACCATGGAAAATGTGGGGCCACAATGAATGTGAGCCACCCACATAAGCTTTCTTTTACCTTTTCTTTTTTGCTTTGAAATGATTTTAGAAAATACCAAAATCATTTATTCTAATTTCTGAAAATATTTTTAATTATTTCAAAAAATAAAAAAAAATTAAGGAAAAATTCTGAAAAATCCGAAAAATTAATTTCGGCCAAAAAAATTTTGGGAATTTTCTTTTTACCCAGATTTTCTCTCTCCTCTCCTCTACCCTTCCCCCCCTCAAATCTTCCATGGATCTTCGATTCTTCTCGAATTTTCAGTAGATTTCTTACTTGGACCCTTCTCTTTCTATGAAATGATAAGAATTCATGAAGAAATCATGAATTTGTGATGGAGAAGTTGTGAAATCGAAGTTTTAATTTTTGATTTTCGGGGAAAATTTTGGGGAATTTTTTTCACTTTCCTCTCTTTCATATTTGCAAATCCATGAAATAGATGAAGAAACATAAAGTTGATGATCGTATGTACATCATAAACGCCCGAATATCCATGGAAATTAAGGTTTGAGTTTCAAAATGAAGAAACTCAAAATGAAAATTCTAGGTCATTATGTATTTAACAAAAACATGGTTTGGATTGTTGTAAGATGTTGGAAAACCGCCGATTTGGGACCGATTTGTGTGTTTTTGAGTATTGATTACCATTGTCAAACTAGATGAAGAATTTCAGAGGAGAGAGAAAAAAACGAAAGGTCAAGATGAAGTTGGGAGAAGATGACCAGTAACGTACACTTTAGGTAATTACTAAATAGAGTTCCGGTAATTACCAAAACGTGACAGAAACTAAGAGAAGTCTCAAAACCTCCAATTCCAAAGTGTATTGAAAAATAAACAATTGAACTAAATAATACTAAGTACAATTTAATCAATATGATATAAATGTGTTAATCCAAAAAAGCCAAATTGAAATATAAAGTCACAAGATGTAAGAGATAACAATGTCTTAATAGGTTTGGTAATAGCCAAAATAATTTTGGTAATTACCAAAAATCATATGATCTGGGTTAATTTGGGATTTTTAGTACAATGAGGGACAATGGGAGCCTAAAACTCAAGTCCATGGGGTTTAGTGAGGTATTGGGCCTAATGGACCCAAGGGGCATGATTGTCCAATCCCCATAGGATGGCTTTGATGAGTAATGGGTATGGATTGTGATTCGATAGGTTTGGTAGTGCCCAAACCATGTTTGGTAATTGCCTAAAAGCATATGATCTGGGGTTAATTTGGGCTTTTTAGTACAATGAGGGACAATGGGGGCCCAAAACTCAAGTCAATAGGGTTGTGTGGGGTATTGGGCCTAATGGACCCAGTTGCATGCTTGTCCAATCCCCATAGGATAGCTTTGATGAGTAATGATAAAGGATTGAGATTGGGAGAACATCCTCCACTTAATGGGTTTGGTAATCCCCTGAACATATTTGGTAGTTACCTTAAAGCATATGATTGGGGTTAATTTGGGCTTTATAGTACAAGGAGGGACAATGGGGGCCCAAAACTCAAGTCCATAGACTTTAGTGAGGTATTGAGCCTAATGGACCCAAGGTCATGATTGTCCAATCCCCATAGGATGGGTTTGATGTGTAATGGGAATGGATTGTGATTGGATACTTTTGGTAATGCCCAAACAATGTTTGGTAATTACCTAAAAGCATATTATCTGGGGTTAATTTGGGCTTTTTAGTACAAGGAGTGACAATGGGAGCCCAAAACTCAAGTCCATGGGCTTTGGTGAGGTATTGGGCCTAATGGACCTAGGGTCATGATTGTTCAATCCCCATAGGATGGGTTTGATGTGTAATGGGAATGGATTGTGATTGGATATATTTGGTAATGCCCAAACCATGTTTGGTAATTACCTAAAAGCATATTATGTGGGGTTAATTTGAGCTTTTTAGTACAAGGAGTGACAATGGGGGCCCAAAACTTAAGTCCATGGGCTTTCGTGAGGTATTGGGCCTAATGGACCCATGGTCATGATTGTCCAATCCCCATAGGATAAATGGTTTGGTTATGGTAGGTCATTACCAAAATACCTTTAGTAATTACCGTACCTAAACCCAACCGTAACTTGCACAAAAAACCAGTGACATTCCACTACAATGGAGAGGATTCTTTTTAGAGATTATTCTACCATTCCAATCCTCAATTAACATAAACATTTTTATCAATGAACATTTCATGTCATCAAAGTCATTCAATTCAATCATTTTAAAGCAAAAGAACAAGAAAAAATGAAACATTTCACCCCGATGCCACCTTGTAATATAAACCACATAAAACCACATGGATTAGGTTATCAATATAATGCCATCATCTTAAGCATATAATGCCATCATCATATATGTTATAGTCACATAATTTGAGGCCATTACCCAATTCAATTATTATTTTAGGTAATGTCCTAAAATAATTAGGTGATAACCTAAAATGTTTGGTAATATCCTAAAATAATTTGGTGATTACCTAGCATATATAGTGGTTATGGTAGGTCATTACCAAAATACCTTTAGTAATTACCTAAACCCAAAGAAAGAACTTGCACAAAAAACCAAAGTGACATTCCACTACAATGGAGATGATTCTTTTTAGAGATTCTTCTACCATTTCAATCCTCTATTAAAATAAATATTTTTATCAATGGACCTTTCATGTCATCAAAGTCATTCAATAAAATCATTTGAAAGCAAAAGAACAAGAAAAAACCGAACATTTCACCCCGATGCCACCTTTTCATATAAACCACATAAAACCACATGGATTAGGGTTTCAATATAATGCCATCATCTTAAGCATATAATGCCATCATCATATATGTTATAGTCACATAATTTGAGGCCATTGTCCATGTCAATTATTATTTTTGGTAATGCCCTAAAATGGTTAGGTGATGACCTAAAATGTTTGGTAATATCCTAATCTAATTAGGTGATTACCTAGCACATATGAGGGTCCAAAAATCAATTCCATTGGCTTTGGTGAGGTATTGGGCCTAATGGACCCAGTGGCATGCTTGTCCAATCCCCATATGATAGCTTTGATGAGTAATGATAAAGGATTGAGATTGGGAGAAAATCCTCCACTTAGTGGGTTTGGTAATCCCCTAAACATATTTGGTAGTTACCTTAAAGTATATGATTGGGGTTAATTTGAGCTTTTTAGTACAAGGAGGGACAATGGGGGTTCAAAAGTCATGTACATGGGGTTTAGTGAGGTATTGAGCCTAATGGACCCAGGGACATGATTGTCCAATCCCCATAGGATGGCTTTGATGAGTAATGCATGGGTATGGATTGTGATTGGGTAGATTTGGTAATGCCCAAACCTTGTTTGGTGATTACCTAAAAGCATATGATCTAGGGTCAATTTAGGCTTTCTAGTACAAGGAGGGACAATGGGGTCTCAAAACTCAAGTCCATGGGGTTTGGTGAGGTATTGAGCCTAAGAGACCTAGGGGCATGATTGTCCAATCCTTTAAGGATGGTTTTGATGAGTAATGTGT
This sequence comes from Beta corolliflora, assembly GCA_947648045.1. Lineage (NCBI taxonomy): Eukaryota > Viridiplantae > Streptophyta > Magnoliopsida > Caryophyllales > Amaranthaceae > Beta > Beta corolliflora. The sequence continues at coordinate 424,016 of CANSZD010002359.1, forward strand.
ATGGATTGTGATTGGATAGGTTTGGCAATGCCCAAACATTGTTTGGTAATTACCTAAAAGCATATGATCTGGGGTTAATTTGGACTTTTTAGTACAAGGAGGGATAATGGGGGACCAAAACTCAACTCAATATAAACCACATAAAACCACATGGCGTAGGTTATCAATAACCCACATCTTAAACATACAATGCCACCATCATATACGGATTAGGTTATCAATTATTATTTTAGGTAATGTCCTAATATGTTTAGGTGATTATCTAAAAGGTTTGGTAATAACCTAATCTAATTAGGTGATTACCTAACATATATAGAGGTTATGTTAGGTCATTACCAATCTTTTGTTCATACTTAAGTTTAGCTACTAGATGCAAAAAAATTCAAGCTTAGGTTATCATTAACCCACATCTTAATCATACGGTTCCTCATCAAGACAATTCTTATATTAGGTAATTTTCTAAAATGATTTAGGTTATTCCCTAAAATGATTTAGGTAATGACTTAAAGGATTGGTAATATCCTAATCTAATTAGGTGATTACTTAACATACATAGTGGTTATGTTAGGTCATGACCAAAACAACCTTAGTAATACCTAAACCCTGGCCTGCAGCACAAAAAACCAGTGACACTCCACTACAATGGAGGTCCCGGGAATGCTGCAAATTTGTTTCATTTAATTGCTAAACGAAAGTATAATCTACTCAATAAATGTAACCTAATAAAAGTGTAAAGTGCATTAATTTATTGCAATTACCTCACACACACCTTTATTTTATTTTTGGTCATGTCCAAAAAAAGTTTAGTAATTACCAAAACTTCTTTATGTTTGGTCATGTCCAAAAATATTTTAGTAATTACCAAACCACTGCAGTACCTTACACTAAAAACCAGCTCAACCTCCTATGGAGGTCGCGAAAAATCTGAAAAGTTTTTCCACTTTGTAGTTAAACTAAAGTATGAACTACTCAAATGTAAACACAAATCGTTGCATAAAAGTGTTAAGTGCATTGATTTAGAGCAATTTAATCACCAATACCGTCATTTTATTTTCTCTAAAACCCTAGTTTTTTTGGGGAAAATTTTCATAAATCACAAGTTTAATCTTACTCAAACGCACAAATGAAGATAGAAAAAGATTAATTCGTTACTATATGCAAAATAATCAAGTTAAATTACATCCATTTCTTGTACGGGTGAAGAGTTTAGATCAAAATCCATTTCGCGAACTTCAACAATGGAGGTGAAGGTTTTGGGCGAAATGGAGGTGAAGAATGGGTCGAAATGAGGGAGAAGATGGATGATAGGGTCGAATTGAGGGAGAAGGTGGAAGAATGGGTCGAATTTGGGAGAAATTCGATTGTGAAAGATGGGTGTTCTTCAGTTTTTGGTGAATAACACCAAGAAAATGAAGAACAAGGAGGAGAGAGAAAATGGGTAAAAAAAATTGGCTCCAAATTTTTTTTTCCAAACTTGAATCACTGTTTGGAAGGTGAAAAAAAAATTCTGATTTTTTCGTATTTTTTGTTTTTTATTTTTTCGATTCTCATAAAAAAAAATTCTAATTTTCTGATTTTTTCTTTTTTTTCTATTTTTATAAATATATTTCATAAATTTTGGTAAATAAACAAAATCAAAATAAATTAGTTTTGGCATTTAAAAGAAAAGGGAAAAGAAAAGAAACGGGGGCCCTACAAACAAAAATGTGTAGCTCACATTGTTTTTGTCTCCATGGCCTGAAATGAAATCAGACCATCTTAGAAATGTCTATATATAATAATAATATGACTACAACTTACAAGTAGTAATTTATCATAATCGTTGAGAAGTATTAACACTCAAACGAAGCCATATTTCTATTATGAGTATGAAAGCGCATTCGTCAACAAAAACGTGCACAAGATTGACTTAACTATGTACAAAAAAACGTGAAGTTTGCAGCGATAACACGATCTATGACACTATATTAGGTATTGCTAACCGTCAATCTTAATCAAGGACCGTGAGTTGATCCAATGCATCGCAATCTTGCATTAAGTATGATACTATTCATGCATGTCTGAATATCTGTCTGTTGTATTGAATATCCTCTTTATAAGTTGTGGGATGGGGTCGTAAATGGACGGAATAATAAAGGTCCTTTTGCAAAAGTGTTATGATATGTTCAATAGTGTCGACTGTCGAGGTTTGAATAGCTTTGCCAACTTAATTATCTTGCATATATAATGTTCCGTAATCAATACTTTAAGGACATAAATTAATGATTTAATTGATCCCTCAAAATTTGAATTTACCAACCTTAAATAAAATTGATTTGAAGATTTAATATTGTCATTAAAACTAGGGGTGTGAAAAAAAAAATCTGGTTCTTTTATCCGTTGATCGGATCCGAAATTTCGGATATCCGATCCCGGTTTCTAAGTTTCGGATAATTTGAATCGATATATTCGGAAAACATTCGGATACCAGATCGGGTACGGATCGTAATTTTAAGATAACGGAAAATCCGAAATTTATTTATTTATTTTTTATTCTACTGAAATTAGCTTTAGTTAAATAAATTGTCGGATCGTATCCGAACTTTCGAGTCGAATTCGGATTTTCGGATCGGATATAATAGGAGAAAGGTTAATTAAGTGTCAACTTGCTCTAGAATTTTTTTAAAAGAAGATTTCGGATCGGATTTGGATAGCTTTTTTCCCGATGTGAATTTTCAGATACCCGGATTTTCGAATCGGAACAGATCCGGTATCCGAAAATGCACACCCGAAATTAGAACTACTGCATCAAACTACAACCTTTTGCCTCTAATGATAAATTCAATTATCAAAACATAACATAAAAGTAGCGATCATAACTACAACTTCTGAGTACTAAAACCTTGGAAAAACCTCTCTTAGTTTGAAATTTCAATAAGTTATTTAATAAAATTCCTAGATAATAACAATCGAGTAATTAGGGTTCATTTATTTGACTGGTTATTTCACCAAATACCCCCGACAAATAAATTTATTCACCAAATACCCCCACTTTTTTCAAAATTCACCAAATACCCCTGACTTTAAAAAAAATTCACGAGATACCCTTTTGTTGACAGACGTTAGTCCTCCGTTAGCGTTTATTTACAAGTTTGCCCTAAGTCAACCTAATTAACCCTAAGTCAACCTAATTAACCCTCTCTCTCCCCTAACCCACAGCCCCCCACCCCCCAACAACCCAACTACACCAAAGACCAACCCACCACCCAACAACCCCAAAGACCACCCAGCCCCCCAACAACCTCCCCCACAGCCCCCCCCTTCCCCCTCCCCCGCAGCCCCCCTCCCCCGCAGCCGCAGCCCGCGTCTTCCCCCTCCCTCATCCCCCTCCCCCCAGCCTCCCCCTCCTCCTCGTAGCTCCCCTCCCCTACGCCCGCATCCGCGTCTTCCCCCTCCCCATCCCCCCGCAGCCCCGCAGCCCGCAGTCTCCCCCCCCCTCCTCGCAGCCGCAGCCGCGCCTCCCCCTTCGAATCCCGAGCTCGCGTCTCCCCCTCCTCGCACCTCGCAGCTCGGCGAAATATTCCTTCGAAAAACGCAAAAGGTAAAGAACGCCTAGGTGAAATACTCCTTCGAAAAACTCGGCTGCGTGCAGGGGGAAGGGGGCCAGGCAGGGACGGAGGGGACTACGTACGTGGGAGGGGGGCCGCGGGAGGGGGACGGGGCCGGGCAAGGTGGGAGGGGGCCGCGGAGTGGGAGCTGCGTGCGGGGGTGGTCCGCGGGAGGGGAGCCGTGTGGGGGAGGGGTCACCGCGGGGGGGTGGGGCCGGGGGCCGGGGTTGGGGTTTGGTTAGGGTTACTTAGGTTTTTAGGGTTAATTATTGTTTTTAGGATTAATTAGAGTTGTTTAGGGTTAATTACAATTTTGAGGGTTAATTAGTTAATTAGTTAACGGATCACTAACGTCCGTTAGCCAAAAAGGGCATTTTTGGTATATTTTCAAATGTCGGGGGTATCTGGTGAATTTTTTTAAAGGTCAGGGGTATTTGGTGAATTTTGAAAAAAGTGGGGGTATTTGGTGAATAAATTTATTTGTCAGGGGTATTTGGTGAAAAAACCGTTTATTTTATTTTGTATAACTGCTAGTAAAATATTATAATATTGTTAAATTTTAAGAGGCCTATTGTTGAGGTTTCGTACCGCAACAATTCAAGGCGCAATGATAGGCTTCGAATATATTGTTGCGGTTAAAAAATCACAATAGGTTAACATAATGTTGCGATTCTAGCCCAGAACCGCAATAAGAGGTTAAATATTTTTTTTGCAAAAAACTAGGAATATTGAGATAAAAATATTGGCTAATGAAACTAAAACATTCATCACGTTCAGATTAGAAACTAAAATTGAAACTAACATCAGATCTTGAAAAGGAAACTAAACTCAAATAAAACCAACATCAAATGTTGAAAATGAAACTAACATCACAAACTCTAACATTATATTCCTTGATTCCTTCCAAAAAGATTACAATAAATGATAGGCGTGTCGCGCACCTAACAAAAATAAATAACCTAACTAATCCTCCTAACTATGTAGTAGGGTAAGTCAGAGTCGATCCCACAGAGAGAAAGTTGTTCTATGATTAGCCCTTAAGTAATGGTAAGACTAAAGTAGATTTAATATCAAGAATAATGGTGGAATAAACTATACTAATCAATCTATAAATAAAAGACTCTATAGTTAAGTATCCCCACTAGCATGAATTAATACAACAATAATTTCTACACCAAACTAGTCAATTAAATGCTCACAAGGAAAAGTACACCCTATAAAATACCATAAACCTCTCCCGAGTATCTATGGCTTCTCTAATATGCACTCAAGCCTACTCCCGTGGAATCATGCAAATTAAAGACATTAAACGCGGCACTCTAACTTCCTAACAATCCATTCTACCTACTCCCGTGGAGAACTTCATGTCCTTAATTGAAATATTCAAATCCGTCAAAACCCAACTCCCGTTGTGATCAAGACAAAGAAATCATAACAATACTAGTTATCCCTAATCTAGTATTGGAATATGCACAATCAATTAAGCAAGAACAATTCAACAATTAGTTTGGGAATTTAAAGAAATAATCATGAATTAATTCACACTAGGGTTCAACTTAACCATAGATTACAAAACTATGTAAGCATAATTGAAATAAATAAAGAAAATAGAGAAGAATAATGAAACATCATAATATAAAACAAGAAGAAAAGAAGAAGAAAAGAGATACTTGAATTAATGGAAGGAAGGTGCAGTCTTGATGAACAATGGAGATCTACAAGTTTCTCTCTCTAACTTCTCTCTCTAAAAACCCTAAGTATAAACTAATAATGATGATATAATTTCTAAGCTGCTCAAAATAATGTTTTTAGTCCTATTTATAAGCTAAGATTAATATAAACCGACATAAGTTAGGTCACGCGGAAGATACGACATTACAGCAGGTTGCACGGGCAAGCAACATATTGCACGGGCGTGCAAGGTCATGCACGGTCGAGCGAAATCTCGCTCGGTCGTGCGAGCGAGGCAGAAGCTGCAGTGACTTTTGATTGCAGGTTGCACGGCCGAGCAGATATCCGCACGGACGTGCGGTCGAGACAGTGGCTTCAGCTCAACTTTGAACATCTATAACTTTTGATCTAGAGCTTTGTTTCACACATGCAATATATCGTTGGAAAGCTCTTGAAGTCTAGTTTCCAACCCAGTTGGAATTACCTCATTATCATTCTTGAGTCAAAAGTTACGAGTGAAATAGTGAAGAGGTGTCATATTTCGCACAAGTACACAAAGTCATGTGTATCTTCTTCACTTTCAATCCGTTTTGGGCACATGATATATCGTTTTGAAGGTCATCTACACGCCTAAATCATCATGTCCTCAAATAGGAGTCCAAAGTACCTGAGATTACATCAAAAGACCAAACAACCCGTGAAAGCATCGTAGCTTACGAAAATGGACCTAAATATGCATAAATGCAAGTAAATGCTCTAATACTACATGAAAATGCACCCTAATATGCAACTAAATGATGTTAGAATATGCACTTATCAAACTCCCCCAAGCTAAACCATTGCTTGTCCCCAAGCAATAAGACATAAATATTGGAAAAGAAAGACGACCTACAATATAGGACTACAAACGGGGCTAAACACTCAACCGAAAACACAAGAGATAAAATCACTACACAAACCAAGCATCAATACAAGCTCGAACAAAGCCGCATAGCATGCCATGGATCGCAATCGACTCTCCAATCATACCACATATCATCTCTCCCAATTTGGATTTAACCAAACCTGACAGACCTCACTATAGTCATGTGCGCTCAAATCTCTCATGTGTTTAAAGGATAAATGATAACACTCAACCTAAAACAAGTCGACTCGGTATGAAACATAAACTCTTTAACTTTGACTTTTTGACTCACTTAATACTCAACAATACAATACACAATGATCAAGAGGACTTTTAAGGGTTGTAATGGGGTTGAGGTTTAAGGTATGGAAAATAATTTGGGAATTGTGGTGGAAAAACCAAGAAGGGGGAGCATTATATAACTCGAAAACATGACCAAGAAAGGTCACAACAACTCCGTGCAACAACCAATAATCTCCAAATATAATCAACAACACTTTTCACTCAAGAAATTCAATCATAACCCTTTTTATTTCACTTTATTCACAACTTTTTTTTCGACTTCTTTTTCATTTCATTTTTCACCTTTTTTTTCTTTTTTTTTTCGAACTTTCAATTCAATTTCAAAGCTCACTAAACATACTTTTCCATCCTTCTAAACTACAAATAGAGCACTTCAATTCAATACAAACCAAACCAAAACTAATACTCGCTCCCCCAAGCTAGGCTTAGGACAAATATCGAATGAGGCCAATGGCTTGTAATGTAGGTAGCAATCAAACATAGTCGAAAGGCTCGGCGGGGTTAGAGGAAGGATAATATGAAAACAAGAATAACTCGGAGCCGAGATCATGAAATAGAATGCCTCAATCATATCAAAATGTATGCACTAGCAAATATCAAGGAGTACTAAGTCGAAATCAAGATCAATGCGACAACTAAGGAACTAATCACACATGAAAGAACATAACCGACACGTATACGTCGGCTTATAGGCACGTAAGCTCACTTAGTTTAAGGTGTCTCGCACAATAAAGTTAAATCGAGCGAGAGAGAGATCAATCAATCTTACCACAAACAATCAATTGCGAAACAATCGTGCTATGAAGAATCATGAACAAGATGAATTATGCTTAGGAATTGTAGTAAAATATCGGCAAGGTTCTCAATAAGTGCTAGCAATAGTCCCATAGATGCAACTAAAATGACATGAAATCTAATATGAGATGAAATATGCCAATGCAACTATGAAAGCAATACAATGTTTTTGGTTACACGTAAACTCCCACTCCTAGTGAGCGGTACAAACCATGCAACATCCTACGAAAGCAATGAAAAAAAAAAAACTACTCTAGATGCAACTAACATGCGCTAAGTAATGATGACAAACATCCTCCCCCAAGCTAAATGACACATTGTCCTCAATGTGAACAAAGAGGAATTAAATGAGGGAGAGGTACAACTTACAAAAGGGGTGGGTAATCAAAGGGAGTGTCAAAAAGCATCGACACCTCCACCACAATCGATAGTTGTAATGAGGCGGTGAACTTAGCCAAAAAAAATTGGCTATGCTTGTACCTAGCAACAGACTTCGTCACACATTAGCAAAGTTAGTCAAACGAAAATAAATAAAAAAATGAACAAAGTCGGGTTGCCTCCCAATAAGCGCTGATTTAAGGTCTTGCATGACCGTTTAAGACTAGTAGATCACTCATAATAGTTCAATGCTCTAAGAAGCTTATCATATGTTCCTGCAAACATCTCGGAGCATATTATATAAGAGTGGAAAGGAAAAATGAAAAAAATTAGTACTAAAAAATTACTAAAACTACAAAAAGAAAAATCAAAGGAAAAATTATATTTACAAGAAGAAGAAAAAGAAAAATTGTTAGTCTTTTTACATGACTCAAAAGAAGGAAAAGAAACTAAATTTACATTATTTACATTATCATAAAAGTCATTCAAGAAGGGAGGAAGAAGGAACGATGGAGGATATAATATAGGGGAAGAAGGAATAAGATCAAGTTTTTTTAGAAAAAGGAACATGAGACTCAAAAACTATAAGGTGGACCGATAAAGACTCATAAATCACTTCACTCTCGACTTGACTTTCCTCCAAAGAGGAAATTTCAACAAAGGGCTCTTCCTCCTTTAAAATATCCATCACATTGCTCTCTCCTATAATTTGATCATCATCCTCATAACTCTCATTCTCTATACAACCGGCATCATCAGCATCATAAATATACGGTTGGGATGAGAATTTTGAGTGTAATAATCAAATTCATATTGGGGTGAGGGGTTAAAATCATTCACTAACGTCACATCACACGAAGAAAAATCATGTGAAGTAGATTGACAATTTGAGCAATAAGGAGGTGTTGTAATATGCATCTCGGATGAAAAGGATGGTCTAGAAGATAAAGACATATCCCACTCATAATTATTCTGAGCCAACCACTCAATTTGATCCCAACAATAATCAGGTGATTGAGATAGAATAAGAATAAGAATATAATAATAATAATAATAATAATAATAATAAGAATAAGAATAAGAATAAGAATATAATAATAATAATAATAATAATAATAATAATAATAATAGTAATAATAATAATAATAATAATAATAGTAATAATAATAATAATAATAATAATAGTAATAATAATAATAATAATAATAATAATAATAACAACAACAACAACAACAATAATAATAATAATATAAATAAAAATAATAAGTTGTAGTCTGAACTGAACTGAACTGAAATGAATAAGTCTGAACTGAACTGAACTGAACAGAAATGAATAAGTCTGAACTGAACTGAACTGATCTGATCTGAACTGAAATGAAATGATTTTTCATTTATTCAGTCCAAAAGAACATAGCCTTAGTCACCAAACTTCCCTAATAATAACTAAACTACCTAAATATGATTTTCCTAATAATAGTATAATACCTTTACTCATTACAATTTTCGGCATGAGATTTGCAGGGAAGTTTTGTGGGTCCCTCAATGATGAATATGCTCTTCAACATATTAAAGACAACAGTGAGATGTTTGCTAGCATACTCTACAACCTCTATAGAATAACAAATCTTATGTTCGAGTCAGAAGAAGAGCTAAGAGAATTGAGATCATTTTCAAGAAGTTTGCTTGCAGAATGCTGCTTAAGTAGTAAGCCTATAAATGATGGTATCATGATGTGGCCGCATCTCCAAGAAGGGGTAATTTTCCTTTGCTTAAACATATGCAACATGAGTATGAAGCAATGGTAGATCCAACAAACTTTAGATGTTGGTGCAAATTAACCCAAAAAAATTGCTGTTAAAATTTATATTTATTCCTTTTTTTTTTTGGAAATATCATACTTTATGAGAGTTCCAAAGCAACAGTACTTTGTTCTCATCAAAATTTTGCATGAACCTAGCATATAGTATCTCTGTTTCTAAATAATAGTTACACTTTCACTTTTCACTCATCATCGATGCAAAACTTTGAAAATTAATATCTCGAATTTTGTATTTGTAAAAATTATAAAAAATTAATATTCCAAAAGACATATTGTGACGAATCAAAAAGATCTCACTTGACTATATTTTTACTTACCTACAAATCACAAATGATAGTCAAATTAGAATTCATGAACAAAGTGTCAAAAGTCAAAGTGTAACCATTATTTAGAAAATGAAGTAGTATTCCATTTATAAAATCAAAGGAAATTAAAAGAAACAGATGAAGCTACTCGCTTTGTGGGTGATATTATAGGTCTTTTTTTACTTATAATAAGCAAGTTGATCTAAGTGACTAAAAGATAACTTTAAATTAGAGTTTCCAAGTTCAATTCAAAATTTAATGAGTATATATTTTTCAATAATTTCAGATAAGGTCCTATAATTTTGATTAGAGCTTCTAAGTTCAATTCAAAAATTACAATAAGTTCATATAAGTGTCATCAAGCTCATATTAGAGGTGAAAACAAAAAACACCCTTGATACAATATTCATATCATCAAGTGTACCCATTCCGAATTTCACTCCAATCTAATGATCAGTAGCTGCCAATATATCTCGCGGTAAAAAAAAACGTATTGTTTTGGGGTATATTGAGGTTCAGCCTCCGGTTCATGACATTTTTATTAAAAAAACTTACTTGTAAAGAGTCTTGCGTAAGACGCATCTCAGTCATTTAAAATGACTAAGATGCATAGGTCCTGTTATCAGTTTATAGTCATAAACTATCAGTTTATGGGGCTTAAATTAATAGATGTTTTGGGTTAAATTGATGTCTAAGTTTAACTATTAGATGTATGGGTTAAACTGATAGATGTTTGGGTTAAACTAATAAATGTCAGACATAAACTAATACTCATCTCAGTCATGTCTTGGATTGAGACCGTCTCATGCAAGACTTTTCGATATTCTTGATAGAGGCATGTTGTGAATTAATTAGTTACTTTGTTAATTTTTTTGCTGTATACTTGTGTGCTCTTTTTATATAAAAAAATAAATTTATTTTTTATTCATGGGGTAGATTGAACGCGAACTCCTTGTTCCTTGGATGGCTCGCATGGAGCATTTAGATCACAGGAAGTGGATTGAAGTAAACGAGGAGAGCCTTCTTTGGTTAGGAAAAGCCTCATTTTATAGGTATTAACTCAATTTAGAAACAACTTATAAAGTAATTATTCTTAGCTTGTAAGCATTTAACATGCATCTGATGCATGGGATTTTTTGTGACAGGATATCATGTCTAGATAACATGGATTTGCTTCAACTTGCTAAACAAAATTATGAGTACCGACAAATGATTTACAAAAAAGAGTTAGTAGAGCTCATAAGGTAACGATTTCAATCAAAACTACGTTTCATATAGGCATTAACATTTCATGTTCCACATTAACATCTTTGTTTATCTTTTTTTTTTTCATAAGAATATCAAGTACGTAATAATCATATTGTGTAAAATATCCCGTTCAAGCCACTAGAATTACATTCCTAGCATATGTTGTAACATAATGATGATACATTGTAACATTGATTTATGTTTATATCTCATCCGTTGGCATCTAATCATAAGTTTTAATGATAACTAGGTGGTCCAAAGTTTGGGGCCTTACGGATATGGGCTTTGCACGAGAGAAAACCACGTATTGCTACTTTGCTATTGCCTCTAGCTCAGACTTTCACTATGATTCCGACATTCGACTAGTTGTAGCAAAGAGTGCCGTGCTCATAACCGTATTTGATGACTTCTTTGATATGGAAGGATCACTTGATGATTTGCAAACACTTGCAGAGGCAGTGCAAAGGTATATTTCCCTAGCAGCCTAGCTAGATACGCTTACTATATCTATGAGTGTAAATATATGTTAATATATTTAGTCTCCCTATTTAGATTTATGTAAAATATATTTACACTAATAATATCCTCAGTTTGTCTCTTTTTATAGGCCATGTAAATATTGGTGATTACACTTTAGCCGTTAATTACCTTTTTATCAATATTGAAAATAATTATATGAAAATATTTCTTAAATTTATATATATCTTTAATTCGATATATAACAAATTAGAAGGTATTGAAGGGTAAAGTAAAGTTTAAATAAACCTTACATGCATGCTTTATAAACAATGATGGAGGGAGTACTAATTTTGAGCAGGTTGAATTTTTAATTATATTAAGATATTTTATTTGTTGTTGTATATGCAGATGGGATAATAAAGGCTTAAGAAGTCATAGCAAGATCCTATTTGACGTCCTTTATAACTTTGTGGATGAAGTAGCAAAGAAGTACCATGACCAACATAAAATCGACATAACCGATAATCTTCGAAAAATGGTACGTACGTAATCTCTTATAGAGACCATTGCTTGGTTTTCTTCATTACATTTATTGCTTAAAACACTCACATTTCTTTGTATATTTTGTATATGAAGTGGTATGAAGTGATTGCTTCATGGCTAACTGAAGCAACATGGAGCAAAACTGGAGAAATTCCATCAATGGCTTCCTACTTGGATACTGGGATGATATCTATAGCTGCACATGTATTGGTTCTTCAAGCCTCATGTTTTACGCCTTCAAACTCTAATCCTTGCCATCATGGTCTTAACCCCTCCCAATATGAAGCAATTACTAAACTCCTGATGACATCGTGTCGTTTGTTGAATGACATCCAGAGCTATGAGGTAATTTATTATATACTCTTGTTAACATATTTGTCTTAATAGACGTTCTAATTTATTAACTTCAATTGCTGCTAATCAATAAAAGATTTAACACCATGAAAATCTCATGGGGGATTATCTTTCAACATAATTAACCTCCAATTTAACGCTTTCGGGCCAAATGACATTATGCCCTAATATTTTGTGTGATGTGTCACGCACAACCCATGATAGTGTGACATTATGTGCACCGCCATACATGTGTTGATAATAATCGTGTTTGTGTTGTCACTAGCTTTAGAAACTCTCATCAATTTCCCCATATAAGCATCGTCGATAACCTCATTTATGCTAATCACCAATCCACATCGTACTATCAACTAATAATGTGGCGCATCACATATAAGAATTATTGTAATTATGATTAAGACAATTTTTGGGTTCTTAATTTATTACATCTTTTTATTTTTTCAAATTTCTTGATTGAAGATATGATATATGGGCGTGAACCTAATACTACATCCATGTCTAATTTTGCAGAAAGAGGTCAAGGATGGAAAAATCAACTCAGTATTGCTACACTTGAAAGAAAACCCAAAGGCTAATATTGAAGATGCAGTTAATTATGTAGAAAACATACTTGAAGAAACCAAAATGAAATTACTTGAACATGCCTTAATGATGGATGGAATTGATGATAGTTTTCCAAGGCCTTGCAAGATGCTGCACTTATCAGCACTGAAAGTGTTTCAAATGTTCTTCAACTCAGCCAACCATTTCGACTCGAAGGAATCCCTTCTTAATGACATCAACAAGGCTATCTTTGTTCCTTTTGAAGATCATACTTCTTTCAATCTTCCAAAGCCTCTAACGTTTCCTTCTCGGCCCAATAAAATGCATTCAATGGTCAATTCTCATTACAGTATAAACTTGAAAAACTTTAGCAAGAGCACAAAATTGACGATGCATCAGATTCCTTTGAGTATATCGTTGAAAAGCCACCAATTAATAAGGATGAAGAATGTACCACCTTCTTGCAGCCTACGTTTCGCTTGTTGATATATCGATTTAAGGGTAAAAGTTTTTAAGCCGAATCTTCTGTCCCACAAGCTTCTATACCATTTGTGTGTCATTCATGTTGGAAGTGCTCCCAAAATTATAGGAACATTTCTTAGTTAAGAGTAGTTGAGTAGTTCCTAAGGTCTAGCAATATGTTAGTGGGTTGTTTATTAAATAATTTAGCATCTGTTAGTATAATCTTGTTATGTAGTATAGGAGTAGGTCTCATCCATTAGGCCACTACCTAGTCATGTACTCATGTGCCTAGATTTTAGATTTGTTAGGTTTATTCCTAAGCCTATTTAAGGCCTCATGTAGTTTCATTAATTGAAATGTAATGAGCAAGCAGTAATACTTAATTCTCTCATTTTTACCTCCACTTTTAAATTCTACAATTGATACCATAGTAATAAAAACTAAAGTAATAAATTGTGGGATGGAAGATTTAGCTTCAAATTCTTCAACGAACACAATACATAGGTGTGATAGACTGATAGGAACAATATTGTACTTGTCTTGGAAAAGACTAGTATTGTTATATAGCTTATGTATACATGAAACTACAATAAATAAATATAATTAGCGATGTAAATTAGCTTATGTATAATTGTATATAGCTTGTGTTGGAATCGAAAGAATGTGCTAGAAAAATTTGTATGACACAAAAGTTTTCATGTCATTCCATTATATTATCACAAAAAAAAAATGCAATGGAGATGTTGATTCCAATTTTAGTTCCATATTTTCATGTCTTCCGGTCGAATGCTGAACTAGTATTGAATATGTATGATTTAGAGAAGGTAGGGGGTAATATGTCACGCAGGCCCGGCCCTGTACAAGTCCAAAATGGGACTTAGAACAGGGCCACACATTCTAAGGGGCCCCAAATTTTGAAAAAAAAAAAATCAGTACTTCTTCTCTGAAATCACGCTCACAAGTCACAACAACAGTACTGTACTCCTTCTCTGAAATCACGCTCACAATACAGATACCTCTGAACTTTTTATCTCACTTCTTTCTCTCTCCTTACTTTTTCCCCTAAACATCTGAACTTTTTTTCTCTCTTCTTAGCTCTTTTTCTCTCTCTCCTTTACAAACTACTAAAAATCAATACTACTTCTATGAACTACTTTTATGAAGCTACTAAGAATCACATCACCAATTTCGGTGAAAATAGAAATATTATTGTTTTAATAGAGAGGAGTGCAAGAAAGGATGCACTTAATCCGGCGAACACCATTTTTCGGCGACGATAACGAAGATTTGGATCTGGAATCTGGAATTCGGGTTTGATGGAATTGAATCTGATTTCTTTTCTCTTGGTCTTTCCTGGTGTAAGCTCTTCGTTCGTCTTTATTTTGTTGAGTTTAAGTTATTTTTGTTGAATAATGTATCTTGGTTGTTCTTCCTTGTTTTGCCTTTTAGTTTCTTCTAGGTTCTCTTTGGGTGCTTTGTTGCACTCATATTACACTAAACAAAAAAAAACGTAATTCTAATAAAAGTAGTTACTGTGCATAGTCTCATTTTGGTGCTTTGTCGGTGTAATTCTAATGTAGTTCTAAAAAGATGTAATTCTAATAAAAATGGTTACCAAAAAATGTAATTCTAATAAAAGTGGCATGTTTTTATGATTTGGGTGCTTTGTCGGTGTAAACTGAATGAAAATGTAATGGTTTTATGAGACATAATTGTTGCGAATTCTAGAAACCTGTGAGATAGTTTTTACAGGTATTACTCTGTATTCTATCCTTTTTTAAAAAATTGGGCCTTTGAATTTCTTTTGAAACAATTTAAAAACCGGTAAGATAGAGTTTACAAGGGCCTAATTTTCGACATCAGCACAGGGCCTCAATATTGTTTGGGCCGGGGCTGATGTCACGTTATGAATTTCTGATGTTAACACATAACCAAAAAGAGATTTAAATTTAGGAAAAATTTCATAAAACTACTTTTTATTATCAATTTTTTTTTTTCATAAAACTACCTTTTCAAATTTTATTTCAAAAAACTACCTTATATAAAAAAATTCTTTCAATATACTACCATTTTACCGTAAATGGGGTCTAATCACTAATAATTGAGTTACCGTAAATTGTTTTTCTTTCTTCCCCTCTCGTTTCTCTCTTCTTTTCTCGCTACCCCACCGGCAGCAACACCTACGGCGATTGTCATTTATTGATTAATATTAAATATAAACGTAAAATAGTAGTATATTGAAAGAAATTTGTTATATAAGGTTGTTTTTGAAAGAAAAATTTTAAAAGGTAGTTTTTGAAAGAAAAATTTTAAAAGGTAGTTTTTGAAAAAAGCTGGTTATAAAAGGTAGTTTTTTGAAATTTTTCCTAAAATTTATTATGAACAAAAGTTGAGGGTTCGGTAACTTGAGTAGTGATAAAACGCT
The DNA here is from genome assembly GCA_947648045.1 of Beta corolliflora. NCBI lineage: Eukaryota > Viridiplantae > Streptophyta > Magnoliopsida > Caryophyllales > Amaranthaceae > Beta > Beta corolliflora. Next base: position 439,812 of record CANSZD010002359.1, read on the forward strand.
CTTTGTAAATGGGTAGTTTGTCCACTCACAATAAATTTTTTTACTTTTTTCCAAAAAGTTACATTTATGTAATAAAAAAAACTTTATGATTAAATAAAAATATAAAAAGGTAACTTTTTGTCAAAAAGTAAACATGTGATCTCAGCCAAAAAGTAAAAAGTTGCATCGATTTGTGTGTCTCGTTCGACTTTTGTCCCAAAAAAGTACAATTGTTTATTTATAAAAACCTTTATTTGTGTGTTCAACACTGATTATTGATAAATTAACCCCTGTTTATGTGTTTGATACACTTATTATTGCTAAACTAACCCCTGTTTGTGTATGTAGATATGCTGAAATGACAATATTGTCCCTGTTAAACATGCGATCTTTGCCAAAAAGTAAAAATTTGCATCGATTTGTGTGTCTCATTCAGCTTTTGTCCCCAAAAGTACAATTGATAATCTATAAGAACCCCTATTTGTATGTTCAAGATACTGATTATTGATAAATCAACCCCTATTTTTGCGTTTGATACACTTGTATTGTTAAATTAACCCCTGTTTATTCCTGTGAGTGGACAAACTGCCCGCTCACTGTGAGCATTTAGCATTTCTCCAGTAATTTTGCCACTTTAGTGACCAATTTTGTCTTATATCCAAATTGTTCAAGCCCACGTGGCCACATGCAAAAAATTTAGAATATACCGCTATCTGGAGTTCTTATTAATAATATATACCTATGCGTCAATCATACAAAGAAAAAGAACTATTTTCTTATATGCTTAGGAGAATATACTATTTTGATATGTAATACTTCCTCCATTCTTTTTCTATTGCAACAATTGAGTTTTCACGCTTGCCAATACACAACTTCAACTATTAATATTATCTTTCATTACTTTTTTGTAAATATTTCACAAATTTGATATTTTGAAAGTTAATATGGAAACGAATCTCAAGCAAGCACATGATTATTATATTTTTCCTGCGTAAAAATTGATGTGTCGTATTTTTATAAAGGTTTTAGGTGCATTTAGGTTGAATTTTAGGAACATTTAGGTGCATTATAGTTCATAATTGCATACTATTACTTAATCTGTGAAATATTACTTCTTTCGTGTGTTTTTGGTATTCTTTGATGAATTTCAGATATTGAGAACATAATTGGAGTATTATCCGACAAGCTTGAGTAATTAGGAGCAATTGGAAGCAAGCTACTACGTTGATAAGGATCATTTTGTATATCTTTGAGTGCAAATTGGAGCTAAAACGAAGTTGGAATTTGATTAAAGAATTGTGGAAATTGAGTCATCTTTCTTTTCCAATGTCTATGTCTAATTGCTTGAAGACAAGCAATGGTTTAGCTTGGGGAGTTTGATGTGTCGTATTTTTATATAGGTTTTAGGTGCATTTAGGTTGCATTTTATGAACATTTAGGTGCATTATAGTTCATAATTGCATACTATTACTAGTTGATTCTAGACTATGAAATAGCTACACAATCCAAATATCAAGAGAATCTATGTAACTAATAGATAAACAAATAACAAAATATGACAAACTCGATGAATATGATAATTAAAACACTAAGATTAAGCATCACCACTAATATGAATTGATCAAAACATAACTCACATCTCATTTATTCAATTATAGCTTAGACGAGATTGACATTCCCTTATTACTCAGTAATAAAGCACATTTGCAAACCGAAACTAAATCCTCGGTTATTCCTCAATACCTAGAGCTCACTTTCGTGATAGCAAAAGGCCTAACTAACATGTATGTTTCCTATTTTCATGGCTTACACATATAATTAGAAGCATTAAGAACCAATGTCAAATAATTCCCGAGTTCTAGTTCTCACCTATTTTCATGGGAGAATTCAAATCAATAACAAGATTATCTAAATTAAGACCCAACTTTCGTTGATGAACTCAATTAATAAAATAACAATTTAGCTTCAAATAAATAACTCTTAATCCCAACTCCAACTTTCATTGATAATATAAAACTAGGGATAAATCAAGATGCAAAATTGACAACAAGAACAATCTTAGCAAACCCTAAACATATAAGTCAATAACATGGGAATTAGAGACAATTCATATGATCAATCCATACTAGCTAGGGCTCAACTCAATCCTAGATAAAAAGACTACTCACTTAAAAACATAATTAAGTAAAACAAAAGAGAAGGAAAAAGAATAAAACTTAATTAATAGTGCTTGAATGAAAGATGAATCTCCAATCTTAAATCTCCAAAATAGCAATAGCAAAACTAGGGCAAATATGGAGAAACTAGAGAGAAAACCCTAAGAACCAAAATAATGTCAAACGTGAATAAATAATAGATAATAGATACTCTAACCTAATTAGAAATCCTCCAATATAAAATTACATCTCCTAATACTAGTAGGAAACCAAGTTACAAGACAAGGAAAGCCAAATAAATGATTAAAGATGCGGAATTAAAGTAATCCGCACGCGTGTAGGAAGCCTCAGCAAAACTGGGCCAACTTCCGAAGCCCATATCTCTCAGAATATAACTCGCCTTGGGCCGTGCAACCTGTCGTTACAAAGCTATTCAAGCCTACTTTCCAATGCCGCTGGAATTATCCAATTATCAATGTCGAATCAAAAGTTATGGATAAAAGAGTCACACATAACTCAATTTCCACAATTCTTTAATTAAATTCCAACTTCGTTTTAGCTCCAATTTGCACTCAAAGATATACAAAATGATCCTTATCAACGTAGCTTGCTTTCAATTGCTCATAATTACTCAAGCTTGTCGAATAATCCTCCAATTATGTTCTCAATACCTGAAATTCATCAAAGAATACCAAAAACACACGAAAGGAGTAATATTTCACAGATTAAGTAATAGTATACAATTATGAAATATAATGCACCTAAATGTTCTTAAAATGTAACCTAAATGCACCTAAAACCTATATAAAAATACGACAATAAAAAAATTACAATAGATTGTTGAAGGGTGGTGAGTGAATAGTATAAAAATCCCATTATTGCAATAGAAAAAGAACGGGAAAGTACTTCATATGTATATATATCTTTGAACACTTATCATAGTTCATACAACTCCCACCCTGAAGGTTACAAAGTAATAGTTAGATCAGACGCCTTATGGCAATACCAGAATGCATAACTTTCATAACAAAATTGCCTTATTATGCATTCTGGCAGTATCTTTATTTCTACCACAAACTTTAACGGGCTGATGGAAGGGATTCTGATTGAAGAAAATAGGTAAACATGGAAAGCGAGCTACTGGGTTTGAATATAGGCACAGCATGGCCAGCTCCTCTGAATGTAGCAAACGTAACGCCCTCATATTCTTGATACCACCCACTCACCTGAAAAACGTCCAAGTCAAACTCTTTTATTGGTGAAAGCAACAACTTGTAAAAAGGTCATATAATATTAATCAGAATATAAGTGTTACATAACCTCGAAAAATAACAATTTAAGTGCACATTTTGTTTCAAGGGAAGTAAGACGTATATTCTTCCTTTGTCGTCCACTATTAGCCTGAAGTTTTGGATTAATGGTTTATAAAATGACTATTTTATGCAAAAAAAATATTTTATGCCTTATTTTTCTTCAAAGTCTGACTTAACACATGTGCCAACGCAAATTAGGTTGACTCGTCTCTATTCAATTTTATATACTTTTATAGAATATAAAATATATATTCTATCACACTTCTATTTTATTGCAAGTTGTCGTGTCTACTTTTTTTTGATGGGGAGAAAAAAACCTTAAGTTACCCTCCTTAATCCGGAGGCCAACCTAAAATATCCTTGCGGATGAGAAGTTCGTCGTGTCTACGTGGAGAGGTTTTGGGTAGGGTCTGAATGGGGTAAATTTGGGGGGAAAAAAGAAGAGAATTATTACCAAAATTATACAGTACCAAGAACCAAATTAATTTACGGACAAAAAATATCAAGATGAACAAAGGGGAAAACAGAGGGTATACCTGTTTCTCATGGTACCATGGCCTCCAAGGTTTAGTAATGGGTAAACCAAGAGCATTGAGACTGTATCTTGTAGACAATACAGGAACTCTTCCATCTGTATCCCCACTATTATAACAAAAAAAAAAAGTAAAATATATATACAAGCAACAAAACATTAGGTTTACGTAATGATCATGTATTTACAATGAATAAAATATGGAGTACAACAGAACATGTACGAAAGTACCTGTACACCCATATTCTAAGTCCAGCACCAATTAACTTCTTGTAAATAGGAAGTACAGATGGCTTTGAATCTGCCCAGTTACTAAATATTGTTAAGCTGCACCAAACATTAATAACAATGTCAAGATATATACCCTTTTTCAAAAACATAAAAATATTGCACTCTAGTATAAGATAGATGTTGTATAATTACTTGCATATGCTCCAATTCTTCAGCTGAACACCATCGCTAACATGAAGAGCTTTTTGAACATCTGGTCTATTATAGTAAGCTCTTGCATAATCATCCAAGCAAGGGTCATAACCACCCATGATCCTCGGCATCTATGATTTATTCACGGAGAACGAACGAAGGAGGATTACGTTAGATAGTGAGCTTATGCCTCTTATTTTGGCTTGAAAATGTAGAAAAGTAACCTTTGTATTAGCTTTTAGCACGAGATCATTTTCTTCTCATTTTAGGTAACAAGATCATTTTGAGACAACTAGTCTCTTATAGTGAGATCGTCTCACATGAGTGTTATAGGTAGGACAACGTATTAGTTATTACTTATTACAACAATAGCATTTGAAGTTAAGCAAAATAAGTATAAAATTACCCATATATTAATTATTAGAATATAATCCTTGAGTATTATTCCTAACCATAATGTCAATATATACAAAGTACAATAGGGAATATTCTACATAATATACTCCTAACTATAATAGGAGAGATACACTAAATAATACAAGATTATTTACATAGTCTAACACACCCCCGTAGTCGAAGCGGGAGGTGGACGTATGCTGAGACTAGCGCAAAAATCATCAAAAAGAATGCGAGGAAGTCCTTTGGTAAAGATATCCGCTATTTGATAGCGGGAAGGAACATGATGGACACGGACTTCACCTTTTGCAACTTTTTCACGCACAAAATGAATATCCATTTCGATGTGCTTAGTGCGTTGATGTTGAACTGGATTACCTGTCATGTAAATGGTGCTAATGTTGTCACAGTAAACCAAAGTAGCTTTACGAATGGGACAATGTAATTCCAAGAGAAGATTGCGGAGCCAACAAGACTCAGACACCACATTGGCCACCCCTCGGTACTCGGCCTCGGCACTGGATCGAGACAGAGTAGGTTGCCGCTTAGCAGACCAGGAGAGTAAGTTATCGCCCATAAAGATGCAGTAGCCGGAAGTAGAACGGCGGGTGTCAAGGCACCCTCCCCAATCAGCATCAGTGTATGAGATAAGACCAGTGAGAGAGGAGGGATACAAGTGCAAACCAAGGTCTAAAGTACCTTGAACATAGCGCACAATGCGCTTAAGAGCCTGCAAGTGAGCATCACGAGGATCATGCATATAGAGACAAACCTGTTGTACTGCATAAGAGATGTCAGGGCGGGTGAAGGTCAAGTATTGCAAGGCCCCTGCTAAGCTACGATACAAGGTAGGATCTGATATGGGAGCACCCGCATTTGCACCCAATTTTGCCTTGGTGTCAACAGGAGTAGTAGAGGGATGACAAGCAGACATATTGGCACGCTCGATAATTTCCATAGCATACTTCTTTTGTGAAAGAAATAGGCCACCAGCATGGCGGGAAACTGCAATTCCCAAAAAATAACTCAAAGGACCCAAGTCTTTCATGGCAAATTCAGAACTGAGTCGATGGATGATGGACTGGCGAAGAGATTCTGAAGAGGCAGTGAGAATGATATCATCAACATATAATAAGAGATATGCCATGTCCTTACCCTGGTGATATATGAATAAAGAATGATCTGACTGACTATGAGAGAAGCCCATGGTAGCAACATATTCTGCAAATCTTTGGTACCAAGCACGAGGAGCCTGCTTGAGACCATACAAAGACTTCTTTAAAAGACATACATAGTCAGGATGAACGGGATCTCTAAACCCCATGGGTTGATGCATGTAAACAATTTCCTGCAGATCACCATGTAAAAATGCATTCTTCACATCTAACTGGTGGATGGACCAAGATTTGGACAAAGCAATACTCAACACAGTACGAATAGTAGCCGGTTTGACAACCGGACTGAATGTATCTCCACAATCAACCCCAACCTGCTGAGACCTGCCATCACCAACAAGACGGGCTTTGTGCCTCTCAAAAGAACCGTCAGATTTTTCTTTATGACAAAAAATCCACATAGAGCGAATAATATTCACAGCAGAAGGACGGGGCACCAACTCCCACGTCTTATTTTTAATAAGAGCATCAAATTCATCTTGCATAGCCATTTTCCAATTCGGGTCAGACAAAGCAGTCAAAGGATTTCGAGGAAGAGGGGAAATCGAAACTGAAGTATAAAGATTAAACTGGCGTTTGGGTTTGAAAATGCCATGTTGACTGCGTGTGGTCATTTGTGGAGAGAGGTTGGAAGATGGTTGGGCAGTAGTGGATGGATTTGAGGGAGGAGGAGGTGGGTTAGAGGCATGAGAAGGTGAGGGAGTGATGGCAGTGGGCTGCCCATGAGGTGAAGATGAGCAGCGAGGCCCAAGATCCACGTGAGAGAGTGGAGTGTGAGCGCTGGGCGAAGCAGGCAGCAATGGGCCTGCATGGCCAGGAGGGCCCAAAGAGTTGGGCGAGGAAGGCAAAGAGCCGACTGGGCCAGGAGAGTTGCTCCTAGAGCTGGGCGCTGAAGTGGGATGGGCCGGAGAGTTCAATGGAGGTATATTAGGCGTGGAAGAATGATCCAAAGGCGGAGAGGATGTAGATGTGGATGGATCAACTGGAGTAAGATGCGAAAAAATGCCGGAATCCAGAAAATCATAGTGAACAGGTGTGGAGGTGTGAATGTTGGCAAACGAAAATTGTGTTTCATCGAATAGAACATGACGGCTAATGATTATGCGATGGCTCGACATGTCATAACACTTATATCCGCGATGATTTGGAGGATATCCCAAAAACACACAAGGAGTAGACCGGGCTTGGAGTTTATGTATTGTAGAAGAGGGGTGAAGAGGATAACATAGACATCCAAAAGTACGGAGATGATCATATGAAGGCTCTCTTTGGAATAGGAGTCGAAGGGGAGTTTGATAGGAGAGGAGTTTGCTTGGGAGCATATTATGGAGATAGGTAACCATTTGTAAGCCATGATGCCAAAATGAAGAAGGGATAGAAGCATGATGAAGAAGAGTGCGAACCATATTGTTAATAGAACGAATTTTGCGTTCGGCACGACCATTTTGTGAAGAAGTGTATGGGCATGAAAAACGAAAGAGCATACCATGGGATTTACAAAATAGATGAAATGGTCCATTATCAAACTCTCTTCCATTATCACATTGAAAAGTTTTGATTTCTCGTTCAAATTGAGTTCTAACATAAGTGCTAAAGGCAAGAAAGATAGCATGCACTTGAGATTTTTTAGTAAATGGAAAAGTCCACAAGAAGTTTGTGTAATCATCCAAAAATAACACATAATATTTGTGGCCAGAGGAACTCAAGATAGGAGAAGTCCAAACATCACAATGAATAATATCAAATGGCATAGTAGTAATAGAAGTAGAAGTAGCAAATGGTAATCTAACATGTTTTCCAAGAACACAACCCTGACAAACAATGTCACCACTAGACTTATTACATGAGATAGAATTATTAAGTCTAAGAGAATGCAAAATAGCGTCGCCCGGATGTCCAAGACGATCATGCCATAATTTGGGAGATAGAGCCGCAAAGGTGGATGGAGAGGAGACATGTGATGAAATGGAAGACGTGAGGGGATATAAATCACCCGAACTAGGGCATCTCATAAGAAGCATTCCCGTCTGAAGGTCCTTCACAGAAAACCCAAATGGATCAAACTCAACAGAAACAGAATTATCATGAGTAAAACGACGAACAGAGACTAAGTTTTTGATGAGTTGGGGAGCATGAAGAACATTTTTCAAAGATAGAGGTTGGTAGGGAGAGGAAAAAGATGCATGTCCATAACCACGAATTGGAATTTTATGACCACTGCCTACCACAATATTTTTATGATTGCTCAAATTAAAATAGGACGAGAGAGTACCTTGATTGGACGTCATATGAGACGTAGCACCCGTATCCATGTACCAATTCGCATCCGGGGGATTTAGAGCAAGAGTGTGCATAGCCGAGTCAATGTCTGTGGGAGTATAGGTTGGTGGAGACGGAACAGTAGCTGCAAACGCATGTTGTTGAGGCTGCGGACCAAGTAAACCGGGCCGAGACTGAAAACCCCCTGGACGAGCCCATGGAGCAGTGGGATATGGGCTGGGTGGAGTGGCCCATTGAGGCATCCAAGGCCACGTATACCCAGGCCAAGTCTGCTGTGCAACCTGGGTATATGGCTGCTGCTGCTGCCCCCCTGGATGACCCTGCTGGTCGGAGTTTCTGCCACCACCCCGACCACCGTGATGCCGGCCACCCTGCTGGCCACCACCGCCGGAAGTACCGGAGTTGCCCCCCTTATTTTTGTGATGATTTGTCTTGCCCCGATAGTTCAAATTATTGTTGTTGCGACGTTGTTGATGCTGTGGTGATGAAGAGACATCATCAACACTTGGAGAACTCGCAACCAACGCAGAACCACCATCTTTAGCGGCACGTTTAGCTAAACTCGTCTCTTCCAGTATAAGCATAGAGCGCGCCGTAGAGAATAATGGGAGGGGGTCACGGTGCTGAATAATAGAAGCAACACCGTTATATGCTTCGGTTAAACCCGACACCATTTGTAACACCAAGCGTTGGTTCGATACCGGGGAACCGACATTCGCAAGTTGATCAGCAAGCATCTTTAGAGTTTGACAGTAGGAACTTGCGTTAGGGAAATCTGCCATGTCTAGGTGTGAAAATTGGTGTTCCAAGTTAACCGCACGGGAATTTTTATTGTCCTGGAAGAGTTCACTTAATCGGTTCCATGCTTGAGCCGCCGTGGATCCCGGTTGAATAATAGTATGAAGTAAATCATTAGAGATCGTGCCTTAAATCCATTGAAGGAGAATAGCATCGAGACGGGCCCAAAGATCTTTGTCCACGGTAGAGGAAAAGGAGGCAGCGTCCTTGTCCTTCTCGGTTTCCGTCGGCAAAGTGAGATGGTCAAGAACCATATAGGCTCTAGCATGGATTTGAAAGAGCTCTGCCCACGTGGTGTATTGAGCATTCTCCATCTCCAAGGTTACAGGAATGAAGGATTTGATGTTGGAGACGGCGAGAGCGGGGTGAAGAGGAGTAGTTGTCACAGTTTCACCCATGGTGGGCAGTGTAGGAGAAGAAGACTAGAGGAGGAAGAACGTGAGAAAAGATGAGAGAAAAAGAAACCTAGAAATCTGATACCATATTAGAATATAATCCTTGAGTATTATTCCTAACCATAATGTCAATATATACAAAGTACAATAGGGAATATTCTACATAATATACTCCTAACTATAATAGGAGAGATACACTAAATAATACAAGATTATTTACATAGTCTAACATTAATAATTTCAAATAGAAAATATTTTGTACACATTCTGTATTTTTTTTATCTTTCCCACTTGGAATATTCTAGTCAAAATTTTAAGACACCTTTGACCATAAATAGTGATTATTATATAAGGAAAAAAGTTAAAAAAAAACATATTCATGTGAGATCTTATTAGATTCGTGCCAATGTGTAGTATAAGAATATCAACTTTTCATAATCTTTACTAATACCTATTTAAGACATTAACCGTCAAAGATGTGCATTGCATATTGTGCAAAAATGAGTAGACAAGATAAACAACACCTATTTGCTCGAGAACCGATCACATGAGAAATGTTTATTCATGCAACTTGCAAGTATATGGCAAATATTGGTTTGAGTCTCACCATTTTGGAGCTGGCTTTAAACATGACTTCCATGGATCCAGAGGTATGATTGGTGGAATTGACAATACAAAGTGAAGTATACAAGCTGTAAATATCGATCTCCTTATACTGTTTAAGCACTTCATCCACACCTTGAGTACACTCGAGGTTGCTCCAAGTGTTTTCGCTGTCGAAATCGCAAGTGTCTCCGATGATCTTGTGAGTTTCATCGGAGACAACTGCGTGGCTCCAAGCATAGTCCACCAACCCTCTCCAGTCATCAGCATCTGATGTTTCAGGATTACCCATCTGCACACGTTTTATATACTTACATATGTGTTTGCATGCTGTTATAATTTTTATGACTTGTAATAAATGTGGTAAGCTGGTAAATATACCAAGATGCCCTTTAGGTCAATGTAAAGAGAAGGATCCTTGTTTTTGTCATGGATGAGCTCAGCCAATTCTGGAACGTACTTTCCTGCCCAACACAATCGACATGTAAACATATATGGTCTCATAATAAGAACATATATCAGGTTCGAAATATCATAATTATTCTTCATTTAAATTTTTACATCTCAATCATGTCAAGATAGTCTTAGATTTATTTATTATTTTGAGTTGAAATTAATTAGTAGGTGTTATAATATGGGAATGTTTGAATTATAATTTATTTAAAAAGTGCCCTATTATATTAGGAGGAACTAAAATCGAAATATGATCTATTATTGGAGGACGAGAGAGACTTTATACTTCCTCCGTTCTGTTTTAAATGAAACGTTTGCTTTTTCACGCAACCCAACGCGCTTCTTTAATCATTAATATCTTTTGTTGTGCACACGTAAAAAATATAAAAAAGTTATAATTTGATAGTATGCATCGAGACGAATCTAACAAGATCCCACTTGACTATGTTTTTCTTTATATAATGGCGATAAATTGGAGTCAAAATTAATCAATGAATAGTGTCATTTCACCCAATGTTTCATTTAAAACAGAACGGAGGAAGTATAAATTTTAGTACTATATAACATAACCATGGTCATTAATAAGATGGAAAATCAAGTATGAATACCTGCATAACTCTCCCCTGCAATGTAAAATGTACGGTTTCTATACGTTGGAAACTTGAGGAACCACTTTTGGAGAAACTCATAAGCATCATTTGCTGATCAAGAAAACACATTAAAAGATACACGTTTTATTAAGGAGCAAGATAAATCATTTTTTCAATGGATAATTATTAATCTAGAACCATGATTATTAGAGTTTAATATAGAGATTAGAGACAGTCATACCAGTAAAGTCATCCCCAATATTATCATAATCACTACTAGTCTGCGTATAGGAAAAGCCAACTCCAACTGGAGATTCTAGGAACAACATGTTGGCGACTGCAAATTTGTATGAATAATAAAGTTAAAATGAAGTATTTGACAATAATAAGCTAGCTAATAAGTAATATATCGCCTTTTTTGGTCTACCTATTTTTTGTTTTTTGAGATTGATTTTTGTTATACCCATAGTTTTGCTTTTAAGTTTATTTTCCCTAGCCATATTATTTTTTAATAAGAAGGATTTTATTCTTTATTTCTAGGTGTTCTATTTTGTTTTACCCCACTTTATTCTTAATTTGACAAACTTCTCTTCTAACCTTATTACTCTTCTCATCCCACATGCATCACTCTCTCTCTCTCTGCCCACCTTTTTCTTACTCAAACCACAAATGCAACCATATAATTTATCCTACACATGTTAGTCTATAAAGATAACTTAAAAAGAACATGTTCAAATACATCAATTTCATCCATAATACCCATAGACACACACTAATAACAACTAAATAAAGATTATATTAATGGACCTATATTAGTGAAGAATAATATTTCCCTCAATTTTCTTATAGTTTGACGGCAAAAAGCACTCTATTATGGATTTCTGAACACATTCTCCATGGGACCCTCTTATCTCTTCCTTCTCCGAGCTCAGGTTAATTATGGAAGAAGGAGAAGAAGGAACCGAGAAGAAGTAAATTATTCTTATAGCTTTGCAAGTATTATCTGTGCTCATCCTAGACAAGTTATTAAAATTTTTGTTGGCATTAAACACAAAATCCTTTTTATTGAAGTCTAACCACTGACCTTTATTCCACGCAAAAGGATTTATTTTAAGGCCAAGACCATTAGTGTCCACAAGGAAAGGACCAATCTCTTGTGTTGCTCCATAACCAACAGAAGAACATCCTGGACCTGAGACCCAAGAAAAAGTGGGAAAAAAATAAGTTTAAATGTATAGTACTTAATACACAATTACTTAGTTAATGGGTTTGTGGGACTGTCCAAACACAAGGCAACAAAAAAGTTCTTTTTCTTTTAGTTAGAATATATTCTTGCTCTTTTGCTACCTCTTCATATATTTTGTCTGTGTGCTGAGGTGCATAGGTCATCAGATTCTTCCAATAAACCTAGAAGCATTATTTATTATGTGTAATTATTAACTAAAAGTCCTCAATTAAGAACCTTTTCCTTCAAAAAAGTCCTTGATTATGCAGACATGCTTGCCATCTTAGCAGCATGCTGCCATATATATTTATAATTATTATATGATGGCCACATCCTTGTTCTACACTAGGATTATTAATTGGAAATTCAATGGAATTTTCATCATCATCTTGATATTGGCTTCTTAGTAGTGGTACATATTTTAGTGTTGTATTTGTATATGAGAATTTTGCATATAACATGATATCACACCCATTTGGCCACTTATTCTCTCTCTACTTTCTCTCTCTAAATCCTTCATGGACAAATCTCTGACTTGATTTATCGTTGGAGGGGATTTCCTCGCATCCCCCGAGGTAGCTTAAGTTTGCTTCCTTGCAGCTATTTACTAGCGGTCGCCCACTCCACTCTTGGCGGACTTACTTTAAGACCGCCACCTGTTTCATATCAGAACAACACCCATATGCATAACTATGAAAATACAAAATTAAATCTAAAGACAACAATAAGTTAAGGAGTAATAATATTACCTTACCAGACCCTAGAGTATCAAACTTGACACATTTTCGTACGCTACTTACACAATTGATAAGTCAAAAGAACTATAAAAAAAGTTGGTGAAAAAAGAAAACAAAGAAAGACACATTTGTATATATGTCTGCTTACCACCATTAAGCCACAAAACTAGTGGCTTTTCATCAGGTTGTGAAGAGGCCTCATAGAACCAATAAAACATAAACCTTCCATTTTTTTCGTTCACCGGCACATATCCGGCATAGTGCTGAAAATCGACCGCCGGTTGGCCGGGGAGATTAGTCACATGATGGTTGTTTTCCAAGGAATTTTCTTCCTTGTTAACATTGAAAGGATTTATTCTATGCCTAGAACATTCAACAGGCGCTATGTATAGTAGTATGACAATAAGAACCAAACTTATTAGGACCACAAATAATGCTCTCTTTGCTAAATCCATAAGTTAGCACTAAGTACTCTACTAGTAAACGACACTTTGACTAACAAAGGATGATTTGCATGAGGAGAAGATGAACCAAGTGAGGTTATTTATAGAGAGATTTAATGCACTAAAGAAAACATTCAAATGTGGAGTTTTTAATGACTAATGGACCCAATTTTGCCTTTTTATTTGGTTGGTGTATTTCTGACATGGATTATAATATCTAGGGGCCCTTGATTAGATTTGTAGGTTGTGTAGGTTTGGTAAGTGGATGTTCCATCCATTTTCCAGTGTTTTTATTTGTATATATTGAAGAAACTTCAATGAATAAAGACAATTTTGAGGCAGCAAAAAACAGATTGAAAAGGACAAAAACAACCTACAAATAGTAGTAAAAAACTTATATGGACTTGGTCCACACTAAATTAGTGTGGACCTAATGCTAATTCATGTGATTTATGGAAAAAAAAAGGATCACTATATAAAAAAATAAATATAAAAGATGAATAGATATAAATTATGAAGTTTGACTATGAAAAAAAAAAGGTTACTGTGTCACAAAGTGAAAATTTCATCATGATAAACTAGTATGAGAAAGAGTTACTATATTAAAAAAAACAGTCACTATGGTAGATAGTAACTGTATAGTATAACTTAAAATTTGAAAAAGCTACTATATGGAACTAAAGGGTCACTATGTTAAATAAGTGGTTTTGGTCCACAATAATATTATTGTGGACCAGGTCCACGCAAGACTAACTCCAAATAGTAACGGATGCAACATTTTCGAGATCCGAGAAAGATATGATTATTCCAATTAATAACTATATGGTCCAAAGTCATTAACTATTGTACTAATGTTATATTCCTCCGTTATATCTTACTAGCCTTATATGCACGCGATGTGTGCGTTAATTTCAAACTTGTTATTCTATTATATACTTCATTCGTACTATAGTTATGATGACACTTAAAATGTGAAAGATTAATAGTTAGATGAATTTAGAAACATTAATTCGCTAATTAAAAAACTAACAAAGGTGAGTGATTTTTAATATTAATTTTTTGTGAATGAATTTTGAACAAAAAAAATAGACATAATGAGTTGGTTTGATTGAATTAAAGAGTATCAAAGGTGGTGAGTGTTTCAAACTTTTCAGGTGGACGTCATGTATACCATGCTCTCTATAAAAAAGGTCAAGATATTTTATCCATTTAATTTTTTGATTGAAGTATTTGATGCATATATCATTTTAAACTTGTTTAGAATGACAAGTTAAAATGAGTAAGGGGCTTTTTATAATTTTTTTTTCATTCAATTAGATCATTAAGGGTAATTTAGTATTTTCAAAGGGGGACACCATCTCCCTCCCCCCTTCCCTTATATAATAGAGATATCTTATATCTTCCTATTTATGGAGCGACACATATCAAACCGAATAGGAGATAGAGTGTGAGTATGTCTCCTTTTTGTTTACTTAAATAGCAAAGAGATGTGGTTGTAGTGTAAAATTATGTGGATCTAACAAGTGGAGTAAGGTAGTGTGAAAAGGTAACAAATTTAAGAAATAAAAAGTAAAGTAAAAGTAGAAAAAACTTTTAGAAACGGACTTGAACGAGAAGTAGGAAAAGTATGGAACAATTTGAGGTAAAAAGTAGTTTTAACTAAATCATAATTTTTTTATTATTATGAAAAAAGCTAATTATTGGTGAAAGCATTAAATTGATGTATATATGAGTAAGTTAAAGTCTAATTTCCAATGTAAGTATATTCAATAATTGGTATTGATAAAAAAAATTAATTTTAAATTTTAATAGTTGATTAACCAGGAATCCGTGATCTCTATTTAGAATTTTAACTAGTTATTAGGCCCGAGCTACGCCCCGGATAAGGAAAATTTTCATTATTAATATTGTACTTTAAGATGATGACACTAAATGTTATTTGGTCTAGTGGTTAAGACTTTAGTATATGTTCTTGAGGTCCCGAGATCAAACCCTATACTATGCAATTTCTAATTTTTTTTATTGTTGTGGATTGTGAGTAAAAGGCCCTAGGGAGAGTGCGCGTGGCACGGTTAAGCTGTTTAGGCACGTCTTTTAATATATTAGTATAGATGCAACTATTTATTAAGTTTTGATATATTTAGAAGAAAATTTTAGGAGCAAAAGCAATTTTAGTAGCTTTTATCTTTTGTATACAAGGGACATTGAGAAGGTAAGTTATTGTCTGCTGTCGTTTCTTTTATTTTCGATGGAATTTTGGTCAATGAAGACGAAACCTAAAAGCACACCTACATGTTTCTTTTGATTTGAACCTTAGGAATAAGTATACCCTATCGTTTACTTCTGAACAGGACACTTCATCAGAGTGTTGCTATTTGCTAGGCATCTTATCATACAACAGTTATAGCTAACCAGTGATGCCATTCCACAGTTGCAATATATGCTCCATCATTTGCACGGCATGATTATTATGCGATCTGTTGCTAGCAGCCTAGCAAGATAGTAATGGTAACCATTTTGTATACCATTTTGTAAGAAAAGTTTTGTGTTCAAAATAAGAAAACTATTTTGTTCTCTAGACATGTTTATTTTTAAATTTGTTATATTTTATTCTTATATATATATTTGAACCCCTTGTTTGTTGTGTGGACATAAGAGTTGTCCTGCATTGAATAGAGAAAAAAAATATAGCCACCTTACAAACCATAGGAGCTATTTTTCCTAGTGCTAATTAATCATGGTTTAAGAAATTAGAATGGAACCTCATTTGGACTTGTATATTGTCAAACTCTCTTCTTCCTTCTTAGATAGACCTAAAGCCATATTCAAATTAAATTTAGCAATACAAATAACCATTTTAACCAGTGATGCCATTCCACAGTTGCAATATATGCTCCATCATTTGCACGGCATGATTATTATGCGATCTGTTGCTAGCAGCCTAGCAAGATAGTAATGGTAACCATTTTGTATACCATTTTGTAAGAAAAGTTTTGTGTTCAAAATAAGAAAACTATTTTGTTCTCTAGACATGTTTATTTTTAAATTTGTTATATTTTATTTATATATTTATATTTGAACCCCTTGTTTGTTGTGTGGACATAAGAGTTGTCCTGCATTGAATAGAGAAAAAAAATATAGCCACCTTACAAACCATAGGAGCTATTTTTCCTAGTGCTAATTAATCATGGTTTAAGAAATTAGAATGGAACCTCATTTGGACTTGTATATTGTCAAACTCTCTTCCTCCTTCTTAGATAGACCTAAAGCCATATTCAAATTAAATTTAGCAATACAAATAACCATTTTAATATCACCTCAATGTATGACATTAATAATGAATAATTATGAAGAAAAACAGGTATTTAGAAACAGGGGCGGATCTGTACAGTGTCCTGGGTGGCACGGGACCCCCCAAAAAATATTTTCAGTTTTTTGTTCCGCCACATAAAAAGGAAATATATACTAATTCCGCGCTTTTGCTGTAGATGTTGGACATTTTGCTCAGATGGTAAATGTCAGCGCCTTATAACTGGTGGTCGGGGTTTCGACTCTTAGGAGCAGCATCTTTTTGGAGTTTACGAGCTTTTTGTTTTCTTTTTCATTTGTTTTTTTTTTTTCTCTTTAAGCTAATTTATAGATACAAATGTAACTATTTACTAGTAACAAATTGAATTTGTGTCTTTTTTTTTCTACATGACAACTTCTTACATTTTTTTAGTACTCAAATTAGTTTAATGATTAAAGTTGTGTATTTGGGAATGTGAAAGTCAAAATGCTATATTTATTAAAAATCCAGAGGGGGGTACCAAAACATGACATTGTGAAAGTTCTTTTTGTAAAAAAAAATTCACTAACTATATAAAGTTTGGATTTGTTATCTAAAACTAAGTTTTTCATTGTCAATTTATGTGATGAAATTGAATGTGTCATTTTTTTTCTACATGAAAACTTCTTACATTTTTTTAGTACTCAAATTAGTTTAATGATTAAAGTTGTGTATTTGGGAATGTGAAAGTCAAAATGCTATATTTATTAAAAATCCAGAGGGGAGTACCAAAACATGACATTGTGAAAGTTCTTTTTGTAAAAAAAAAATTCACTAAATATATAAAGTTTGGATTTGTTATCTAAATCTAAGTTTTTCATTGTCAATTTATGTGATGAAATTATCTTTGACTTGTGTATTTTGCTCATCAAAATTTAAATACTTGGTTGGTTTATGTAACGATAATATATAGCACTGGTTATACTGTGCCCCTCCAAATCGAAAATCCTAGATCCGCCCCTGTTTAGAAATGGCAATCATTGCCATGGATATTAACAATATATTTCTCACTATATCTTTCTCAATATTTTTCTCTCTTCTTTCTTCTTCTTCTGCCTCTGCCTCTCTTCGCTCTCCCCCTTGTATTACTTGCCTTAAAAGGAGATGAAAAAAGAAAAGGAAGCAAGCCGCTAAGGTCATTTACTGAAAGAAGCTAATTAACAACATTTTTGTTTTTTGGTGTGCAAAGCTAATTAACAATATATAATAGCATAAGTAAATTATTATACGAGTATAACTTATAATAGTTAGAGAGGTCTATTAAAAGAAACTAATGAACAACAGTACAAGACAACATCATATATGCGATGAGGATACGGGTAGTAAAAAAATGCACAACACGAAAACCTCTCACTTAACAAACAAGCATGAGATTATTACCCAATCGATTTCCAACCTTATATATTTGTTAGACCAAATAATTTGTCCCGCTTTCTTGTACTATAATATGGCCTACACAATATTATAGCTCCACTGTCCACATCATCAAATTTAAAGAAAAAAACTTTTTTATTTTTAAAAAAGAAATAAAGCATATTGGAATATAGGTAAATAAGGAGTCTAGTTTAGTTAGTTCAGTATGTAATCCTATCTGCAAAGTTGTTAAGATTTCTAGTTCAGTAAGGTTTCCTGATATTAGATTGTATATATATTCCTCTAAAATTTAATGAGAAGATTGAGTTTTCCTATATCCTATACTTTAACATGGTATCAAGAGCCACTCTAATTTAGAGCAAATTTTTTTCCAAGTCCTAATTTTTTTCTTCATCCGGATTTTTTGTTGGTTTGATCGACTCTCACTGATGTGTGAGTGTTGTGTGTTTCTCTCTTAAATTATTTTATTTTGTCTCTTCTTCGTGCGAGTGCGAGTGCGAGTGCGTTTCTTCGTGACTGGACTATTGTATGCTGCTGCATAATTGGGATTTGTTATTCCTTCACTATTAACCAGGATCATTCATTCTCTTGTTGGTCTTCAATTGCTAGTTTGCTACTATATTTTATTAATCTTCAAAGTCCATTCTCCTAATAATATTTCTTTAAAGCTTGTGCGAGTCAACGAGTGTTTCTTGTTTTCTTCGCTGGGTTTGCTCTTGTGGGTGTGGTCCCCTTCTCTGCTGCTGTTAATCACTGCTGTTATATACTGTTGTTTGTCGCGGGTCTGCTTTGCGCTTTGTATTCGGGTCTGCTTTGTGCGAGCCATACTTGGTGCTCACTTCTTGTCTCGGTTGTCTGCTTTGTGTGTGGTGGCTTCGTTGGATTGGTTTACTTTGCTTTGTGCGAGTGTGGAGAGTGGAGACCAAATTGTTGACAGTTGGTTTACAATTGTTGATGCTAATTTCCTTTGTGCGTGATTTCATAGGCGAGCGTACGTGGTCCCTCTTGTACTGTCACGTTCTCTGTTGTGGCTGCTGTATTTTTTTTTATTAAAGAGGCGTAGTTCTCTGTTGTGGTTGCTGTATCTACGGCACCATGGGTGATGGTACCGGTGCGGTAAGTGACAGTGATCGGGCAAATGTCCCGACGTTGACTGATGATCAATGGATCCAATTGCTTGCTACTTTAAAGTCTTCAAAGGTATCTGCGACTTCAGACCGTTCTTCGGGTATGTTTTGTTCTAGTGATTGGACCATTGATAGTGGTGCATCTAATCATATGTCTGGTAATTTGGAGTTGTTCTCTGATTTGGTATCTATTTCCTCTCCTATTGGTTTGCCTAATGGTAAACAAACTACTGCAACTAAGGAAGGAAAAGTTGTATTGTCGGATGGTTTTGAGTTGGATCATGTTCTCTATGTTCCTGCTCTTACTTGCAGTTTATTGTCTCGTTTTCCATTTTAGAAAGCATCATAAATTATTTATTATTTTCACTGACAAGTTTTGTGTCATACAGGACCGCATTTTGAAGAACCTGATTGGAGCGGGGACGCGGTTTAATGGAGTCTATATTTTCACACCTGTTCGTGCTCGTGGTTTGCAAGCCAATACTGTTCAGGCTCCGGATTTGGGTATGATATGGCATCGTCGTTTAGGTCACCCCTCTATGCAAGTTATTTCCAATTTTCCTGGTGTAGCTAGTAGTAAACATTCTAATAAGGGTTGTTCTCTTGATTGCCACATTTGTTTTAAGGGTAAACAACCCAGAAACAGTTTTTCTTTAAGTAATAATAAAGCTACAGAGATTTTTGATTTAGTTCATTGTGATATTTGGGGCCCTAATCGTATTGTGTCTACTAGTAATGCTCGTT
Source organism: Beta corolliflora (assembly GCA_947648045.1). Lineage (NCBI taxonomy): Eukaryota > Viridiplantae > Streptophyta > Magnoliopsida > Caryophyllales > Amaranthaceae > Beta > Beta corolliflora. The sequence continues at coordinate 459,883 of CANSZD010002359.1, forward strand.
ATTTTCTTACTATTGTTGATGATTATTCTCGTGCTACCTGGGTTTATTTGATGATTGGCAAATATGAGGCAAAACAGTTGTTACAAGAATTTTATGTTATGGTTAAAACCCAGTTTAATAAGAAATTAAGGTGCTTCAAAGTGATAATGGACAGGAGTTTTTAAGTCTTGCATCTTTCTTTCGCCAGAAAGGTATTATTCATCAGACATCTTGTGTTGATACTTTCCAACAGAATGGTAGGGTGGAGCGTAAACATCGTCATATTCTTAATGTAGCTCGGGCTCTTAGGTTTCAGGCTAAGTTACCTAAATCTTTTTGGGGGGAGTGTGTCCTTACAGCTGTTCATCTTATAAATATTACCCCTACTCCTGTTTTGAAGGGTAAAACACCTTATGAATGTTTGTTTGGTGTTTCACCTTCTTATGATTCGATTCGTGTGTTTGGTTGTCTATGCTATGCTGTTAATCGTTCTCGTATAAAGGATAAGTTCGATTCTAGATCTCGTCGTTGCTTATTTCTTGGGTATCCATTTGGTAAGAAAGGGTGGCGGCTTTATGACCTTGAGACGTGTGAATTTTTTGTGAGTAGGGATGTTACATTTTTTGAGGATCAATTCCCCTATCCTACTGTTCTTTCTGATGTGGCACAAAAGCAGTGGGATTTATATTTTTCCCAACCATCCCTTTGGGCGGATGATTTGTTTGATGATAGTGGTTATGGCACTGATGTTGGTGCGCCTAGTGTTGTTGATGGAGCCGTGCGTGCGCCTGATGGTGCTGGCGTGCATACGGATGGTGTGGTCACTACGCCTCCACGCTCCACTAGAAGCATATTTGGTGATGCTTCTCCGACTCATGTGCGTATTGGTGAGGTTATGTGTGACACCTCCACACCTCTTAATTTGAGGGGGAGTTCGTCGTCGTCTGATGAAATGTTAGGGCGTGGGCATCGTACTAAAGTTCAATCTTGCAAGCTCCGTGATTTTGTGACTCATACTGTGGTGTGTGAAAATATTGACTCCAAACCCTCTACTGCGTCTCCTTCTCCATCTCGTTCTTCAGGTACGCCCTTTGATATAGCTTGTTATGTTGATTATAATAATCTTTCTGTAAAACATAGAGGTTTTCTGGCAGCTGTTACTAAAGGACAGGAGCCTCAAAGTTTTCAGGAGGCTGTGAAACATCCTGGTTGGCGCAAGGCTATGGAGGAGGAGCTTGCGGCTCTTGAGCGTAATGGTACCTGGAGTTTGGAGGATCTACCTTCAGGTAAGAAAGCTATTAGTAGTGGTTGGGTGTATCGTATTAAATACACTTCAACTGGCGAGGTTGAACGGTTGAAAGGTAGACTAGTTGTTCATGGTAATCGTCAGATCGAAGGTGTTGATTATAATGAAACGTTTGCTCCTGTTGCTAAAATGGGCACTGTACTATTATTTTTAGCTGTCGCTGTATCTCTTAATTGGGAATTGCATCAGATGGATGTTCATAATGCTTTCTTACATGGTGATTTGCATGAAGAAGTTTATATGAAACTTCCTCCTGGGTATCGTGGTGCTCCTCCAGGGAAGGTTTGCAGGTTAAGAAAATCATTGTATGGATTGAAACAGGCACCTCGACAGTGGTTTGCAAAGTTGTCTCAGGCATTGAAGTCCTATGGTTTTAAACAGTCTGCTGCAGATTATTCTTTGTTCAGTTATATTCAGGGACATGTTGCTCTTCATGTTCTTGTTTATGTTGATGATTTGATTATTGCAGGCTCATCTCATGATGTTATTTTTCGCTTTAAGAAACATTTGAGTTCATGTTTTCATATGAAGGATTTGGGTGTTCTGAAATATTTCTTAGGCATTGAGGTTGCTAGGAGCAAGGATGGTATTTTTTTGTCACAACGCAAATATGCGTTGGATGTGTTAACAGAAGCAGGCATGTTAGGTTTTAAAAAATAAATAAAGCAAATAATGATTTTTTTTTCTAAGTAATTGATAAGTATATTAACCAAAAACCCATTTACAAACTAAAGCTCATCCTAAGGGCAAGCAAACCAACTAGGAAGCAAATAATAATTAATATCAACTAATATGATTAAGTTATACGATTATACGAATAATGATACCTTTAAGTGGAACATGAGATCTTTTTCCTATTCACAAACCAAACGCTAACCAATTATTGCGACGGATGTTTTTTTTTTACATCGGAAAAGCGTACAGATCGAATTGAAGAACAAGAAACAAAATACAATTCTAACGACAGATGGTTGCAAGATCGTCATGCTCATAGTGAACTTGCTCCCCGGATACTTTCCCTAAAGCCCGATGTATTGACCCAAAAGATTGGACGTACATAACAATGACTTTCATCCATATTATTCGTGGGATCCGTTTGCGGTCATGCAACCCTAGCTGCTATAATAATTTTTGGACTAATACATGAGAAAAATTATACTTCCTCCGTTTTTTTTACATGTTACACTTTTGAAAATTGCGGTTACCTAGGTAAAAATTTAATTGGGGATTAAGGGTCCGTTCAGTTCAAATTATTTTAGCTTATATAAGATTTTATAAGATAAGATAAGATAAGATAAGATAAGATAAGATAAGATCAGATAAGATAAGATAAATAAGATGTTCTGTTCAACTTATCTTCACTCATTTCAGAATAAAATAAGATAAGATAAGATAAGATCGGATAAGATAAGATAAGATAACATAAGATAAGATAAGATAAGATAAGATAAGATAAGATAAGATAAGATAAGATAAGATAAGATAAGATAAGATAAGATAAGATAAGATAATATAAGATAAGATCAGATAAGATAAGATAAGATAAGACAAAATAAGTTGAACAGAACAGACCCTAAGTAAAAGTAAGGGTAGGGGATTAAACTAGTGGGGACCATTGCACATGGGGGTTAAAGGGAAGGGAGGAGAGAGAAAAGAGGGACCACACCCCAATTTCCCTCCTTATTTTTGCACGCCCAAGTGGGGGGGAAATCAGACAAAGCCAATTTTTTTGGCACCAAGTTCAATTGCCTCCAAAATTCTCATAAAATTCAAATTTTTGCCTTCTTCAAATCAGTTGAAGGTTGTCTTCTAACATCCCTACAAACTCTCTCTTCTATATAAACCCCCAACATTAAATGAGGATTTTTTTCACAAAATGAAGAGAGAGAAAATGTCATCACCTAGCATAGTTTAGTATCATTACAAGTTAATTGAGTTAAGCTAGTTGTTCACTGCACACACTGCATATTAATGTTTAAATTAATCATCCAAAAAATTACAGACTGAAATTTCCCACAAAAACCTTCAAAACTTCAGTCTAATGGTGGGGGGTTGAATGAATGAAATGTAGTTGGGGGGTTTCATCTACTGATGTATTGGATGAAAGGTAGTTGGGGGGTTTATATTTTGGTGGGAATAGTTTAGGTCTGATTAGATTAGGTTTTATTGTAATAGGATCGATTAAGTGGGTTTTGTGTTTCTTAATTGTAGTAAGGGTAAGTTGGTCATTTTACAGGGTAAAACTTACCAATTTGGGAAAGAAAAAAAAGTGTAACATGTATTTTGCACCATTCCGTTTTAGACAAGTGTAATTACAAGAACCCACACCATGGCAAAAGAAAGCTAGAGAGACAGGGATTACTTCTAGACTTCTAGACAATGTGGAAGTTGAGCAATCAGTTATAGATGAGGCAGTTGCTTATCTAAATGAAAGGTTTATTAATGTAGGTGAAGCTTTTGACTACCTAGATGCACCACAAGCCTAGAATGGGAGAAGATGAAGTTACTTCTTTGCACAAGTTTTTGCTATGTATGAAGGAGAAGAAACAGGGGCAACTTTTTGATATATAAGAAGTATATAAGAAGACATATACACAGGTATAGAAATTTGAACACTTTGGTTTAGCTTATGGAGAAGATGCAGCAACACTTTTAATCAAACCAGAAAGTTTTTGGGCCTAGCTTTTATGTTTTGTTTTTGATGTGTAATGAGTTATGGTCAAGTACTGGTTTGTATAAGCACTGCTGCAACAATTATGGTTGAAAAGAATTTATCTTTATGTTTAATTTTTGCATGTCAACAAGTTGATGGGAGTTGTGTTTATTTAAATCCATTAGGGATAATTGCATAGCTCATTGAGGAAGTAATGGATGATTTAAATCCTCAACTTATTGGTTTTACACCAATAAGGAGTAAATCATCTATTGCTCCTCAAGTCACATGCACAAGCATGAGTCCCTTCATCATCTGGATTATATGTGAACATCATAAAAAACAAGGGACTCAAGTAACTCATACAAGGGACTGAATTAACTTAGCAGAGAGGGACTCAAATAACTCAGCAAACCAGGCCACACATTTAGGTTTCATTAAGCCATATTGACATCATTAGCCATTTATCTCACCAAACAAACCAATCCAATTCATCACCCAACCTCCAAACCAAATCAACACCAAACCAATTAAAAACAACCTCCAATCCAAATCCAACCTCCAATCCAAATAAAACCAGAATAGGCAACCAAAACCAATAAGGCAACCACAACAAATATAACCACAATAGGCAACCAAAACCAATGAGGCAACCACAGCAAATACAACCACAATAGGCAACCAAAACCAATGAGGCAACCACAGCAAATAAAACCATAATAGACAACCAAACCAATGCGGCAACCAAAACCAATGAGGCAACCAATCCAATTAAAGCAACCATACCAATTAGGCAACCACATCATTAAAGGGGACTGATATGCAAAGGCACAAACATACACATTAAAAGTAAAAGGAAATTAAACTGGGTTAGGATGATAGAACCTCAGGGACTCATATTTTTTGATTTACGCCGTAGTAGGAAGCAATGCGAATCTGGGTCCAGTTCTGAGCTAGTACATGGGCTCATAGGGACATCAAGCTCATCATCTTCAGCCTCAGATGAACCCACAATGTCTTCAACCACATCAAAAACTTTGAAACCCCCATCACTCTCAACATACATCGCATATGTGTTCCCCTCATCATCATACACATTGAATGCAGTAGCAGTACATCCCAAACAATCACAATTCCCCTTAACCTATTTCCCCTTCCCATGCACCTCATCCTCAGCCACCTTCACCTCTTTCCTAGGCCCCCTGACTTCTTTCTCATTCCCTTTCACCTCTTTAACCTTACCTTTCTTCGAGAAACAATAAAATTCAGGAGCCCTAAGTGCGCAAACTATCTCATGGGTTGACCTCAAAACACCCTTACCTTTTTTCCCATCACCCAATTCCCCACCTTCATCCACATCAATCATAACCTCAACCTTACTGGATCTAGGCCTCAACCTCTTTTCAATTGGTTGGTGGCCCAAGATCTTCTCTTTAGGGGGATTCCCAGGTTGTGGAATGGAAGAGCAGGGAAGGAAGTTTTTTTGTAAAATTCATCAACCACAACACCCAAAGCCTTCAAGGCATAAGGGCGAAGTGAATTTTTCGCGTCTCCACTGTCGTAAAGTCTTCTGGGTCGAGGGGAGTTCGCTTCAAAAGCCTTCATCAACTCCCTGATGCAATCAGACTCATCAGCATCGTTGGTTTCAAAGAGTGCATCAACAAGGGGTTGAAGATCTGGGACATACATTTTCTTTCAAAATTAGGGTTTTTTAGGGACTACGAAGAGCAGATCTAGGGTTCTTTGAGATGTTGCAGATGATTTCGAAGACAGTGAGTGAGGAATTCAGGCAATAAAGGGAGAAATCGAAGTTTCTATAGGCGATTTCACGAGAAACAGATGAAATTAAGAGAGAGAAAATGGAGGTCAGGAGAGAGAAATTGGAGGTGAGGAGAAAGAAAATGAAGGTGAGGAGAGAGAAGATGAACGTTTGAAGGGAGGGGAGATGAATATCGTAGATTTAGGGCTCTGGGAATTGAAGATCAATAATGGTGGGGGGTTGAATGAATGAAATGTAGTTGGGGGGGTTTCATCTACTGATGTGTTGGATGAAAGGTAGTTGGGGGGTTTATATTTTGGTGGGAATAGTTTAGGTCTGATTAGATTAGGTTTTATTTTAATAGGATCGATTAAGTGGGTTTTGTGTTTCTTAATTGTAGTAAGGGTAAGTTGGTCATTTTACAGGGTAAAACTTACCAATTTGGGAAAGAAAAAAAAGTGTAACATGTATTTTTGCACCATTCCGTTTTTAGAAAAGTGTAGAATACGTAAAATAAAACGGAGGAAGTAAACGCTTTACTGTGTAAGTTGACTTATATTATGGTTTAGGCCAGTCAAATCATGAGCAAAATTATTAACGAATTTTCTGTGTATGTTGAATTATATTATGGTTTAGGCCAGTCAAATCAAAGGAATTAATAGGATAGAGCAGGGAGTTTCCAGAAGGAAAGGCCCCATCTATATGTATATATTCCCACCCTATTATTTCGTGGTGCTTTCACTGTCCGCAAGCAAAACGGAGGTCATTTTAAAGAATCTCATGATAGAATAACAGAAAAACAAAAAATTTATAACGAAAAGATTATTTTGTGGCGAACCTCGCAAGTGAGTGATAAATTTTAAGATTAGATATATGGTGCAAAAGTATCCAAAAAGTAAAAAAGAAAAAAGGATAAATAAGCCAATTGAGTTGTTGAATAATGATATGGAATCCAAACCTTGTGCAAGTTGTACTATAAGCTCGTATTTTCACATAATTGATGGAATATTGTGTGTCCATTTGAGCTCGATTGACTGTTTCATCATCTTCACGCTTATGTTAAGAGTTTCTCGCATAATTTTCCCCCTTTTAAAATAATAGTTGCATATATTAATATCATTGAACATTTGGAAAAAAAATGTCACTATTTTCAGGAAAAAAAAATTTGTATTGTAATTTGATTACAAATATACCCACACTTCAACGTAGATAGAGAGATTATGGAAAACCTTAATATCATCATAAAGAATAATACTCCCTCTGTTTTTTATCTATCATTCTCACTTTCTTGTGCGTGTCTCCCAATGCACATCTTTGAACTTAAATATCTATCAAAATATATTAATAAAAATCATAACGATTGAATATTAATCAAGTACTAGTTGAGAAGAATTAAACAAGACCCCACACGACTATATTTTTTCTAATAAATTGACAAAATTTGAGAACATTCTATCTAAGTATAAATAGTGAGAAAGATTAAAAAAAAAGAGTACTATTATCTTGAAATCATGATAATCTTTAGATTATAAATGACAGTGAAAATATCCACTTCCTCCGTTCTGTTTTAAATGAAACATTGGGTGAAATGACACTATTCATTGATCAATTTTAACTCCAATTTATCGCCATTATATAAAGAAAAATATAGTCAAGTGGGATCTTTTAGATTCGTCTCGATGCATACTATCAAAGTATATCTTATTAGTTTTAGATTTAGGATGTACAATAGCAGTTGAGGGGTACTTAATACCCATATTGTTGCATTGGACATCTAAATCTTTTTTGAGCTCATATTTAGGGCCAATCAATTTATGTATTTTTTGGAGTGCTCTATAAACACCCTCTAATCTATTTAGCCTCTTAGTGTAGAAATGTATATCCTAAACTGAAAATATAATAAGATATGTTAAGATACAAAATTTAGACTTTCATTAGCTTTTTTTTCAGTTCTTCATATCAATATACTATAGTTTTCTAACAATAATAAAACGAATTATTATGACATATATGCTTAGTGATAGAGTATAAAATTATTCCTGGTGCTCTAACCATCAACTTAAACTTTTAGTTGAGTTGGTCATTTGACATGGTATTAGAGCCATCATGATATAAAGGTCATGGGTTCAAATCTCATCCACCCCTCCTTTCTAAGTGGAATATTTAACGCCATGTATGAGGGAGGCTTGTGCTCCTTGTTAAAAAATTAGTGGGTTCAAAAATATTTGATACTCACACCGTCCCAGAATAGTCTGAACACTTTCCTTTTATGTTTGTCCCAAATTAGTTTGAACACTTCCATTTTTGGCATGGTTCCACTATTAATATATTATTTCTTTTACACATCTTTGACCCACACTCTTCTTTTTATCAATAAAAAGTTACCCAACTTCCTCTCTCCTCTAATAAAAAATACCCCACCAACTCCTATCACATCAACTTTTTAAATAAAATAACATTTGATAACCACACTACAACTTATCGCCTTAAACTACGTGTCCCAACAAGTGTTCAGATCTTTTTGGGATGGATGGAGTAAATTTTATTGGGTCAATTGGTCCATTTTTTTTAATTAAAATTGTAAAATCACAATGGATGTTGTATACTTCCTCCGTTCCGAACTAAATGCAACAAATATCTATAATTATTTTGATCACAAATAGCTATAATTACATTATATTACATTATTTTGACCACAAATATCTATAATTACATAAAAGTAAAAATTATGAAAATTACATTTTATTAAAGTATGTCACGAGACGAATCTAACAAGATCACTTTGACTATATTTTTCATTATGTATGAATCACAGCTTTTAGTCAAAGTGAAAAGTGTGAATAGTGAAAAAGTGTATTACTTCCTCCGTTTCGTTTTAAATGCAACAAAGGAATTTTTTATATCTCACAAAAAATACCCTTTTGTTGCATTTAAAACGAAATGGAGGAAGTACTTTTGTTGCAATAATAGTTTTGTGGTTAATATAATATGATAAAATTATAAAAACAAAATGTATGATATTTATTATAATGGCATTATACATACAGACCGCGAGCTTTATTTCTCCAAAAAAAAAAAGCCTCCATTTGAATTTTTTTGTCTTGTTGTTCCTTTCGTATATCGTTATAGGGTGATTCTTATTGATTCCCTGCAATTGAAGCACTATTTGGAACTTATCATATGAGTGTATGTATTAGCATAAATATATGTAATATATTTTGTCCATAGTTAGGCTACGTAAATATGGCAAGTAGGTTACTTTGTATCCTTGATATATATTGTGAATACTATGACTAAGCCTCCTTAGGGAGTATTCTACATTCTAACATGGTATCAGGCTTCTTCTAATCTCATCTCCTTCTTCTTCTTCTACATCATGCCCGATAACGCCGAAACTCCCCCGCCGTCGTCGGTCCCTCATGCTTATCATCCGGCCTTAACAATCACCAACGTAAAGGCCTTGATTCCCTTGGTTCTTGATGTCGAAAAAGTTCAATATACACCCTGGGCTACACTCATCCGCAATACGGCAAAGGTTTATAATGTTCTCGATCATATAGACCCCAAGATCAAGCGACCCTCGGATGTTTATGGGATCGTTTGGATGCTATTGTGCGTCAATGGATGTACGGCACGATGTCCACCGATCTTCTTCTTAAAATCCTTGATGACAAGTACACGGCTATGGAAACGTGGGAACGTCTTCGGAATATTTTTCAAGACAATAAGGGCACTCGTGTGGTGCATCTTGAGAATCAACTTGGTAACATTCATCTGTCTCAATTTTCTTCTCTTGCCGAGTATTGCCAAGCTCTCACAACCATTGCTACTCAACTTGCCGCCATTGATCATCCTATCTCGGAGGAACGGTTAGCTTTACAATTGGTAGGAAAATTAAATTCTGATTATCGTATGGTAGCTACTTTAATCCAACAGTCATCTCCTCTTCCTACTTTTGATAAAGCCATTTCTATGCTCGAGCTTGATCGGGTCAGTCGTGAGAAGGCTGAAAAACCTGTCACTCCACCTGACACGGTGCTCCTTGCCGGCGCCGGTGAGTCTTCCCCCCGGCAGCAGTCGCAATCCTCTGGTGGTGGTGGGCACCGTACTGGTTATGGCAAACAAAATGGCCATGGCAAGCAAAAGGGTAAATATAAGGGCAATAAATCTGGGCAGCAGCAACATGGCCGTGAGAATTCAACTTCTCAGGCCCAGCCAGTTTTCTTCTCTCCTTAGGCTTCTCCTTGGGCCCAGCAGGTGTATTACCCCCCCTTGTCCATACCCTTCCCAGGCTCCTGGTCCCTGGAGGCCTCACGTGGGACAGCAGCAAGGAGTTTTGGGCCCTGCGCCTACCTCTTCTCACACGGCCCAACAAGCTTTGCTTGCCCCAGGTAGTTTTCAACCCACTGAATTGCCCACATTCTTCAATGCTTTGTCTCTTCCACCTCCAGACTCTAATTGGTATATGGACACTGGTGCTACGTCTCATCTTATGAATAATACAGGTATTACTTCATCCCTTGTTGATTGGCGTTAATTCTCACATTTTAGTTGGTGATGGATCTAAAATACCAGTTAAAGGTTCCGGCACTAAATGTTTTTCTTCTTCTAATCCGTCCCTTACTCTCAAAAATATTCTCTATGCTCCCAAAATTATTAAAAATCTTGTCTCAGTCCGTCAATTCACTTCTGATAATTGTGTCTCTGTTGAATTTGACCCCTTTGATTTTTCTGTGAAGGACCTACAGACGGGGAAAATTTTAACCAGGTGCAATAGTGTGGGCCATCTCTATCCAGTGTCATCCACATCATCATCCTCTCCTCCTTCTGCCTTTGCTGCTTTCTCTTCTGAAGTGTGGCACAATCGTTTGGGTTATCCTGGAGATCAAGTTCTTAGTTTTCTTAAGCAAAATAATTTCATTCGATGTAATAATAAGGAATCTTTGTCTGTTTGTCATGGTTGTCAATTAGGCAAACATTGCCGTCTCCCTTTTTCTGTTTCATTAACTAGAACTTATGCTCCTTTTGATATTATTCATACCGATTTATTTACATATCCACTTCGTAGTCATTCTGGATTTCGTTATTATTTACTTTTTCTTGATGACTATTCTCATTATTTGTGGGTTTTTCCTCTCAAAAATAAGTCGGATGTTTTCCCTACTTTTGTGCGCTTCCATTCTTATGCCAAAACTCAATCTGGCATTTCTATTAAAGCTTTACAATGTGATAATGGTCGTGAATATGATAATGATCCTTTCACTTTGTTTTCTCTCACCCATGGCATGATTTGGCGACATTCCTGTCCTAACACGTCTCCTCAAAATGGCAAAGCGGAACGTATGATTAGGACTATTAACAATATTTGTCGTTCTCTGTTATTTCATGCTTCTCTTCCTCCTTCTTATTGTATTGAGTCTCTCCACATGGCGGTATATTTGCTTAATATCCGTCCTACTCGTCTTCTTGATAACCTCACTCCAATGCACATTCTTTTTAACAAAGCCCCTTCCTATGGTCATATCCGAACATTCGGGTGTCTTTGTTATCCTAATCTTTCTTCTACTTCTCCACGTAAATTGAGTCCTCGTTCTACTCCGTGCATTTTTCTTGGTTATCCCCCTTCTCATAGAGGATATCGATGTCTTAATCTTGAGACTAATAAAGTAATTATTTCGCGACATGTTATTTTCGACGAATTTACTTTTCCTAATTCCTCTAAATATATTCCCAAAGCTTCTAACTATGAGTTCTTGGATTTTGATTCAGAGTCCAATCCTTCTCCTCCTTTCATTTGGACTTCTCCATCTTCAGTAGCCCCAAATCCTCCTCCAGTAGATCACGCTTCTCCCTCTTCTCCTCTTGGGTCAATTTCGCATGCCCAAATGCGCCTCACTCCCCTTTCAACTGGTGCAGATGTGGGTGGCGGGCCTACTGGGCCGCTGATGGACCGTGGGTCTGCTCAACCAGCCACGGGTCCACTGCAGCTCACCCCTACTCACACTCCCCCTCCTTCCTCTCAGGTCCATTCCCCCTCTTCTTACTCCGTGTCTGTTCGCCCAGCGCTTTCTGGCGCTTCTGTCCAGCCCAATGACGCCCCCCTTGGCCCAGATTCCCCCCATTCTCCTTCTCTCCCTTTTGTGTCCAGCCAGCCAGTCCACTCCATGAGGACCCGTTCTCAATCCGGCATTTTTAAAGCCAATTCTAAATATGCTAACCTTGCTCTGGTTGCTTCCTCTGCACCTCACATTTCTCCTCTTCCTAAATCGCATTTACGTGCCCTTGATGACCCTAACTGGTATAACGCCATGTGTGATGAATATAATGCTATGATTGATACTCATACTTGGGATTTGGTACCGCGTCCTCCTGATGCGAATATTGTTCGTTGCTTATGGGTGTTTACTCATAAAGAGAAATCTGATGGCACTTTTGAGCGACACAAAGCTCGTTTAGTGGCTAATGGTAAGAGTCAAGAGGTTGGGGTGGATTGTAATGACACTTTTAGTCCGGTTGTGCGACCTACTACTATTCGCACAGTTCTGAGCTTGGCTGTTTCCCGCCATTGGTCTATTCATCAGCTTGATGTGAAGAATGCTTTTCTTCATGGTGCTCTTCAGGAGACTGTGTACATGCATCAGCCTCCCGGGTTTGTTCATCCTGACAAGCCTAAGCATGTTTGCCTTCTGCGTAAGTCTCTGTATGGTCTGAAACAGGCTCCTCAGGTGTGGTATCAACGATTTGCGACCTACATTCTTTCTTTGGGGTTTGTAAACAGCAGGAGTGACACTTCTTTGTTTATTTATCGTCGGGGCTCGGATACTGCTTATCTTCTCTTATATGTGGATGATATCATCCTCACTTGCTCTTCTGATGCTCTTCGCCTCCGTATTATTGCTCTCCTTAGCTCTGAGTTCGCAATGAAGGATCTTGGTCCTTTATCTTATTTCCTTGGTATCTCTGTCTCCCGTAACAAGGACAACATGTTTCTTTGCCAGCGGAAATATGCTATGGAGGTTCTTGCCCGTGCCGATATGTCTTCTTGTAAGTCGGTTGCTACTCCTGTTGATACTAAGTCTAAGCTTAGTGCTAGTAGTGGAAAGCCTCTTGATGACCCTTCTCAATTATCGTCAACTGGCTGGGCCCTTCAGTATCTTTCTTTCACTCGCCCGGATATTTCATATGCCATTCAGCAGGTATGTTTATTTATGCATGCTCCTCGCGAGCCTCACTTTCACGCTCTAAAGCGCGTCCTTCGGTATCTCCAAGGAACTCTTGACTTTGGCATGCATTTATCTTCGACTCCTGCTTCTGTACTTGTCTCCTATACTGATGCAGATTGGGGTGGTTGTCCCGATACTCGTCGTTCTACTTCTGGCTATTGTGTTTTTCTTGGTGACAATCTTGTTTCATGGTCTTCTAAGAGACAAGCCACCTTATCTCGATCTAGTGCAGAGGCCGAATATCGAGGTGTGGCGAATGTTGTTGCTGAAACCAGATCGATCCGCAATCTTCTCCTCGAGCTTCATTATTGTCCATTGCAAAAGGCTACTATTGTGTATTGTGATAACATTAGTGCTGTTTACATGTCTCATAATGCCATGCAACATCAGAGTACAAAGCATGTGGAAATGGATATTCATTTTGTCCGTGAGAAGGTAGCTCTGGGGCTCATTCGTGTTCTACATGTGCCCTCTTCCTCTCAGTTTGCGGATATTTTCACCAAGGGTCTCCCTCAACCCTTGTTCACGGATTTTCGTTCCGGTTTGACCATTCGTCCTCCTCCTGCTCCAACTGAGGGGGTGTATTAGCATAAATATATGTAATATATTTTGTCCATAGTTAGGCTACGTAAATATGGCAAGTAGGTTACTTTGTATCCTTGATATATATTGTGAATACTATGACTAAGCCTCCTTATGGAGTATTCTACATTCTAACAGTATGAAAGTGAGCTTATGATTTAGGAAAAATTATTACCATAAAACTTAAGTTTGAAACGTCTATCAGAAACTTATTTAATTATATTCAGTGGCGGATCCAGGATTTCAAGTGAGTGGTAGCGTAAATTTACGATACTATCAAATACCCAAAAAAAATTGCAACTATTAAATTCAAAATGTTACAAGATCCAAATACAAACTCGAAGTATATTAATAAAAGAAAATTTCAATTGACACATTCTTAATTTTAAAACCGATTTACAATCGCATCAACTTTTACATCTGAAAATAAATCTTCCTCAAGATTTGTAACTAAACTATTGTTCAACAATTCATCTCTTGATTTTCAACTTTGGTTGAGTTGGAGGAAGATTTAGATTTAAATCAACTTGATTTTCATTACGTGTTCCCTTCCTTTTGAGAAACAAAAGGTTGAGATATTCATTTCTTGTTTTTTCTTCACGATTCTAAAATATATTTACACATATTATATGAAATTAACTAATCAACTCAACCAATATATATGGACATTGTAAGTTTCTAATTGAACAACAGAACAACAATGAAAAAACTCAAAAACTCACTTCACAAAATCACAATTCAGTAAGTCACTAACAATTAACACATTATAATATCCTTGTTCAAAAATCCACAAAATAATTATGTGATATAAAAGTAGTAACGGTTTGGGTGGGCAACTAATTTAGGTCATAACCCATAATCACCTAAAACTAATAATAACTCCAACCAGTTTAGGAGAGTGGATGAATAGAAAACAACAATAAACAGAGTGAGTAGCTTTATAGAATTGTTCAATACTATAAATTTGGGTTTTTAGTAATATAGAACAACAATTTAGGGTTAGAATTCTTCTATATTATATTAATTTATCACTAAAATTATCATTATGAGTAGTTTTATCCTGTATACTGTACAATTTAAAAAGCTACTAGATGTATAATACCCAAGAGTAGGTACTCGGCCGCTCTTCGAAAAAGGAGCATATTAGATACACAAATTTTTGGGTGTAACTGTTGCACCATATAACCTATGGTGTAACAACCCAAAAACCACCGCTTCTTTTGTAAAGAAACTCAAATGACATCAAATAAATGACAAAATGACATCAAATTCATGTCATTATTTGTATAGTTCATGTCATGTTTTTGGAGTCTATGTCATTATGTGTCATTATATACGTACAAGGTTTTGTTACACAATAAGTTATGGTATAACATGTTACAATACATCAAAGACACACTCTATTAGATATGGTTTAAACTTTAAACTGGGCTTATGCCATTCACTCAATCATTTCATTTTATCCATTCATTCACAAATCACAACCTTTGTGTTGGCCAGCATATTAGCGAGATGCCGAGATCACTCACACTTTATTTTATTTATTTATAGTTTTTTTTTCTAAGATTTGCACCACCACTATTTTACTAGCAGGCATTAGTGGAGTTTGTGAAGTGACGTGCAGAGCAAACAAAAAGAAAAAGTTCAAGACATGAATTTTGCTCGTGTCTAACACCCCTTCCATAGTCAAATGAAATGTTGATTTAAGTTTTTTTTGGTGAAATTTAGATATATGCAAAGTACCAAAATACTATATTAACAAGTGGAGAACGGCATATATGCTCACATTATAAACCATTTGTGATTTGTCATTGTGCTAAATGACGTTCGAGTTCTTTTCTGATCAGTTATTAGGAGACAAAAATTGTAATCATTATCAACGACCATTAGTTGTAATTATTAATTTAAATTGAAAGGATCTCTTAGTGTTATTAGTAGGTAGGGGTGTTAATGAGCCGACTCAAGACCAAATCTGAGGTTGCTCGGCTCGACTTGTAACACTTTAATCGAACTCGAGCCGAGTCTCGAGCTTTTTCGAGCTTAAATTTTCTAGTTCAGTTTACCTTAAAACTCAACTTGAGTTGAAAATTTATATTATATATATTCTATAAATAGGTTTAGACTACTTTATTGAGTTCTTCACAAGTATTGGGCACAATTAATGGATTACTTTTCATTTAAATATGGAAATTAAAATAATCGAAATTTTCTCTGCTCGGCTCTAGAAAATTTTGAGCCGAGCTCAAATAGTTTGCGAGTCAGCTAGGCTCACTAGCATCCCTATTAGTAGGTATGCGAAACATTTGGGCCTATCCTCTTTTGAAGTTTTAGTTCAAGTGTAGAAGTTAAGGACAAACATCAAACTACTGCTTCCACGATCAGACCATTGGTACGAATTCCTAGGTACTCCTGGGAGCATCACCTAGAACTATGTGCTCCCAAACACATTTTTTTGCACATTTGTCACATAAATGAGCAAATGTAAAATGTGCAAATATAAAAAGTGCAAAGAATATGAGAGGAAGCACCTAGTTTTAGGTGCTCCTGGGAGCACTATAGAGGCTTTGAGCAAGCAATGACACCAAAAGACCAAAATTATAAAGTGTGTAGGAATTTAAACTGGTAGGAACAAACGTAATAACTTATCAGATGAGTCGTGGCGCGAATGAATACTGCCATATAGTTGAATTTGCCATGTACGTAAGCACGAATTTGGCAACCAACCTCCAGGGATACACGACCACTGTCACTCTGGTGTAGTACAGAGGAACAGTTTGAGAGAACGAATCAACAACACGCAAAAGATCAGAGTGAGTGTTTAATATTTGAGGAGAAGATGTTTTTCTGTGTCTTAAGAAGAAGAATGACACGCAATACTCTTATATAGAGGAGCCTCCGAAAATAGAAACAGCAGATCAAATAATTAGGGCACAAATGAAGAGATAACAAAGATGTTAATGAAGTCAAGAATCAGTAACGCTACCAAATCAGCGAAGATACTATGTAAAGGTTACGAAATCAATGAAGATATGAATGTTGATTTCCGGCCAAAGATTACGGAGCCGATCTATATAAAAAAAATACCATTGGGGGGAAACAAGCAGTGGCACCAAAAGACCGAAAAGTATTAAGTGTGTAGGAACTAAAACTTGTAGGAACAAACATAATAACATATATGATGAATCGTGTCGTGAATGAACACTGCCAAAAGTTGAATTTACCCTGTTATGTACACACAGACTCTTGGCAACCAACCTCCATGGATACACGGCCACTGTAACTCTAGTGTAGTACAGAGGAATAGTTTGAGAACACGGATGAACATTGCCTAAAGTTGAATATGCCTCGTTATGTACACACGAATAATGAGTGTTTAATATTTGAGGAGAAGACGAGTTTCAAGTGTCTAAAGAAAAAGAAGGACAAGACTCTTATATAGAGTAGCCTCCGAAAATAAAATAAAAACGACAGGTTAATTAAGGGGCAAATGAAGAGATAATGGAAATGTTAATGAAGGCAAGAATCATTATTCATTAACGGCACCAATTAGCGAGGATATTATGTAGAGGTTACGATATCAACAAAGATATGAATGCTGATTTCCAGCCAAAGATTACGGAGCGGATATAAGAATACCACTACACTACCGTGCCACACTCCTAAGCCTGGCCAGCCGAGGCACGTGTATGGTGACTAATTCCTTCCCTATAATCCTTCAACAAGGTTATAAAGAAGAAAACCATATATAAAGAAAGTACGAGAATATAAAACCACGAGAATATAAAACCAGCAATGTGCAACATTCAGCTAACTCCAACAATGTGAATCTCTTAGATTTTGGGTAGCCTCCCTAACAACCACGACGACAAGTCAATAACAACCACCAAAAAAAACCAGTTGAAAATTATGTAGCTTCACCATATATCGAAAAACATAGTAATTTTAAGAATAATTACCAAAGGATATTATTATTAAGGAAAAATTGACAAGAGCAGGCCCAACTATGACCCCCCTTCCATAATAGATCCCAACTTTTGAATACTCCACGAAAGCCCCAACTTTGAGGGGTGTTTTATAATAATGGTCCTAACTTAGGTCACCTAACCTGCTACAATAGGTAAACCTCTTAAATTATCACCCATGCCACCCCTTCCACCCTTCCCCTGCACTGCCACCCCTCTCCCACCTCTCCCCTACCCCGCCACCCCTCCCCTACTCTAAAACCGCCAATGTCCGCCTCTCCCGCGACGGCTCGTCTGAGCCCAACCACCCTCCCGCCGGCGCCAGACGGAACCCCCCCCTCCTCCTCCGCCGGCTTGACGCACAACCACCACGCACTATGCAGCCACTGCTACACCACTACGAATCAATTAAAACCAAAACAGTCCGAACAAAATAATGGTGAGGGACAGAGAAAATCAAAAGAAAAAAACTGGAGAGAGCAAGACAAAGATGATGGAAATTCTCGTGTTGATCAGAGGCTAGTGCCGGAGCTTGCTTCACCGCACCACTAATAATGTTCATCTTGTTCGCTAAAAGTAGGGAAAAGATGGTAATTCTTCCTTCAACAACCCAAAACAAGTTCTTGGAGATCGGATTGCAAGGTAGTCAAAATTTTATCAGGTCCTCTTTGTTTGAACAAAACCGCACCTAATCCAATTTCAATTTTATTGGTCTTCAATGACAAATAGAAATCACAGTCCCCAAGCTCTTTTATAATTATTGCCAATTCTTTGGAGCAACTTTTCAGCGTGAATTCTTCCTGTTAACAGAGAATCAAATCAATTATTCAGTATGATAAATAAATATTGATGAATCATACGTTTGAGAGAACCTACTAAACATTATATGACATCTAGACACCAACTAAAGATGCGTCAACAGCATTGCACAAATCAACCCCCTCAAACTTGTAAAAAAAATTTTAGAAAAAAAATTTACCTCTTGAACCGGTAACCCTTCCACTTAGACCATTATTGTAAAACACCCCCTAAAGTTGGGACTGCTGTGGAGTATTCAAAAGTTGGGATCTATTATGGAAGGGAGGCCATAGTTGGGCCTGCTCTTGTCAATTTTTCCTATTATTAAAGGATATGGCCCATTTTTTAAGAAACGGAAGCTATTGCAGGAGACTGTTGTTTAGCCATTAATATTGCCTTTGGTTGTTCTTATCAAATAAAAAGTTGATCTCTTGTTGTGTGAGTTATGTATGCTATTTTCTATGAACCTAGCCTCCTCCTCTCCCCTCTCTCCTCTTCCTCCTTAAAAAACCCAATTTTTTTTTCTTCCAGTTTTGGGGCTGCCATCATTCTTTCGATGGTGGTAAGCCCCCAATTCTTCTTTTTTTCTTCTAGTTTTCATTGTTTTTGTTATTAATAATCTTTCATTCTCTCTCTTTTTGAGAGTTTTCTACCCAATTATAGGGTTCTTTCTCTCCTTTCATGGGAGTTTGGAGTTTGGTTTTATTCTCTTCCCACGTGGAAGTTTAAAAATTGGTTTGAGGAATTGTTCCTATTGGTTGACGTTCAAGACCATCAACATCGAAGTATTGGAAATTCGGATGCGGTCAACATGGTTAAATCAAGAATTTTCTTCACCAAACTATGTCAGAATGATAGATTTCCCCATCATTAGCTGCGTGATTCAGCAAATACAAGGGGGTTGCGCTGTATTGTTCGATCTGGTTCATTGTAGTTTTTTCGAAGACGAATTTGATTTGGTCTTATCTGATTATATCTTGTTTTTCTTTAATACTTATTGTAGATGTCGTTTGACCTTCAATTAATGAAATTTCTCTTTAAAAAAAATTTGTATGCTATTTTTTGCTTATCAAATATTCCTTAGATATACCTGGTCTAAGATCCTAAAAGGCGAAAGCTTTTTATAAAGTCAAGAGAACTGAAATGTGGTTAATTGAATACTTAGAGATTGATTTTAGTAAACATTATTTTATTAGGTGTTCTTGGCAAAAATTGTGAGCAATTACCACATAAGAATGGATCAGTGTATGTAGTAGATAAATTACTTATGTGGTGATCGTATCAGGCTGCGAGTCAGACCTGGAAGCAAAATTTGAGAAGAAAAAAATAAACTCACAGTTGCCAATATTTGAAACATTTGGTCTTTACATCTGTAGATTGTAGCACGGGTTACAATATGAGAACTCGATTTGCTTGTTTAATTTTTCCCAAGTAGAGGTGAAAAACAAATGCTTCGAATCGATTTCAAATGAGTAAATTTGACAAAAGTCATGTTCCACGAATGAGGCATTCAATCACTCGATCAATAATTAGCTAGATATCAACTGATTATACTTATTTTGGTCACATCATTTTTCAAGTCGATTGCGGATTTATATAAATATTCGTTCAAAACTTCAAATCATATAATTTTAGTGTTAGGTCGGGTAATTGAATATGAAACACTTTATAGGTCCAGTCCAATTGTTGGAAAAAATGAATTTCCCAAATTAGATATGAAATTACCTCAAATCCTCAATAATCCTAGTCATAGTTTCATTACTTGGTGATTTTAGTTTGGTATGAAGATGAATTTATAATTAAAAGTTGACTTTAAATTAAAACATGAGAGGAATTATTTTTCTCTTTGAATTTAGTTATAAATATAATGTAGAAGCATTGGTATATCAAGTCTAAGCATTTCTCACCTATTCTTCGCCAATGATTCCTTATTCTTCTTTCAGGCGTCAAAGGATGCTTGTAGTTCAAGTAATACTATGATCACACGATTCTGCAACATCTCCGGCCAAATGATCAACCTACAAAAATCGTTTTGAAATTTAGGCCCAACGTATCAGCTACAATTCAACAAGAATATGAGGATATACTTCGGATGAGTTCTCACTCTTCTCTTGGTAAACACCTTGGGGCTCCTATTGATATTCAGGATTCAAAGGTTCAACACTTTACTCCATTTCTCGATAAGATTTCAACTAAAATTGCTCAATGGAGTCATCGTAATATTTCTCACTCAGCAAAATTAGTTATCATCAACTCAATCCTAACTGCTT
Source organism: Beta corolliflora (assembly GCA_947648045.1). Lineage (NCBI taxonomy): Eukaryota > Viridiplantae > Streptophyta > Magnoliopsida > Caryophyllales > Amaranthaceae > Beta > Beta corolliflora. The sequence goes on from CANSZD010002359.1 coordinate 480,415, forward strand.
CAATTATGAACCAGCTTGCGGTCTTCACCATTCCTGCTACTATAGTCAACAAAATTGATTCCCTATTGGCTCTATTTTTTAATTTGGAGGAATAGTCAATCCAAGGGCATTCACTGGAAAAAGCGTGATATCATTCACTTACCTCGAGGACTGGGAGGTCTGGGATTTCGCAATATTTGGGATCTTAATAAAGCTTTACTCGTGAAAAAAGCATGACGAATTTATCACAATCCACAACTTCTAATTTCCAAAGTCTTTCGCGCTACTTGGCAGCAGCGTCCTTATCTCCCTCACCATAGCCGTAGTATTTCATGGGGACGCAAAGGTTTAAATATGGCTGGTCGTGTGTTACAAACTCATTGCACTTGGAAGGTTGGGAATGGAGAGAATATCATCGCTGCCAAACATAATTGAGTTAATGGCCTCAAGCCTATCTTTTATGATGAAGTTCCATTAAGAAAAGTGACTAATCTGAAAGTGGCTCATCTCATTCTTCCTGCAAACCAAGGATGGGATATTTAGAGTATTAATCTTTTATTTATTCCTACCAGTGCTTGCAGCATAAAAGGAATTAAGTTACCATTCAACTCGAATTCCCAGGATATACAGTATTGGCCTCTGACGCGTTCAGGGGAGTACTCTACAAAAACAAGTTATAGTCTTGTTCTACAACAACAACAAAATCAAACTTATAGCATGACAACTCAAATGCAGACGAAATTCTTTCGAATAATTTGGAGTTCGAACATCATGCCCAAATGGAAGCTTTTCCTCTGGAAGCTTTGGCATAATAGCCTCGCTACAAAAGGTAATCTTTATCAGAGAAGTCTCAGTCATTCGGATAGCTGTCCAATTTGTTTATACACGATACAAGATTGTCAGCATCTATTTAGTTTTTTGTTCGCTAGACACTGAGGCTTGGGATGCTAGTCATCTTAATATTTATTTTCATAATCACCCTCAAACCATCTTTGTTGAATCGCTTATGCATTGGATTGATAAGTTCTGAAAATAGGATGGTAGCAATGGGCCTCGTTTGCCTTCTTTTGTGGGTATTTTATGGGCTATTTGGAAAACGCGAAACGAACAAATTTTTCGGCAAACTCAAGCTACTTTCTCTTATCTCTTTGCCACTATCCGGGAAAATGAGATGCAACATTCTATCTACGACCAAGGGAGGTAGGTGCCTACTCCCCTGGCGCCAGACCCCTTATTTCCCTCAGGTTTTACCATGGTTATTGTATGGGTATAACCCAAGTACGTTAGCGGACCCCCATGAGGAGTCCGCGAATACAATGACGGACGCGAATATTGTAAGTGTCGCCTAGTGCTCTAACAAGTCAGTTAATTGACGTGGTCCGACAACGTTGGCGGTCGCCCAACAAGACAAAATAAGGGAATCTTCCCAAGTGTCAGGTGCACCACAACCGTACACGTGTAAAAGGATTACGCACCCTGTCAGAGGAATAGTACTTCTATAAATACCCCACTAGTACTATTCTGCAGGTACATTCTCTCACACTCATAATTCTTATCACTCTCTCTCTACTTTCTCTCTCTAAATCCTATTTGGACACGTGCTGACTTGAGCGTCGGAGAGGGTTTCCTCACATCCCCCCCGAGGGTAGTGCACGTTTGCTTCTTGTGCAACTATTCACCAGTGGACGCCAACTCCAATCCTTGACGGACTCTTTTCAAGACCGTCAACCGTTTCTCAACCGAAACAGTTACGATCTCGGCGAACAAGACTCTGGTACTCCAAGTATTGTCATCCATATCATTGGGTCTTGGAATTCCACTTCAGGTATGGAAGGTGCACCATGGGTTGCGGTCCATTCTCCGATGAATTTTATAGCTCAACAAGGAACTTTTCTCTATGCTTCGTCTGCTCTCGCTATGGAAGCTATGGCTTGTGTTAGCAATAAATGCAATTTCTAGGACCTAGGGTTTGTTAGTTAACTTCAAGTTCAACAATAAATGCAAAGTTGTAAACTTTAAGTGAGAAAAGTAAGCAATAAAGAGAGACAAAGATTTAACGTGGTTCGGTCAACCTTGGCCTACATCCACAAGTAAGAACCTTGGAGTTTTCTTTAGCCTCTCTAATGGAGGAATTACAATGGAGAGAGAGAGAGAGTTATATTTTGTGGCTAATTTGAATCTTAGGGTTCTAAATGCCTTTAGGATGCCTTATATATGACACCCTTAAGGTTATAAAATGACCCAAAACCCAAAACATTAAATCCGGAAAAATCCGGATTAAAAACATGAAAACGCGAAACAGGGCAAGCTGCCCGCCCGGGCGCCCGCCCGGGCCAGACAGCCCGCCCGGGCCCACTACCTGCCCACCCGGTGCAGGTTTTGCACAATGAAACTGTCTTCGAGGCAGATTGGAAGGAAGTGGGCTGGCCCGCCCGAGCTGACCATTTGCCCGTCCGGGCTACACAGCCCGCCCGGGCTGATCCTCGTGGCCGGGCTCGGCTTCGCTCGTCCGAGCTGGGCTTCGAGCCTCTTGCTCCTCTTCTTCTTCGCCAAGAAATCAAGGCACATATAACAATTCTCCACCTTGACTTGAATTTCTCCAAACACCTCCAATAACACCAAAAAACACTAATCAAACTCCAAAGCTCTACCCCATAGGGGCCTACAATAAACAAGAGGAGAGACCCACCAAGCTCACACACAAAGTGAACTTAGTGGTTGGAAAAGGCTTTGTCAACATGTCGGATGGGTTCTCCTCGGTACGAATCTTCATCAATGTCAACTCTTTCTTATCAATGACATTCCGGATGAAGTTGTACTTCACATCAATATGCTTCGTTCTTCTATGGAACGTGTTTTGGTTCTTAGCCAAGTGAATGACACTTTGGCTATCACAAAATACGGACACCTCCTTAGAACACGAGCTAATCTCCCCAACCAAACCTTTGAGCCACTTTGCCTCCTTGAATGCCTCGGTAATTGCCATGAACTCCGCTTCCGTAGTTGAAAGAGCTACAACATCTTGTAGCGAAGATTGCCAACTCACGGCCGTACCTCCCAAGGTAAACACATAACCCGAAGTTGATTTCCGATCATCCAAGTCTCCACCATAATCCGAATCACAATACCCAATCACACCATTTGCATCTTGGCCAAACCCCAAGCAAATATGTGAGGTACCCTTCAAGTACCTTAGAAGCCATTTCAAAGCTTCCCAATGCCCTTTCCCGGGCCTTGACATATAACGGCTCACCATGCTCACCGCTTGAGCAATGTCCGGCCTAGAACATATCATGGCATACATCACACTCCCAACGGCACTAGTATAGGGGATGTGAACCATGGCCCTTTCTTCTTCTTCGGATTGAGGACAAAGCTCCTTTGAGAGCTTGAAGTGAGAACCGAGAGGAGTAGAAACGGGCTTTGCATTGCTCATTGAGAATCTCTCAAGAACCTTCTCAATGTACCTCCTTTGGCTAAGGTACAACGCCCTCTTAGATCGATCTCTCCAAATCTCCATCCCAAGTATCTTCTTGGCTTCACCAAGACTCTTCATATCAAACTCACTACTCAACAACTTCTTCAAATTGTTGACCTCAATCAAATGCTTGCAAGCAACCAACATATCATCAACATAAAGCAAAAGGTAAATGAAGGAACCACTTACTAGCTCTTTGTAGTAGACACAACTATCATAGGAGCTTCTTGTGAACTCATGAGCCAACATAAACGAATCAAATCGCCTATACCATTGCCTAGGAGATTGCTTCAACCCATACAATGACTTTACCAAACGGCACACATACTCTTCTTTCCCTTCAACCTCAAAACCTTCCGGTTGCTTCATGTAGATTTCCTCCTCCAAGTCCCCATGGAGGAAAGCGGTCTTAACATCAAGTTGGTGTAGCTCCAAGTCTTCCATAGCTACCAAGGCAAGCAAAACTCTAATGGACGAGTGCTTCACAACCGGTGAGAAAACTTCATGAAAATCAACACCCTCAACTTGAGTGAACCCCTTGCCACAACTCTTGCCTTGTAGACGGGACCTCCCGAATCCGGTGTACCCTCTTTTCTCTTGTACACCCATTTACACCCAACGATCTTCTTCTTCTTAGGTGCAACAACTAACTCCCAAGTATTGTTCTTGTGCAAAGACTCCATTTCTTGCTTCATTGCCAACAACCACTTGCTTGAATCGGGTAGAGACATTGCTTCCTTGTAGGAGCATGGATCATCAAAGGTCTCTACCTCATTTGCCACGGTGAGAGCATATTGCACATAGTCACACTCCTCAACATATCTTTGAGGAGGCTTGATTTTCCTTCTTTGTCTCTCACTAGCAAGTGTCTTGCGTTGAGTTTGTGGTGAACCCTCAACATGCCTCTCTTGGGTGAGAGCATCATCATGTGAAGCACTTTCAAGCTCCACCTTCTCCTCGGTGTCATGAGATGGACCTACATCATTACAAATAGCAAGCTCCTTCTCCGGAGTGATCATACATGATTCATCAAACACAACATCTCTAGAAGTTATTACCCTCCTAGATTTTTCACACCAAACTCTATATCCCTTAACCCCCAAACCATAGCCAACAAATACACATTTTCTAGCTCTAGGTTCAAGTTTATCCTCATTTACATGAATGTAGGTTGGACAACCAAAAACTTTCAAATTAGAATAATCACAAGGAGTTCCGAACCATACCTCTTGAGGAGATTTAAAGTTAAGGGCGGAGTGAGGAGACCGGTTCACCAAATAGCATGCCGTTGCAACCGCTTCGGCCCAAAAGATCTTCCCCAACTTGGCTTGGGAGAGCATACATCTTGCCCTCTCTAGGAGAGTCCTATTCATCCTCTCCGCAACACCGTTTTGTTGAGGCCTCCCAACACAAGTTCTATGACGAACAATGCCTTCATCAAGACAATACTTAGTGAACTTCTTTTCAACAAACTCTAGGCCATTGTCGGTTCTCAAAACCTTGATCTTCTTGTCGGTCTTCTTCTCAATCATAGTCTTCCATTGAAGAAACAAATCAAACACACCATCCTTGTGCTTGAGAAAGAACGACCACACCTTCCTAGAGAAATCATCAATTATTGTGAGTAAGTAACTACAACCACCCAAAGAAGTCTTCCTAGAGGGACCCCACAAATCCGAATGGATGTAATCAAGAGGTCCTTTGGTGTTGTGTATTGCGGGCTTGAAGTTAACCCGCTTGTGTTTACCAAACACACAATGCTCACAAAAGCCAAGGTTGCCTAGCTTCACATTATCTAGCAATCCTTGCTTGCAAAGTTCGGACATTCCTTGCTCTCCCATATGACCAAGCCTCAAATGCCAAAGCTTGGTATCATCGTCACTCATAGTGGCGGTGGAGACATTTGCCGAACCACTAACCATGGAACCTTGTAGTACATACAAGCTTCCCCTTTTAATACCCTTCATCAACACAAGTGCACCCCTAATAACCTTCAATACTCCACCTTCCGCTATGTACTTACACCCATTGTTGTCAAGAGTAACAAGAGAGATCAAGTTCTTCTTCATTTCCGGAACATGGCGGACTTTGGACAATAATCTAACCGTGCCATCAAACATCTTGATATCCACGGACCCTATGCCAATCACCTTGCAAGTTGCATTCTTACCCATGGTGACCGTGCCTCCATTATACTCCTCATATGAGGTGAACATGTCTTTGTAGGGTGTCACATGAAAAGAACATCCCGAGTCCATTATCCATTCACTCTTGCTCTTGAGCCTATCATGAGTAACAACCAAAGCTCCACTTTCGCCATCGAAATCAACATAGCTTACATCGGCGGAGTTCATGGGTTCCTTGCCTTTTTTTGGGCTTACTATCCCCCGATTGCTTGTTTTTCAACTTATAGCATTCGGACTTAATGTGCCCCTTTAGATGACAATAATTACAAGTCTTGTGCTTATTAGAATTGGGCTTCTTTGACTTAGAACGCCACCTATTCTTACCACCATTACCACCTTGACTAGTAGATGCAACATCATTTGATCTACCCCTAACAAACAAGCCATCACTAGAGTTTGATGATTTAGATGTCAATTGATTATCAATCAACTCCCTTTGTTTCAAAGCATCCCTAACATCATCAATACTCAAATCATCTCTACCATACAAGATAGTTTCCCTAAAATGCTTGTATGAAGATGGTAATGAACACAACAACCAAATAGCCAAATCTTCATCATCCAAAGTCACATCAATATTTTGAAGATCCATCACAATAGAATAAAACTCATCAATATGAGACTTAAGAGAATTACCTTCCTCAAGTCGAAGGTCATACAATCTACTCTTGAGTAGAAGTCGGTTGGTGACACTCTTTGCCATGTAAAGAGACTCCAACTTCAACCATAGACCCGCCGCGGAATCCTCCTTAGCAACTTCCCTCAATACTTCATTCGAGAGGCAAAGTTGTATAGCCGATAAGGCCTTCAAATCCACTTCTTCCCATTTCTCTTCGGTCATAGTAGTAGGCTTCTTCACCTTGCCCTCTAGAGCCTTGTGAACACCATTTTGAATCAAGATTGCCTTCATCTTCACTTGCCATAGTCCAAAGTTGATGGACCTATCAAACTTCTCAATATCAAGCTTCATTGTTGACATATTCTTCAAAGAAATCAACTAGAAACCTCCCAAACCTAAAGCTCTTGATACCAATTGTTAGCAATAAATGCAATTTCTAGGACCTAGGGTTTGTTAGTTAACTTCAAGTTCAATAATAAATGCAAAGTTGTAAACTTTAAGTGAGAAAAGTAAGCAATAAAGAGACAAAGATTTAACGTGGTTCGGTCAACCTTGACCTACATCCACAAGCAAGAACCTTGGAGTTTTCTTTAGCCTCTCTAATGGAGGAATTACAATGGAGAAGAAGAGAGAGAGAGAGTTATATTTTGTGGCTAATTTGAATCTTAGGGTTCTAAATGCCTTTAGGATGCCTTATATATGACACCGTTAAGGTTACAAAATGACCCAAAACATTAAATCCGGAAAAATCCGGATTAAAAACACGAAAACGCGAAACAGGGCAAGCTGCCCGGCCGGGCGCCCGCCCGGGCCAGACAGCCCGCCCGGGCCCACTACCTGCCCGCTCGGTGCAGGTTTTGCACAATGAAACTGCCTTGGAGGCAGATTGGAAGGAAGTGGGCTGGCCCGCCCGAGCTGACCATTTGCCCGTCCGGGCCCATGTCACGCCTGCCCGGACTGATCCTCGTGGCCGGGCTCGGCTTCGCTCGTCCGAGCTGGGCTTCGAGCCTCTTGCTCCTCTTCTTCTTCGCCAAGAAATCAAGGCACATATAACAGCTTGCCTTCGTGCTCTTCATTGGGCTCGGAAGATTGGGATTTCTCATGTGGAAATTTACACAGATTCGACATTGTTGGTCAGGTACTTGACTTCCAAAAAGGTTTCGGACATCAACCTTCAACATACTATTGCAGAAATCCGAAAAATCGCAACAGCCTTCGTTTGGTGTCGTATCACTAAGGTAAACACGAACCAGGTGGCTCAAGCTCATGTATTAGCAAACTGGTATAGGAGTAATAGTTTTTCTTTCCAGTAATTTCTTTCTTTGTACATTTCTACCGATGTCAAAAAAAAATTAATTAGATCCCAAATGGTCAAATAATTTGAAATGAAAAACTTACACGGCATATAATATGCAAAAGATTTGATGCATTGTGGTAGCTGACAAATTAAGGGTGCAATATAGAATGTGACTCATCCAAAATCCTAAAACTTGTCTTCCTACCGACCTTCAACTCCTATCAGTTGATATTGTGCCTACTTGACGACTTGACGAGACACCAATATGATGTAGTACATCATTTAGAGGTTGACTATAAACTTTCAGTGCATGATCTTTCATCTTTGGCTATACGTATAATATTAGCAGAACTGCTCATGAAGTGCATGATTTCAGAACTATGTGGACCAGATGTTTTTAGCCTAGGTCCAAGGCACTTGTATCAAATTAAATTAACTAAGGTCAAACTTGTGGGTGAGCATGTACTTAAAAGAAGCCCATTACATCGCCCACAACTAACCAACCATTCAGAATACCCCCTCTTTCATTGTATGTTGCCAGAAATCTTGTGTCAGGCCAAGGATTTTCCATATCAAGTATTGCTTATTCTAATGGTAGATATTCTACAGTATATTATAGTGATGAGATTGTGATATTATCCAAAAATTGTGAGATTATTATAGGATTGAACTCCATTAAAGGCGCTTTGGGAGTCGCGGTTTTCCTTATGCTTCTCTCCTGCTCTCAAAAGGCCTTATATGTATAGTTGAGTCAGGTTAACCCCTACAAGATTTGGGTTTAATAGGATACTCCTCCTTACTAACAAAAAAACAAACAAACAAGGACTCGAAACCGTCTGGGACAATTTCGGGGTCCTGTGCCAGGCATCAAACATGTGTCATGTGGGGCTATAGAAAGGATCTACAATCCCATATTTTTAATAACTAAATTAAATTTTGATTAAAAATGGCTGAAAAAATTATCAACTTTCTTAAATACTTCAAAGTTATTTTCATTTTCATGAAGGAGACACCTTAGATATAACAAAATAGTAAATATATACCAAACATAAAACTAAAATAAGCTATGATATATGAAAAAAGTAAATAGATTAGGGGCAAATTTTGGAATAATAACAAATGTAGAAACTTTTTTTCATCTAATAAACTCATAGCAATAAAATATATAGGTGGGGCCCCTTAAAATTGCGGCCCTGAGCGGTTGCTCACTCTGCTCATGTGTTTGAGACCCCTCTGCAAAGACTCTCATATTATGTTTAGAGCGTGCCATCACAACATCAACTATTCAACTAATAAGCATTGACTTTTGAAGCATTACACTCAATAATACACTCTTGAGTCATGAGCGGCGAGTGTATGACAAGTAGGGGTGATAATGAGCTCGGCCTGTTAGCGAACAGTTCGGGCTCGGCTCGGTCAAAGCTTGGCACGTGCGGTAGCTTGGCTCGATACCTTAACGAGCCGAGCCGAACTAGGCCAAACTCGGCTCGAAAAGCTCGTGAACAGGCTCGATTATTATTTTATATAAAAAAATTATTATAATTTAAAACACTTTTAAAATGTATTATAAACTAAAACACTTAAAAAAGTTATTATACAATATGTATCCTTTTATACAAATTTTTACGTTGAACAATTCATGTCTTTCTTTTTGTATCTTTTTAGATCTAGTTTGTCGATTTTTTATGTATATTTGTAAGTAATTCATTTGGTTAGCATGTAAAAAAAGAAATAAAATATGTTTATTCATGTTATTTTTCGAATTTAGTATATTATTACAAGATCTGTCAACAATTTTTTTAAATTTCGAATATGAATTTTTTTTTTTGGTTTAATGTTGTGTTGGTTTATTTTTAATTTGTCTCAAATCGAGCTCGAGCTCGAGCCAAGTCGAGCTAAGACGAGATACCGAGCCTTTAGTGAAGCTCACGAGCTCGAGTCGAGCTTCACTTATCGAGCTCGTCGAGCTCACGAGCCGCCGAGCCGAGCTAAACGATAAATGAGCCGAGCCGAGCCGAGCCCAGTACATTTCGTGCTCGGCTCGTACGATAAGCACCCCTAAATTGAGAAGCGTTAACACGTCTTATTCAAATGATGTAGGGTATGTATGGGAACGCATGTTTTGCATGTATTATTTAAAGATGTCTTAAATAAATTTAGACCCTGTTCTTTTAGATGACTCATCTTCTATATTTCTCAATTATATAAAATTCAACCAAATTCAATTTAAGAAATAGGACCTAAAGTAAACAGATATGAGATCAAAAAGTGACGCGGCAATATTGTTAAAATTATCGCGACGAATAACAAACACTATAAGCCCTTCCAAACTTCCGAGATTAGCTTGATCATGTCTCCCTAGTCGAATGAGTCCAAACATATAAAGATCAAGTCACTAAGGTGGAACGCATAATTTTGTCCCCAATTAAGAGTTAATGGCAAGAAGCTTTGGAAACATAACAATGGGCCAAGTCAGCTATGGTTGACTAATCGGCTTTCTTTTCTCTTTAACTCGTTAATTTCTATCTTAACTTATCTATTGGCTATATCCAAAATCTGTAGTATACACTCATATTTTATTATATTAATCATTAGTATTGTTTATACAAAAATAAATTTTTCAAAACTATATGTGCAAAATCTACAAGGTTCAACATTATTTAATTTTAATCTTCAGATTGATAAGAATTTACTACTCATCAAAGTTCTAAAACTTTGGCAACATAAAAGAAATGCAAATTATTAAACTTTGACAACAAAAAAAACTACTAAGCAAGTTATTAGAGAATAATAAAGTATCTTCATGAGTCATTTTGAGGAGTAATTTTATAAGTTGTTTGAACGGGATCCTTCATTTTATTTTCTACCAGATTATCATTTCGTTTCTTTTTTTTTTGTAAATGAGCGACCAAGCGTAGTGATGTAGATGAGATTCGATTTCAGGTCTTGGACACTATCCCTATAAGATTTTACCAACTAAACTAGATGGCATCGACCACCGTATTTGTTATGTTAATCCATGTTTGATTTGGATGTGAAGAAAACAATTGACAGTGAAATTTGTATCCAACCCATTTCTTGGATAGTGAAGGTGTAAGTATGATCTTATCTTATAAATGACATATATCAATCCGCTATCTAGTAAGAGGAACAAAAGAAACTAGGACTATAGAGTAGGTTAGAGGATTATGGAGTCGGTAAAACCAAAATTTTGTGATAATTATGTTACTTCTAGAGGCTCTAAAAGGCTCATTATTATATCTCCGTTTTAATTTAAGTAATCCAAATTGAAACACATGGCTAATACATTCATTGTATCATATAATGGAGGGTATGAACATAATCTAATGTTCTAGATAAAATCAGTCCATTATGGGAGTGAGGAATAAGGTCAAAAGTAGGAGGAAAGTAAGGATTTTGAATCATATACGACAGTAACTCGTCCTACTTTCTGGGGACCAAAAAACTTGTAGAAACTTATATGAGAACTGAAGAGAAGAGAAAGGGGAAGAAAATTAATATCTATTTCCCTTATGGAAATCAACAAATACAACCAAAGTTTAAATAGAAATTAGTCTTTAGGCCCGATTTACGACCCGTGTACTTATATTTTTCATTTACATTTACTTTAGAATGATTACACTAAATTTCACTTGGTTTAGTGGTTAAGGCTTTAGTATATATAAGGGTGTCCTTAACGCGGGTCTGAGACAAAGACTTGGTGAGTCTTGTGCAATATTCTTCGGTAAAGACTCAGAGAGTCTTGCATGTAGTTTTGGATTCCAAAACTCTGATAAAGATTCTCTTTGTCTTTGCTAGCAGCATATTGCCATCCCACCAAAAAATATTTCCAACGGCTATAATTTGTATTAACAAAAAATATGAACTTCCTTTCCAAACACAACAGCTATAATTTATAACGGTCATTTGTACAATTTAATTTTATAATAATTTGTAATAATGCCTATAAATAACACTTTGTGTATAATTTTTTTTTACATTCTCCCATATCAATTTCCCTTTTTTCTCTATCCTCTCAAAAAAAATCCATCTATTATATTTTAATGGATCCAAATCATAATTTTGATTTAAACTCCCTTATGAGTTTGTTTCAAAATAATCCCCAATTTCAGACATTTTTAGCTCAACAAAATCAATACCAATATTCCCAAAATTCAAATTTTTCTAACCTCAATCACAACAGTATGGGTAATGCACAAGTGTAAAGTTTTACCCAACTTCTCCAAACTCCAAATAACCAACATACTCCTACTAGTCAAAATATTGACCAACCTCCTTTTACCCCCATTAGTATTGGGTCCAATTCCGACAACGCATTTGTAGATAATGTGGGCATTGAAGAGACGGAGAATATTGATGTTACTATAACTACTCGTACTGCTGCTCGTACTACATCACATCGCAAAGTAAGTCAGTCTAAAGAGAAAAAAGGGTTAACTTCGACGATAAAAGATGAAACACTTCTTGGTGTTGCATGGATTAATACTACCAAAGATAAAGACAATGGCAATGCACAAAGAGCAGATGCATACTAGGGGAAAATTTGTGCATTCTTCAATGTAAATAGGCAAACAAATCAAGCTGAACGAGAGGTAAACCCTTACAAACAACATTGGTGGGCAATTAATAATGCACTTGGAAAGTTTGCAGGGTGTTATGCCAAGTATGAAAAGAGGAGTGGGTTTAATGAAGCTTTGAAGCTCTCAGAGGATCGTGCACTTTACCAAAGTCTCTACAATTCCAAGTTTCAATACGATCATGTGTGGAGTATTGTGTGTGAAACTAATAAGTTCAAAGCTGAACTAAAGAGCAAACGTAAGAAAGACAACGATAGTGATTCATCAAAAAGGAACAAGATTTCTGAATCAGGAGACTACGCAGCAAGTGGGGAGGATGTTGAGGCTTTCGATGAAGTTGATGAGCCCCGACCAAGAGGTCAACAAGCTGCAAAGAAACAACTAGCTGCCCAGAGGAAGGGAAAAAACATCCAGAGTGATCATAGTGAAGCCATATCAGTTGCAAAAAATATTGAAGAGTCACGTGCACAATCAATGAGTCGTATGGCAGATTTGAAAGAGCATGAGCTTGAAAATCAACTACTTTGTGCCGATGTCACCAAGATGGCTCCTTTGCAAAGATAGATTCATGAGAAGAAGTTGCAAGCACTTGCAGAAAAATATGGATGGACTTTTGATGATTAGGTTGCTTTCAACTTGCTAAATTTGATTATGTTTATTAATGTTTATTTATGTTGTTTTAATATGTTGTAGCTATGTTTCAATCAAGCATGTTTTAATTTCATGAACTTATGTTACTTCTTAATATTAATAATAATTAATTATTTTCTTTATTAACGTTAAGTATGATAATTATTAGTAATATTATTAATAAAAATAATCAAAACAATAATGGTGAATTGATTCCAATTTCAGTGAGTTGTCACCTTCAATTCTATATCAGTGCATGACTTGTTACCTCACATCCATCTTTCAGTAACTTTGTCAGATATCATTGCACTATTTTTTGAATTATTGAACCAAAGGTCAGTGCATTATTGTTGTAGTACTCATTATAGTGATTGAATTATTTGAATGTTGTGCATTGAATTATTAACTTCCACAACTTCTATATATTTACCCATTTCTGAACTCAAATTCTCATAGCAAACTATCCACAAATCCTCTCAAAAATTCAAAACCTCAAGTCATAGTGATATGTCATACTTTAACCCTCCCAACACATTCGATGAATTGTACAATCAAACGTATGTTTCATATATGGGGGGTGACACTTCCACAGATATAGTAGATGATATTCTAAATCATGTCATTGAAGATACATCACCTTCAAATATTAGTAAATTAAGAAAGAAAAGAAAATACACAGAAAGAAAGCGTGAGGAAGGGCATGAGCGCATATGGAATGATTACTTCTCAAGTAACCCGATGTATGATGCACAACAATTTCGCCGAAGGTTTCGAATGAGAAAGGAGTTATTCCTTCGCATCGTCATTGCTCTCGAAAAATCATTCTCCATATTTCCAACAAGGATTTGATGCTCTTGGTAGAAATTCTTTATCCCCACTTCAAAAATGCATTGTCGCCATTCGGTTATTGGCTTATGGAGTGGCTGGTGATGCTGTAGATGAATACGTGCGAATAGCTGGAAATACGGCACTACAATGCTTGAAGAATTTTTGTAAGTGTGTGATTGAGGTTTTTGAACCTCATTACTTAAGAAGGCCAACAGTCGATGACACCCGACGTCTTCTTCAAATCGGGGAATCCCGCGGATTCCCTGGTATACTTGGTAGTATCGATTGTATGCATTGGCAATGGGATAAATGTCCCACGGCATGGCAAGGTCAATACACTGGAGGTCATCAAGGTGTACCAACAATGATATTAGAAGTTGTTGCTTCTTATGATTTATGGATTTGGCATGCATATTTTGGTGTTGCAGGATCTAACAATGATATCAATGTCTTGGATCGATCCCCGATATTTGATGAGTTGCTTGAAGGTCAAGATCCCGAAATCCAGTATACGATAAATGGAAGCACGTATAATATAGGATACTATATTGCAGATGGTATCTATCCTGAATGGCCTGTATTCGTCAAAACCATTCCTCGAATAAACATGCTATCCGAGAAAAGAAAATTATTTGCTCAACATCAAGAAGGTGCAAGGAAGGATATAGAACGAGCTTTCGGGGTGCTCCAAAAGAGATTCGCGATTGTTTGCAACCCGGTACATTTATGGAAAAAAAGTGAAGTTGGTGATATCATGAAAGCATGCATCATATTACATAATATGATTATTGAGGATGAAAGAGATGATTTTGAAATGACTACTAGCGTTAATTATACATTAGCAAGGAATCAAAGAGAAAGTCCACAACTTCATACCGGTCGACTTAGAAATTATTATGTAAACCGAAGCAGGTACTTTGAGAATTATACGCGAATTCGCAACCGAGCACAATGCCACCAACTGCAGCATGATTTGGTGGAACACATATGGTCGCGTTTTGGAGGAGACGCTAATTAATTTCGTGTGTAATTTTCTATTTCGTGTGGCTGTACTTCTTTTATGTTTTAGCAATTATATATGCAACTAATTATGTTTATGAATGCCTTTAAATTATGTCATTATTTCAAATGTACTCAATTTGTGTCCCCATAATTTATATAAGATTAAGGTAACCTTAAAAATCTTAAATAAATAATTATATAAATTGTAATTTTAATGATATAATAATCGGTAAATATTTAAACTATATATTCTCATGACATATTAAGTTAATAATGTTATAGAAAAAAAACATGAAAATGATTAAATATAAAATAATATGATAAACTTTTGGTAGAGAGTCTGGGGGATAAAGTGTAAAACTGGAATGAGTCTGGAGAGTGAGTCTGAAGAATAAAAAGTAGGTAAAAGTTAGTGGAAAGCTAATGTGGTACAGTCTGAAGTTTGGGTTTGGGTCTGAGGGATAAACACACCCTAAGCTTGAAGTCATGAGATCAAATCTCATACAATGCATTTATTGATGTTTTTGATAGTATGTGGATTACATGGAGTAAAACACCCTAAGGGAATACTCCAACTTCATGGATGGAGGAAGGAGATGGCAGCCACTTTACAAAATGTTTTACATGACATATACTCCTTTCGTCCCAGAATAGTCTGAACACTTTCCTTTTATGTTTGTCCCAAATTAGTTTGAACACTTTCATTTTTGGCATGGTCCCACTATTAATATATTATTTATTTTATACTCCTTTGGCCCACACTCTACCTTTTATCAATAAAAAGTTACCCAACTTTTTCTCTTCTCTAATAAAAAATACCCCACCAACTCCTATCACATCTACTTTTTAAATAAATAACATTTGATAACTACACTACAACTTATCACCTTAAAATACGTGTCCCAACAAGTGTTCAGATCTTTCTAGAACGGATGGAGTAAGAAATTTTGTGGACATAAAAATCAATAAAAAAAAGTAGTTCAGATGGTAAATGTATAGTATTTCAATTAAGAGGTCAGATGGTTATACTCAAGACATTGGCATATTTTTCCAAAAATCATGATGACATGGCTATTGGTCAATTGCACACGTGGCAAAAAATTATATTCTAGTGCAAGAGGGAGGGTTCCACATGCATGGCACATAAACTTTGACAAGCACACCTTTTTAATATATTTGTATAGCTTAAAAAACCAAATAACTACTTTGCTAAAACTAAGGAACAATATTCCAACTAACTGTACCACCAACACCACCACTTGCTTCATTAACATCTTATCACAAGTGGAAAAAACATCAAAGGATCCGGTCAAAATAGGGGTTACATATCCGGTTTTGGACCGAAACGGTTGGAGGCGGAGCTGTTACGATAAATTAATTAATCCGATTTACAACCGGATCAGTTTTCAATTAATTGATCCGGTTGGTGGAAGAAACCGGAGCGATTAATGTATTTCTTCGATCCGGTTAAGTGTGAAAATCGGATCGGTTTTGTACCTAAGCGATCCGGTTAAGTGTTAAAACCGGATCGTTTTGTACCTAACTGATCCGGTTTTCCACATAACCGGACCAGTTACCCTTTTTTAATTATAAAAAAATTCACGTCGTTTCTAGGACTCAAACCCACGACTCAAACACACATCACAGTTCCAAAGGTCAACAAATTACAAAGCTATATCCAAAATACACAAACTAAAATTAAAAACGAACATAAAACATTACACTAGTGCTTGTATACTCGATACTTAGATAACTGAAAATTTTAAAATTACACTAGTCCCTAATTCCAAAATTTAACTGAGTATACAAGCACTAGTCCCTAAACTCACTGCTTGTATTCCAAAATTTTTAGGGACAAAGCTAAATCCAACATTACGATGAAAAAAAATTCTCGGCATGGAGGAATTAGAGACGAAAATAAACTACAAAAATATGACAAAAATAAAATAATAAAAAAAACAGAAATTACACAAAATGAAAGATCGATAATCCCTAAATTCGAAAAATTTAATCAAAACAAATTAGAAATCTAATCCCTAAATTAATAACGAATTAAATCGAAAAAAATCACAACGCTAAACCCTAAAAAAATGACGAGATTATACAAATAAAAAAGATAAGTCACAAAATAAACCAAAAAATTAACTAAAACAAACCCTAGTACAGTAAACGACGGTGGTTGTCTTCGTTTCTTCCGCCGATATCTGGGCCATTTGAATGCCGCTTGATGATGAAGATGATGTTGTGCGGTGATGGTGGTTGCGGATGACGAAACTGAAGATGATAGTGGTGATTTACGGCGAGAGAGGAAAGAGGAGAGACGAAACTGGCGGCTGGCGGCGATGAAGATGATGTTGCTCGCTGGCGACGATGAAGATGATGTTGCTGCTGGCGACGATGAAGATGAGAGAGGAGGGTTGCAAACGAGGTGGGTTAGGGTTTAGAATGAGAAGTGAGGAGGGTTTGGAATTAGGGTTGAGATGAGGAGAGAGAAGAGAGAAATATGAAACCGGGAAGTGAGAAGTGAGGAGGGTTGGGGATATGGATTAAGAGAAGTGCATGGGTAAATCAGAAGTGAAGAAGTCTGCCCCTTATAAAAGCCCGGCCCATTAACTGGTCCGATTTGTAGCCCAACCGGACCAGTTATTTGAAAAAAATTACGCGCCCAGTCAATATGGCTTTACGGATCCGGATTTTGTAGAACCGGATCCGTTCTCTTGTGTCATTTACCCTTTTTTCCACTAGTGTATGCACTTGACTAGTAACTAACGTTCCTAAACAATAGTAACTAACCAACAACCATTTGAAGCACTAAATCCAACAAAAATCTCATGAGGACAAATATAGACCCTAATACATACCCCCTAAAATTTAATTAAGGTTTATAAAACATTAGTCCTTATGAAAGAAAAGTGTTTTGTGTTTGTAATTGATGGTTTGCAGTGTATGAATGAGTTTACTGGAGGTTTGAGTCGAAGAGTGTAAGAGAATTTGACTTTTGAGAGAGAAAGAATGGAAATATATATGTTTTGTAATTAGGAGAAAAGGGTTTTACCAAAAAAAAACAAGGACTATTTAGAGAGACATCCGAAAACTAGAGTTAAAATGCAGTCAAGCATACCACTGCAAAGATTTGTGTGTAACAATTAAAAAGAAACAGAGGGAGTATAATTTTTACTAATACACAATTAAAAATATCAATGGTCAAAGTTGTACGTTGATAAACGTGATAGTCAAACTATTGCATTTAGTTGGAAACAGAGAAAGTATTTATTTGGCAATTTTTCTTCCTACATTACCCCTTTGTAACCTGGATCATATTTCACATAAAGATATGTTGCTTGCTCCTTATACTGTTGATGATGTGAGGAAAGCTATGTTTTCCATTGATGGGAACAAAGCTCCTGGCTCTGATGGGTTTGGAAGCTATTTTTTTAGGGATGCTTGGAGTATTGCGGGGAGGGAAGTGACAGAAGTTGTGCTTGATTTCTTTCAACATATATGGTAGGATGTTAAAAGCCTTAAACACAACCTTAATCACTCTAATCCCAAAAACTGCCTGCCCAAAAAATGTGAGTGAGTTTAGACCTATATCTTGTTACAATGCTTTATATAAATGTATAACTAAAATGATATGCACAAGACTTAGGATGGTTTTACCTCATGTAATTGAGGAAACTCAAGGTGCCTTTGTTCATAGTAGACACATTGTTCATAATATCATGATTGTTCAAGATATAGTTAGACACTACAATAGGAAAAGTGTTGCTCCTAGTTGCATTATAAAACTAGATATGCAAAAAGCATATGACACAGTTAATTGGTATTTTTTGAGAGAAATGATGCTGGCTCTTGACTTTCCAGAGGTGTTTGTGGAACTTGTTATGGAATGTGTGTGCACCCCTAAGTTCTCCTTAATGATAAATGGTGAGATGCATGGCTTTTTTGCTTCCAAGAAAGGTCTGAGAGGCAGGGAGATCCTCTCTCTCCCCTGCTTTTTGTTATTTGCATGGAATACTTGGCTAGGATATTGGGTCAGCTATGCAATATGGAGCAGTTTTATTTTTACCCATGGTGCAATCCTATGAAGCTAGTCAATTTAAGCTTTGCAGATTATTTGATTTTATGCTCTAAGGGTGAATATTCATCTGTATATATGCTGCTCAAAGCTTTTAAATTGTTTTCTGACTCGTCTGGGTCAAAGTCTTCCATTTATTGTTGTGGCATGGAGGAGATTGAGGTTGATAGAATTCAGCAGGTTTCTGTTATAAGGAGAGGCGGATTGCCTTTCAAATATTTGGGAGTGCCCATCTACTCCAAGAAGATTTCTGCTGCTCAGTGTGAAAGCATGGTTGAGAAGATGACTGCAAAAATTCATGTTTGGAGTACAAGAAATATGTCATACACAGGGAGAGTTGAATTAATTAATGCTGTGTTGATGAGCATTCATGTCTATTGGACACATATTTTTGTGCTGCCAAGGAGTGTTATAAAGGATGTGGAGAATGTTTGCAGGGCCTTCTTGTGGACTGGAAATTATTTCAGTTCAAATGGAGGCTATATGGCTTGGCAGGAGGTTTCCAAGAGTAAAAGTTCAGGTGGTCTTGGTTTTAGAGATGTGCAAAATTGGAACAAAGCAAGTTTGGGGAAATATGTGTAGGCAATCTCTACAAGCAAAATGTGTGGGTAAAGTGGGTCCACTCTGTGTATATAAAGGACATGGACTGGTGGAGTTACCAGCCTCCAAGTGGGAGTAGCTGGTATTGGAAAAGAGTGTGAATTGAAAGAACAGCTGAAGTTGTTATATGGTAGATCTAAATTTGAGAGTATTCAAACATACTCTATTCAAGCGGTCTACTCAAAGATGGCTGATACAAGTGGACATGTCCATTGGGATACTTAAGTTTGGAATAGGATGAGTATTCCAAAACGTAAGTTTATCAGTTGGTTAGCTATGAGAGGTAGACTCCATACAGCAGATAGAGTAGCTTTATACGACAGTAATGCCCCCACAGATTACTGGCTATGTGGTGTGATGGCTGAAACTCAAGCCCACATATTGTTTCAATGCTGCTATAGTAAGTAGATTTTGGAGAAGATTAAAAGCTGGATGGGTATGGATACCCCCCTGGATAATGTTCACAGATTGATTAGATGGATTTCCAACAGCAGGAAATCTAATTTCCAGCGTGTTGCTTGGAATGCAGCTATCTCAGGAGCTGTCTATGGTGTGTGGCAGGCTAGAAACGACAGCAAGTGGAATCAAAAAGTTCTAACTGTGCAGTATATGTTTTTTTGGATAAGAGAAAATGTTAGAAGAAGAATTTTAATTTTATTGTTATGCCTAGGAAAGTATCTAGGAGAGATAGAGAGTGGTTTTACAGTTTGTAAAGTTGTAGTTGTGTTTAGAGCTTGATTTGGCTGGTTTGTTGTTTTGGAGAGATAGAGTTGTATTGAATTACGATGTACTTTTCAACTTATAGTTCTTTTAGTTTTTTTAAATATTTTAATCTAGCATATTTTGATTTTAAAACTGATTTTTAACTCAATATTAACTCGTTCGAAAATCGACCCTAGCCGAAACTCGATTCGGTATTATATCGAAGAGGGAAATAAAAGATAGGGCGGAGAAAAGAAGAGCAATCTAAGTGCTCCTTTAAATCAAATTAAATTATGTAAACTTAACTATATTATAATTTCATTCTACAATAAATAGCTTATATTAAAGCAAACTTACAAAAAATCAAGCTTGTCATATCTTAGAAAATATGGAGTAACATGCAGACCATCACTTCTAAATTAAAAACAAAAAATAAACATCCTATGTATGCTCAGTTAGGGTAAAAATTGAAAACAAAGGACCAATTTTTTTTATAAGGAAAGAAACACTAGGTCTGACCTCGAGAATAAGACCAACCTACAACATTCTTACGGATGATGAAAGAAAATAAAACATTAGAAGAGGAAAACCAATAAAGGAGAGAGGTCGCCTCATGACCTCTATGAGCCATAAAATCCGCAACTTGATTTGCCTCCCTTAAACAATGGACAATGGAGATCTCTTGCAAATGCTTCAGATCCTCCCCAGTATCCATAATCAGCGAGTTAGTCTCCCACGGAACCTTCCAGCTATGACGAAGAGAGTTGATCACCACCAAATTCTCACCTTTAATAGTAAGAGATTCGATGTTGATAAACAACACCGCCTTGATACCTTCCCGCAAACCCATGCTTCAGCTTTGAGAATTGAGCAAACAGCCGAGAGAGCATTGGCCCTAGCAAGACAAAGGTTACCAAGATGATTTCGGATTGTAAAACCAAATGAAACTTTACCATTTTCAAGTTTTGGCCCATCAAAGTTTAACTTAAACCAATTCTGGGGAGGGGTGACCAGGAGATCAACTGAGCCTTCGGAGCAGGACGCCTGCCAATCGAAGGGGAAGGATCTATATGATCATCAGCCTTTTGAGATTTGATCCAATTCTTAAAAGAAATAATGATAGAATTTGTCGTGCTAATAGGCGATGATTGATCTTCCTGAAAAGTAACTTTATTTCTGGTAAATTAGACGAACACCACACTATACTAAAAGGATGATTCTACCATGGTCTTTTTTCAAAAAAGACCATTGAAACAAATCAATGTGAGCCACATGTTTTTGTTAGTGGACCCCTTTTGCCATTTCTTTTCCCTTTTTTTTTAATTGCCAAAACTTATTTCTTTTCATTTTGTTTATTTACCAAAAATCATGAAATTAATTTCTGAAAATCATGAAAATAAAAAAAAATAAAAAATTTTAAAAATCCGAAATTTTTTTTTTGGCTTCCAAACAGCAGTTTAGTTATGGGAAAATTTTTTGGAGGCAAAAATTTTTTTACCCATTTTCTCTCTCCTCCTTGTTCTTCATGTTCATCACCAAATTCGACTCATTCTTCCACCTTCTCCCTCAATTTCGACCCTATCTTCCATCTTGTTCCTCCATTTCCACCTATTCTTCACCTCCATTTCGCCCCAAAAACCTTCACCCTCCATTGTTGAACTCTTCACCCCAAAAACCTTCACCTCCATGGATTTCGATCTAAACTCTTCACCCGTCGATGAAATGGATGTAAGTTTACTTGAATATTTCGTATATAGTAACGAATTAATGATTTTCTATCTTCATTTGTGTGTTTGATTAAGATTAATCTTGCAAATTTGGAAAAATTTCCCCAAAAATATCTAGGGTTTTAAGAAAAAAAATGACGGTATTGGTGACTAAATTTCTCTAAATCAACGCACTTCACACTTTTATGCGACAATTTGTTGTTACATTTGAGTAGTTCATACTTTAGTTTAGCTATGATGCAAAAAAAAATTCTGGTTTTTCGCGACCTCCATGGGAGGTTGAGGTGGTTTTTAGTCTAAGATATTGGAGTTGTTTGGTGATTACTAAGGATATTTTGGATATGACCAAACTTAAAGATGTTTTGGTAATTACTAAACATATTTTGGATATAACCAAAAATAAATTTAAGGTTTGTAAGATAATGGCAATAAATCAATGCACTTCACACTTTTATTAGGTTACATTTGTTGCATAGATCATACTTTAGTTTAGCAATTAGATGAAACAAATTTGTAGCATTTTAGGAACCTCCATTGCAGCTTTGTGCAAGTTAGTGCAGGGTATAGGTAATTACTAAAAATATTTTGGTCCTGACCTAACATAACCACTATATATGTTAGGTAATCACGTAATGAAATTAGGATATTACCAAAATTCTTAGGTCATTACCTAAAATAATAATTGTCTTGACCAATGACCTCAAATCATGTGACTATAACATTAAGATGTGGGTTACTAATAAACTAATCCATGAGATTTTATGTGGTTTATAAGATAAGATTGCATCGGGGTTAAACATTGCATTTTTTCCTTTTTCTTTTGCTTTCAAATGATTGAATTGAATGACTTTTGTGATATGAAAGGTTCATCGATAGAATGTTTATGTGAACAGCGGATTGAAATGGTCGAACAATCTCTCAAAAGAATCCTCTCCATTGTAGTGGAATGTCACTTGTTTTTGTGCAAGTTATTGCAGGGTATAGGTAATTACTAAAGATATTTTGGTCATGACCTAACATAACCACTATATGTGCTAGGTAATCACCTAATTAAATTAGAATATTACCAAATTTCTTAGTTCATTACCTAAACCATTTTAGGGCATTACCTAAAATAATAATTGTCTTGAGCAATGACCTCAAATTATGTGAATATAACATATATGATGAGGGAATTGTCTGGTTAAGATGTGGGTTACCTGATAACCTAATCCATGAGATTTTATGTGGTTTATAAGATAAGAGTGCGTCGGGGTAAAACGTTGTATTTTTTCCCCTTTCTTTTGCTTACAAATGATTGGATTAAATTACTTTTGTGATATGAAAGGTTCATCGATAGAATGTTTATGTGAACATCGGATTGAAATGGTCGAACAATCTCTAAAAAGAATCCTCTCCATTGTAGTGGAATGTCACTTGTAGTTTGTGCAAGTTAATGCAAGATTTAGGTAATTACTAAAGATATTTTGGTCATGACCTAATACAACCACTATATATGTTAGGTAATCACCAAATTAGATAAGGATATTGCCAAAACTTTTAGGTCATTATCTAAACTATTTTAGGGCATTACCTAAAATAATAATTTTCTTGGGCAATGGCTTCAAATCATGTGACTATAACATATATGACGAGGGAATTGTAAGGTTAAGATGTGGGTTATTGATAACTTAATCCATGAGGTTTTAAGTTGATTATATGTTAAGATTGCATCGGGGTAAAACGTTGCCTTTTTTTCCTTTTCTTTTGCTTTCAAATGATTGAATTGAATGACTTTGATGACATGAAAGGTTCATTGATAAAATTGTTTAGGTTTACAGCGGATTGGAATGGAAGAAGAATCTCTATAAAGAATCCTCTCAATTGTAGTGGAATGTCACTAGTTTTTTGTGCATGTTACTGCTGGGTTAGGTAATCACCTAATTAGATTAGGTTATTACCAAATGTTTTAGGTCATCACCTAAAATAATAATTGTCTTTGACAATGGCCTCAAATCATGTGACTATAACATATATGATGTGGGTTATTGATAACCTAATCCATGATATTTTGTGTGGTTTAAATGGTAAGATTGCATCGGGGTAAAACGTTGCATTTTTTTCTTTTTATTTTGCTTTCAAATGATTGAATTGAATGACTTTCGTAATATGAAATGTTCATCGATCGAATGTTTATGTGAACAGCGGATTGAAATTGTCGAACAATCTTTCAAAAGAATCCTCTTCAATGTAGTGGAATGTAAATTGTTTTTTGTGCAAGTTAATATAGGGTCTACGTAATTACTAAATATATTTTGGTCATGACCTAACATGACCTCTTTGCATGTTTAGGTAATCACGTAATTAGCTTAGGGTGTTACCAAACATTTTAGTAGATTACCTAAACTATTTTAGGGCATTACCAAAAATAATAGTTTTCTTGGGCAATGGCCTCAAATCATGTGACTATAACATAAATGATGGGGGAATTATATGGTTAAGATGTGGGTTAATGATAATTTAATCAATGAGGTTTTAAGTGGTTTATATGATAAGATTGCATCGGGGTAAAACATAGCATTTTTCCCTTTTCTTTTGCTTTTAAATGATTAAATTGAATTTTTTTGATATGAAAGGTTCATCGATCGAATGTTTATGTGAACAGTATATTGGAATGGTCGAACAATCTCTAGAAAGAATCCTCTCCATTATAGTGGAATGTCACTTGTTTTTTGTGCAACTTAATGCAGGGTTTAGGTAATTACTAAAGTATATTTTGGTCATTACCTAATACAACCACTATATATGTTAGGTAATCACCTAATTAGATTAGGATATTACCAAACCTTTTAGGTCATTACCTAAACCATTTTAGGGCATTACCAAAAAAATCATTGTCTTGGGCAATGGCCTCAAATCATGTGACTATAACATATAACCCCATATCATATGCTTTTAGGTAATTATCAAACATGTTTTGGCCATGACCAAACCTACTAAGTGGAGGATGTTCTGCCAATCACAATCCATTCCCATTACTAATCAAAGCAATCCTATGAGGATTGGACAACCATGCCACTGAGTCCATTAGGCCCAATACCTCACCAAACGCCATTGACTTAAGTTTTTGGCCCCCATTGTCTGTCCTTGTACTAAAAAGCCCAAATTAACCCTAGATCATATGCTTTTAGGTAATTCTCAAACATGTTTTGGCTATAACCAAACCTACTAAGTGGAGGGTGTTCTCCTAATCACAATCAATTCCCATTACTCATCAAAGCAATCCTATGGGGATTGGACAATCATGCCACTCGGGTCCATTAGGCCCAATTCCTCACCCAACCCCATATCATATGCTTTTAGGTAATTACCAAACATTGTTGTAGAATGTCACTGGTTTGTGCAAGTTACTGCTGGGTTTAGGTAATTACTAAAGATAGTTTGGTAATGACTTAACATAACCACTATAAATGTTGGGTAATCACCTAATCAGGTTAGGTTATTTTCAAATATGTTAGGTAATCACCTAATCAGATTAGGTTATTTCCAAATATTTTACGTAAGCACCTAATCAGATTAGGTTATTTCCAAACATTTTAGGGCATCACCTAAATTAGTAATTGACTTGGCCAATGGCCTCAAATTATGTGACTATAACATATATGATGATGGATTTGTATGCTTAAGATATGCTTCATTGATAACCTAATCCATGAGGTTTTATGTGGTTTATATGACAAGGTTGCATCGGTGTAAAATGTTGCATTATTTTTTTTATTTTCCTTTCAAATGATTGAATTGAATTCAAATGATGATATGAAAGGCTCATTGATTGAAATATTTTTGTTAGCGGATTGGAATGGTAGAAGAATCTCTAAAAAGAATCCTCTCAAAGATGGATGCTATATTCTCAAAGGTGGTGCACATGGAGGTTGCATTAGAGAAGGTAATCTCAACCGTACCTCCAGAAGATAAAGAAAAGGCACGTGAGAAGGATGGGAATGATGTTGATACCAACAATGTATCACAAGGTAATGATGGGGGAATGGAAAAAGATGAAATCTTAAACGATGTCCGAACTGTCCCCACTCAACCGAAAACACACAGAGATAAGATGTGTTCTCCGTTTCTATCTCCCATACTTAGTGATACGCTTAAATGTGCAAAGCGTAAGTTGGATATTGACAATGATGACGAGACTTTTGTGCCTAGTGTGCAAGTTAGATCATCATTTAGCATGAAGGAAATTCGCTTTGTTCGTCCCGAACCTATCTTTGGTTTGGAAACTCTTCGGGACATGCCAATAGAGAAGTTGACGCCAAAAAAGACCACCAAAAAAGTCAAGATTGAAAAAGAAGAAGATGGTGTAGCAAGATATTTGGATACGCCTTCAAAGGAGGTTACTCCGAAGAAGAGCACCAAAAAAGTAAATGTGACAAAAACACCCCCGAATGCGAAAAAGACCACTCAGGCGAAAAAAAGATCAGGAAAAAAACCACCCCTCGAGGTGGATGAAGAAAAGTTAATGAGCAGCGTATGAATAGTATTTTTTTTATTGGTTCTTATTTTATCCATACACATAATTTTTTGGTAATGACCAAATTTGTATTTGGTCATTACCATATGTTTATATGCTAGTATTTGTTATTGGATTTGCTGAATGTGTGATGGGTTATATGACCCCCAAAGTTTTCAGGCCATAGTTGTAACAAGTAAACAAATTTAGATTGATTTGGTAATGACCAAAATTTTGAAGCCATTATTTTCATGTATTGTGAATGCGTGAAGGGTTATATGACCCAAAGTATTTGAAGCCGGAGTTGTAACAAGTAAACAAATTAGTTGGATACTCTTAATTAAGGTCATGTTTTTATGGCCGAGTTGTGTTTGGTATTTGTCTTTTATTTGAATTCGGAATATTACTAACATCGACGCGTTGAAGGTAATGGATGCCATCGATGTATGTTTACTAACTTAAGTTGATGTTACTTTATTTGTTATTTGTCTCCATTATGGTAGGCAAAAAGATCAGGACCGGAAAAGGTTAAGATATCAGAAGAAGGTGGGAGTGACACCGAAGAATCATCGGTATAAAATTAATTTTTCTCATATCTGCCTATTTATTTAATTAGTATGCAAACTAATACAATCCAACAAACCATGCCTCGAATTGTAGGAAAATGCTAAAGAGAAAGCGGTTGGGCAACAACTTAAATTATTTAATAAGGCCCTTAACAATGGCATGTCCAAGACGAATGAAGATTTTGTCGATCCGTCATTTACGCCACAAAAAAGTGGTAGGCCACTTCAATTTTTCGAAGAGTACTTACCCTCTTTGGACCCGATTGAAAGAAATATTTGTAAGAACATATTGAAAGGGCCGTCAAATGAAACTATTTACCGGCCACAACAGTCTTGGAGTTTTCTTTCTGCCTATGAATGTTTTTGCGTATACCCAGATCATTGGCTAAGTACTCAGGTACATATGGTCATCCTATTTTTTTTTTCTTTTACACAAGTTTGGGGATCTTGTGGTCTGACAGTGTTTGATGATCACCCAAACATGTTTTGGTGATTACCTAAATCTATTCAGAACACAAGATGGTGTCCTGATATTGTTTGGTAATTACAAATGATGGTTTGAGTATTACCCAAATTATTTGGGTCACATGGTAGTTTTGTTTAACATGAGTTTGGGCAATGACTTTAGTCTTAAGGTAATAACCCGAAATTCTTTTGGTCATTATCTAACACTGTCAGAACACCAGTTTAACATGTCAAAAGGTTTTGGCAATTAGTCTGACACTTATTAGTGTTGGTTTTCAACAGTTCGTTGATGTGTATATGTATGACTTACAACTGACCCGGATTGAGGAAAAAAGCCAAAAATTAATACTTCCAAGTATATTCATGGTGAGGTCATCGACAAAATGTTAAGGTTATTATAGAATTATTAGCACCGACAAGATTTATATTTTGTAGGCTGTTCTGTTACAACAAGATGAACGGACTGGGTTTAATGGTTGTAACTAGGGGTGTAAGTGGATTGGACTGGATTGGACTTTCCCAAATCCAAATCCAGTCCAAAGTTTTTTGGACTCGAGAAATTGAGTCCAAGTCCGATCCAAATAATTTTTGAGTCCAGTCCAGTCCAGTCCGATAATTTTTTCTTGAGTCTGAATCCAGTCCAGTCCAGTTCGATTATTATATTATTTTTTTCCCCGATTTAAATTCAATGATTCACAACGTTTTATCATAATTGAATTTGAAAAATTATGCTCATTATATCCATTCCATAAAATAAGTCACATGCATCTTTTATATTATATATATAAATATTAAATATATATACATTATATATATAAATATTTAATATATATTATATATATAAATATTTTTGGACTGGACTGGACTTATTGGACTCCAAAGGGGTGAGTCCAAATCCAGTCCGAAAATATTTGGACTCGAAAATTTGAGTCCGAGTCCAGTCCAAAAAAATTTTCAGTCCAGTCCAGTCCGACAAGTTTGGACTGGACTGGATTGGACTCTGGACTTTTCGCAGTCCGCTTTCACCCCTAGTTGTAACAAGACCCTTTTGGACACCTTTGCTGCTTGGTTAAATTTTTATCTCCCAACTGACTTGAGTAGTATTGAAGAGGTTTGTACTAAACATTACTATGTGTGTTTCTTTACGTGGTTTCATTTGAGTTTTACTAAACGTTGCTTGTGACTTGTTTATAGGTGTATATTCCTTTGCTTGATGTGAAGCATGAGCATTGGTTCTTGACGATCGTTGACTTACGTAAGAAAGAGGTGTACATTATGGATTCTCTTTCCAAATCGAACCATCGGCTTGTAACAGTCATGGACATGGTACTCAAATTTGTACTTATTACAGTTCCGGTAATTAACAAAGCAAGACAGAGCCCTAGCAATGTGTGGTAACAGTTGTTTTTCCCTATTTTGTTTTGCATCAGATGACTGCAACTTCGAAAAGGCTTGAAGGTCACCGTTTGGCGCCCTTGTTCGTGGACATGAAACATTTCACTTACGAATATCCACCATGTACACGACAACCGAATGCGTGCGTAATACAAAATTTTGAACTCTCTTATCTTTCACAGTGTATATAAGATAGACTTATGGACTTGTTCTTTTTGTAGCCATGATTGTGGAATGTACGTGATTAAGTACATCCACTGCAGTGATGTGAACGTCATTCCAACCATTTTTTACACTGTACGCATTGTAAATGTATATATTTGACTTTGTTGCATGATCTTATTATAGTAACTTGTGTAACTTTCTGTGCAGACAAAAGCAATGCGTGTCGAACGTTTACGCGCTATAGCCATAATTCTGAGAAGCAAACATAACAAAATTGATATAGATCGATATTGTCGCTCGAAGTACGTTGGCAATGCCGGTAAAAAAAACAGTTCATATGTAAAAGTTTAGGTAATCACCTCACTAGTGTATGGTTATTACCTAAACTTTTGATGTTACATGGTGTCAATTTTTGTGTGTAAATAGGCCTTTGTTGTACTTTTGTAATTGGAGTTGGTTTACTTTTGTATGTATACATATGCCAATGTCCTTTAGTAGATCGAATTAAATAGTTCATATGTAAAAGTTTAGGTAATTACCTCACCTGATTAGATCATTACCTAAACTTTTGATGCTACTTGTCAATTTTGTGTAAATAGGCCTAATTAAGTTGTTTTAATGTAAAAGATTTAGGTAACTACCAACTTTGACTATTGTCATAAGCGAAACATTGTATGCTACGCTTTGTCCTTTTATGTTTAATTATTGATTACCTTCTCCTTTTATTATTATATGATGTTTGGAAATTACCAAAAATGTGTTGGGCATTACTAAACATATTAAGTGGAGGGTGTTCTCTAAATTACAATCCATTCGCACTACTCATC
Organism: Beta corolliflora; assembly: GCA_947648045.1. Lineage (NCBI taxonomy): Eukaryota > Viridiplantae > Streptophyta > Magnoliopsida > Caryophyllales > Amaranthaceae > Beta > Beta corolliflora. The sequence goes on from CANSZD010002359.1 coordinate 510,052, forward strand.
AAAGCAATCCTATGGTTTTTGGACAATCATGCCACTGGGTCCATTAGGACCAATACCTCACCAAACCCCATTGAATTAAGTTTTGGGCCCCCATTGTCCCTCCTTGTACAAATAAGCCGAAATTAACCCCAATCACATGCTTTAAGATATTACCAAACATGTTATGAAGATTACCAAACTACTAAGTGGATGATGTTTTCAAAATGACAATCATTTATCATTACTCATCAAAGCAATCCTATGGAGATTGGACAATTATGCCACTGGGTCCATTAGGCCCAATATTTCACCAAACCCCATAGAATTCATTTATGGGCCCCAAATGAACCCCATATCATATGCTTTAGGTAATTACCAAAACTATTTTGGGCATTACCAAACTCACTAAGACATTCTAATCTCTTACATGTTATGACTTTATAACTCTATTTCGGTTATTTGGATTAACACATTTATATCAAATTGATTAATTTGTACTTAGGATTGTTGATTTTTAATTGTTTATTTTTAATATACTTTGGATTTGACGGTTTTGAGACTTCTCTTAGTTTCTGTTAAAATTTGGTCATTACAGGAACCCCTTATAGTAATTACTTAAAGTTTCCGAAGGATTTGAAGGTTATTTTTGTAGGTTATGAAATGTTTGCTTCAAATCATGAATACATTATCCACCACATGCATTATGCACACTAAAACATCCATATTATATACTAAACTAACATCCCATCAGTGTTAGGATATAACATCAAACATCATAGTCATAAACAAATTACATCGAAAAGTTAAAATAATATCCAAACATATGTCTTGTTAATAATAATTATCCAAACCAGAAACTGAAGTTCATAAATAATATCCAAACCACAACCACGAAAATAGTTTTTTAGGTAATTAATGCGTTGGCCACAACCTCATCTCTGAGAGTATTATGCTCCCAGTAAATGGCATCGATTAAGGTGTCGATGCGGTACCTGTCCATATCCTACATTAAGACAACAAGAACCAAGTTAATGAAACACCTTTTATGAAAAACAACTTGGTGCTAGGTAATGACTGAAAAACTATAGGTCATTACCTAAGAGTGCAAGATAACCAAGTAAAGAGTTATTGATGTTTTTGGTAGTAATTAAACATGTTATGGTAATTACCAAATAACCCCAGACTAGTACCTTAAAATGTTGAGGGTTGTTCCAACCTCCAAATTCCTTTGTCTCCAGCAGCTTAATGACATACATCCCACAATCATATCTGACAATAATTTCAAAATTAATTAACATGATTTCTTAAACCCAAGATCACTATGTTCACACTAGCACACTAAGATTTTAGTGGCCAATTATATGTGATTGGAATATTACCCATTTTCTTGAACTGGAATACGCATAGATTTCAGTGGCCAATTAGGCATATCCTCGATCTTCCTGCTGTATGCATCCTTCTTCCCAGTCGACAAAAATTCAGACAACTTCTTCACCTACGTTGGTCAAATTAAAAAAAATTTAAACGACTGAAAATATTAACCCTTCGTATAAAGTACTAATAAGTTTTGTTTCGGAGTTACACCTGCTCCCCGGCATACTTAAACCGCTTTTTAGAATTTGCCCCCGGATCCGAATCAAAGAAGTATGTACAACGTTGCGGCAATGAGATAATAATTAGGAACCAATGATTTGGGTCCGGCAACCACAGAGGAACAAGAAACTACATCATAAATATTGGGACCCCATTAAAAGAGAAGTTAGCAAACAGATCTTTTGCATAAGGAGTGCATAGTGTATACCTGACGGCATCGACCAAGTGCTGTAGGAAGGTAAGTCGTCTTAACAAGTGGATTATACGGCAATAGTCCTTGCTTCCCATCAGCCCGTTCTTTCTTATCAAATTGTGCCGGATCCATGTACTTAACGAAAATAACACATAGGAAATAATAAAAAAGTTTAAGGTAAATAAAATAAACAAACTAAATAATTTAAAATGATAAGGAAAATAAAAGATGAAAACATTTTCTATATAAATAACGTACTCGGAATGTTGTCGGGATGTAGAATGAAGATGGGTTTTTCACACTCACTCTAACCCCAGCTACATTGATTGCCTGCATGTGTGCTAAATATCAGTTAACTATTTTGTTTATGTGTAATTAATGGAGTCACCTAGATGCTCATACCGTTTCCGTGACAAGCGCCGTAGGATATAGAGTCCGGAGGTCGGAACGTGTGGCCTGGATCCACTCAGAATCAACTAATAACTCACTGCTTGCCAAACAAACAAAATCACCTTACATTAAACAGCAATGAGAAGCAAAGAAATAATGTCATAAAAGAATTATCACAAAAACGTACTCCATGTCCTTTGTGTCATCAAACACATACTCCACAATAGCCTTCTGAGTCTTTTCTAATCCGTGCAATATGTGACGGATTGTGGCAATCCTGATCTTGAAATTCCACTTCACCTCATCCTAAATGCAATCATTGATGAAGAATTTTTTATTACTTGTAAACAAGAAACGGTTGTGTTTGGTTATTACCTAAACCTGTTTGGTAATCACCAAACAGGAAAATAGTGAAAACTGTATTTATGTCTATGTTCAGTTATTACCTAAATAAGTTTGGGTAATGATAAAAGTTGAATCATTCCTGTTTGAATATTACTTAAACCACTTTAGGTAATCACCAAACAGTAAGAAAGATGAATGAGTCATGTCTGGGAAGTACCAAGACATTTATAACCAAATTGTATGAAAGTGAAAACTCAGGTCCTGTCATGTTAAGTCATCACCTAAACATCTTTAGGTTATAACCAAAATAGAATCACTAATTTTTACTTACTACCTTAACACTTTTAGGTTATTACCAAACAGTAACGATGTGAAAAATGTACCTTGAGAATTGTTTTTTTCTTTCCCTTCACAGTAGGGTCTTTATCTTTGTCCTCATCAGTTGGTGCTTTGGTAGTGTCTTCTGAAGGATTAGGCCCAGCCTCTTGCCCCATAGGAGGCTCAGAGCTTTCCTCGGGCTTATTCTCAGATGAAGTCCCACCTACACCATTGCCTATTCCTGACCCATTGTCATCATCATCGTGTGGTTCATTTTTCTTGTCCTTCTTTCCATCTCCCTCTGCCTCAGCCTTCGTTTCTTCATCTTCCTCCTCCTCAACCTTCTTTTCCTCCTTCTCTTCCTTATTCTCTTCCTCCTTTTTCTTTGATCTTGCCTCATGCTTCTTCTCTTCCTCCACCTTCTTTTGTTCCACCTTTTTCTGTTTTCCTGTCTTCTGCTCTACCTTCTTTTCTTCCTCTTTCTTCTTATAAACCTCGTTGTTTCTTTTTTGGTGCCTCTTTTTTTCTTTCCCCTTCACATTGCTTTGTTTCTCACTTCCTTCTTTCTCTTCAACACCCTTAATTGAGAGAATAGGGTTGCTTTTAACTAAGGACGCAACATCAACATCACCAATCTCCTCAACAGAAATTACATCCTCCTCTCCTTTTTTTAGTTTTCTTGCCCTTCTCATTTTCTTTAGGCAGTTGAGGTGTTTTTTTGGATTTAGGTGTCACCTTCCAATCACTCTTTGTTGGTGTCTTACCCTTTTTGGGCGTCTTACTTTCCTGAGGTAGATTGGCAAATGTCAACTTCTTTTTGCGTTGAGTCGGCCTCGCAACTCCTCGTCATCGCTCTCACCCAGCGAGAATCCGTGCCGGCTTTCTCACTCTTAGACATAGGGCCGACATCACTTCGAATTCTTCATCATTACCTCCATCATCATCACCATCTGAGTTTTGGGCAACCTGTTTACTGCTTTGTTCTTGATAAAGAATCAAATGATAAGATTAGAAACAATCAAATAACAAAGATCAAAGCTAAAACTTCTCTCATTTATAAAAACGCACCATCAGATACAATAAAAAAATATTAGAATATATGTCCACCTACTGACCATATTGGGTAGTAACCAAAAGAAACTCAGGTAATCACTTAAATAAGTACATGTAGTCAAAGGTAATCACCGGACTACGTTTGGTAAGTACCAAACATAAACTCATAACCTAATCAGATACTTTTTAATATTTAGGTAATACCTAAACTTGTTGAGGACATTACTAAACTATTTCAGATCACATAATCCTAAAATTTTCAATCTTAAGTAATGACTAACTGTATTTGGGTAATTGCTAAACTTTGGCATATGACCTATCACCTTTTTAAGTTTTAAGTAGTGCCTAAACATGTTTATGTCATTACCAAACAATATCAGATTACCTTATTCCTCATTTCTATAAATTTTAGGCAACACAACTTTTGAAATATCAACCTACACTATTATAACTACAATCCACATAAGAAATTTGCATCTCATTTAACAACCAAAGAACCGAAATTAATGCAATCATAACATATTAGGCAAGAATTATACTACTAAGAGCACGGACCTTCAAGCATCCATTTGAACATTTGGTTAAAATTCTGCGATAGTTGTTCAATTTTATTCAATATGACAAATTGCATCTTCAAGCTATTTGCCGCGAAATCGCTCGGCAAATTTCCTTTGATCAACTACTTCTCATTTTCAATCTTCTGCATCAACTGAGATAAACAAAACCATAAACATTTACTTCAATACATTGTCAAAAAACAACTTGCAACTCAATGACTTAATGATCATTTACAAACTAACTTTCGGGGTTCTGTAAGAATCTTGCAACTGAACGACGGCGTCATTCAAGCGCTTTGTGTTCGCGTCATTCCAGTCAACCACTCTTGGAGTCTTGAACCTCCAAATTTCATCGAGGCCAGAAGCCCAAGAGTACTCAGCGAAAATCAACTATTGCACATATAACAATTAAAAAACAAAATTTTTGGTGAAGGTAAACCACACAATTGAACATTTTATCATACTTGAATTATGAAGATTGTTAGGTAATTACTAAAACTATTGTGGTGATTACCAAACAATGTCATACCAACTTATATACTTGTGCTCTTAAGAGTGTTATGTAATTACTAAAATAATTTTGGTAATAACCAAACAATGTCAGATAAAGCTGTATGTGTTCTGAAAATGTTTAGGTAATTACTAATACTATTTAGGTGATAACCAAACAATGCCAGGCCAAATTATACGTGTTCAGAAGAGGCAAAAAAGTAATGAATACTTACCATCCAAAAAGAGGAAACAACCACCAACATTTGCACCCGGATGGGTTGGCTTGAAATTTAGCCACTTCACTGACTGAAGTGTCGAAGATAAACTTGGCGTAATTCCATTGCGGAATCATCTCCGCGTTAACCACAACATGAAGTCATCCCTCCTTCGGTTTGCGATCAGGAGTGGGCAAAAGAACTGTAGTCATCATGAAGAGGGTGAACAATGCCTTGAACAACTTATCGTCATGATCAAGTTTGTGTAGATTCACGGCCATACTATCTACATCCATATTAGCCAACGCCATAAACCTTTCCTCATAATCGTCGTCAAGAATTTTATTCTCAATATCAAAGCCAATGCTTTTAAACCCCAACAACCACTCCACATGTGTCAGGGTTATTACAGTTTGCTTCCCATGAATATCTAAGATGTGTGTTTTAGGATCGAAGTGGTCAATCACCCACTTACACATTGTTTTCCTTATGACCTTGCAATTTATGGAAAACAAGAAATCAAAACCAAGTTCGACCAAAACGTTCTTCTTTTCTCTCGGAAACTTTTTAATGACCTCAACAAACTGCTCAAGATCTCCTAAAATTGACCACGTATTCTGTGTGGATATTAGAAAGTATTAATAATTACTCAAATAATAGAGTTTGTAAAAAAGGCAACAAAAGTTCTTAAAAAATTTTAGTTTCATCCATACCTTGCTTATGGATGAACTCGACATAGTTGTTTGTCGTTTAGCAACAGGTATGATAACTGGGTCATCCGATTCGGATTGCTTTCGCTTTGACATCGTGCCTAACAACATTAAAAGATTCTCAACAATTTACAAAAATCACAATTACATAACGGTTTTGTTAATTACCAACACCAGTTTGGTAAGGACCAAACATTTTCCAGGTATCACCAATCAGTTTAAGGTAATCACCATATGTTGTGACACAAGATATAATTTTTGATTAAACTTTGAAGATAAATCAAATAAGTTCACAAATAAAACAACTCCAATAATATACATCATTTCCAAAAATTAAGGTATTTACCAAAACTCTCTTTGTAATCATTACATATTCAAAATTACATCCACAAGTGGATTTTATTCAAATGGTTTTCATCACCAAACCCATAAAACTACATTGTACAACACTCAAAGGTTTTTTAGGGCAAAATTCAAATTAATTACTTATCATAACAAACCAACACCACCATATAATTAACTCACAAAGTAACTACATTGAAACATAGACAAGTAAGCAAAAAAAAGAAGAACACTATACTTACTCCCATTTCTAAGATTGGAACATAAAAGCTTAACCAAAACATGATGAAAATGTGGGTCCAAAACTAACCTCGGTAAGCGTTTTCAGGCGAGTTGTGCAAGCTTTTTCACGCCGGCGATGGAAAATTACAGTGGATCGTAGGGAGGAGAGAGAGAAATGAAAAAAAACAGGGGAAGATGGAGAGAGAAAAATGGCAATTAGGGAGGAGAGAGAAAATGACAGTGACTTAAGAAGAGTGGGAAGAGAAAAGGGGGGGAAGAAGAGTAAAAGGGGCGGTTAAAGCAATAATATATAATTTTTTATACCTTGACCTCTATTTTGTTACTTACTTTAAACTTTTGTTACCCAACCCATCAACTCAAGTCAATTCTAACAACTCAAGTTCAATCTCCATTGGAGGAAACCTTCAACTAAAAAGATAAAGGTTAGATCTTTTATATCCTAAATTTATATTTTTGTTCTTAAACTATGAATTATGTATTAATATTACAAAATGAGTCTTTACTTCCATTACATGAAATGACAAAATCCTCAAAATATAACTATTCTAACATTTATAATCATCATCTAAAGCATTTATTGTTGTTTTTTTATGGTTGTAACAACAATAAATGCAGTATTTGACTTTGATAAACCAATCAATGCTTAACATTTCACTTTTATAATATTATAGTTCCACATAAATAAAAAGTTTTTATAAAAAGTAAACCCTACAAATTTTGAAATTTAAAAACCATTATATTTATTATATTTTTTGCAACAAAAGAACGATAGTAAACATTCTAAGTTTAAATATAGCTTTCTCTTTCAATGGTATTTTTTCAAACAAAAAAACCTTTCTCTTTAAATGGTATTTTTTCCATAAATAGTGGTATAAATATGTCCTTCTACAGAACATGTTTAGTAATTACCTGCATATATTTAGGTAATTACCAAACATATACAGAATTTCTTAACAAAGTTAAGGGAATTCAAAAATATAGGACAAATTTAAACCTACCATTATCATTGTCATCAATAACTATTCAAAAACCAATCAATCACTAGAGGAAAAAAGCCCAAGGGCTGCTATGCAAGGGCTGCGGTTATATAAAAAACGCAGCCCTTAATCCATTAAAAAAAGTATGGAAGGAAAGTGGGAATTAAGGGCTGCGGTTAGCCCAAAAACCGCAGTCCTTTATAATAAAGGGCTGCGGTTTTGGGCTAACCGCAGCCCTTCTCTCTCTTTTGGACTCGTTATTTCGCGCATTAGTTTCCCACTTTCCCTCGCAACATTATTCATCAATTCGCACCTACTAGCTAGCCCCTCTTCTCTCACCCAAACCCTACCTCTCTTCTCTCACCCAAACCCTACCTCTCTTCCTCCCGTTAAATCTCTCCCCCCCACCCCGTATCTTTCTCTTCGCCGGCGACGCTCCTCCTCCCCCTGGCGCTCTGCTCACTCTCTTTCCTCCTCATGCGGTGCTGCTGTTGTTACTGATTGGTGTTAGAGTCACCACGCTACCTCCTCCCTCCACTGGGTGGTGTTAACTCATCATTCCTCTTCTTGATTTCGTTCAAAGGACCGAAATTTCCGTCTCTGTTGCCGATAAATTACTGACCAAGGTTTTTTTAAGGGTTAATTTGATGGGGAATCAGGTCTCTCTCCCTCACTCTGTCACAATCTGCCAACAACCGTGCTTCTCCGTCACCACCGACGACTCCTCTCCTTCATTGCCGCAGTGCCGCCCACCACTCCAGCAACGCCACTTTTTGGTTAGTTTTTGATAAATTCATATGTAAATTTAGTTACTTCAAATAACTTGTTTTTGGGTGGATTTTTGCATGAATTACTGTTCGACGCGGCTCCTCTGTCGGTATTGCTTCGTGCGCCGTTGTTGTTGTTGCCCTGCGTTGCTACCGCCGCCACTGTTGGCGGTGCTGTCCCTCAATTTCAACCCATTATCAGGTGCCATCCTTCTTCATTATGTTTCCTTATTCAATTAGGGCTATATTGAATTGGGAATTGATGGTTGTTCTTGATTGTTATTGTTGTCATATTGCTTTAATGTTCTTGTTGAAGATTAGTTAGTGTTGATGAAGTTGTTGTTGTTGTTGTTATTGAATTAGTCTTTGTTATTGTTGTTAATAAGTTTTCATTGATTAAATTCGGAAATTCCTATATCTCTCTACCGATTACAAATTACCGATTTCATTCTAGTTTTCTTTTCTATCTACAAAGTTCGATTTCCAAACATCAATTCAGGTTACTTTTCAAGGAAAGAAATTGAAGGAATTCATTGTTGTTAATAAGGTTTGTTTAGGACTAATTTTACTATATATGGTAAGTTATAAGATCTAAACTATGTACTTTAGCATAAAATATTCGTGTTGCATTAGCTACAATTTTAATCCGCAAATTTCAGCCCAAAGTTAATTTTTAGTTGATGGGGTAATTCAAATATTTTTTGATTGGTAGTAATTAGAATTTGAAGATGGATGATACTTTGGTTGCTGTAATTTCACTGCTGCTTATGTTTGCTCTAGTTCCATTGTTTTTATGGAAACGTCGTCACGATTCTAGAGTTCTTTGAAACACCTGATGAAGAGCCTCGGGTTCTTATTATGTTATTAAGTTAAAATCCTGTATTATTATGTTATTGTTAAAATCTGATGGTGTAATATTTCAGGCTTCTTAGAGGGAGAATGTGGTTCGTGCTAGTGGGGCTCGTCGTATGCGCAGGAGGCCTGCGGTGAGGGCTAGTACATCTTCAGCTGCAGCTATAGCTGCTGTTGAAGGTTTGAATCTTTTTGAGATTAATGTTTATGTTGTATTATTTACTGTGGTTCTTGTTGGTTGATTCTATGCTTCGTTTGTTTGCGAAAGGGTCTGTTTTTATCATTAGATGGATGTGAGGTTGATTTGGTGTAGTTCTTCTGTTGGCTAGTAACTAATGCCATGGTTTTATCTATGTTGTTAATGTAGATATAGATGATGAGAGTGATGATGATGGTGCTGGGGCGGATTATGAAGCTAGAGGAACTAGAAAAAGAGATAAGAAACGACAAGAGTGTGAAGCACAAAGACAGGTGAAATGAATTTTACTCCCTCGTATTCATAATATATAAATGAGTGTTGTGATATGATGCAAAAAAAAATGACCTCATCATTTATTCTAACTCTTACCTAAACAATCATTATTATATAAGATATTACCAATTATCATCTTCAAACATATGTGCTTGATAACGTTATGTTTGGATCCTTTGGTATCAATTGTGTGCAAAAGCTAAATAGGACACTTATATGGGTGTATATATTAGAGAGGTTATTTTTTACCAGCTTCTAAGTGCTAGTTGTAATTTTTCATATCCGCTGCCACCTTTGTTCATTTGTTTTATATAGCAAAGAGAGGATGAAGCTTAAGTGTTGTGACATTTTTCCTCCACTACTATGTGTTCACAAATTGTTAATATCCAGGCTATTATTCAATTGTTTGTCAAAGTTACTGATTCATTCATTTCCACTTTCTTTATTGTCTAACCCTCTACTCTGATCTTTCTTGAAGGCTGAACAACCTACACGAGACTCAAGGCAAGCTAAGCAAGATTCTTATGCAGAAGCAAGAAGAAGGAAAGATGAGGAACATGAAGCAGAAGAGCGTCGACTAGTATGCAGAAGGGCGTTACATATTAACTTGTAATGTATATTTGGAGTATGAGAAAAGGTATGCTTATTCTCACTCTTTTTTTTTTTTTGCTTTTTATTGAGTTATGTTTTAGAAATTAGAACCCTATTATCCGAAGTTGATTGTTCGAGGATGAACCTTATTTATCTCCTTTTCCCCCTTAGTTGAAGATGATTGTTCGAGGAATTAGTATGGGCATTGTAGCCCCTTTTGGGATCATGGTGCTGGTTTTGTTTAATTATTTTTGGCCGTTATTGCTTGCTTCATGCTTAAAGTTGGTGAATTTTGTTAGTTATTGATATTTTTGGAATTTCTTGGCCGAATATGCACCTAAGTGTTGTTTTAGGGCTTTAATTGTTTGATCCATGATTAAGTGGTTGTTTTTTAGACTTTAAGTGCTTGATCATCTATCTAAAACTCCATACTATTGTAGAATTATGTCATGTGTATGGGACAGATTCTACTGTCCAAATACTGTAATTCGTTTATTTAGTTAGGAGTAACTTTGCTGATCTGAATGCGAAATATCTGGGTCATGTGCATGCCCAAAGAGTAAATAACCTGAACTTGAAGTTTACCGGATCTGAATCTTATCTGACCCATCTGTTCGACTTCTCGACAAGCATTTCAGTAATCGTCATGATTTTTTTCTTCTTTTGCCTATTACTTTATAGGTTGAATGTTTATAAGTTCTATTAGACATACATTGAAATGAATTTGTTGTTTTCGCTACACTTTACTTGTTGAATACCAAAGTATTACAATTATTATCTGATATTGTCAAATTGACATCATGACCTTTAGTCTATTCTTTTTCTCTGTGTACTTTTTGTGTATCAAAAGTTTCATGCTACAACACTCACGCTATTCGTTTTAAGCCCCCGCCCTCCCTGCCCCCCTTGCTACACCCCCCACCCTAGCCCAGGCACCCCCGCACCCCCGCCCCCCCGCCCGCCACACCCCCAGCCCCCCATTGCCCAGAAGACGCCCACCCCAAGACACCCCTGCTCCCCCCGCTGCCCCCCGCCACACCCACCCCAAGACACCCGTCGCCCCCGCACCCCCGCCCTCTCGCTATACCCCCAACCCCCACCCCCCCGCCAGTGAGAACCCCCACCCCAAGACCCCCTAGTTGCTCCCCCCCCGCTACACCCCCGGGTTCACCTCCAAATTATAGCGATTTTGGTCAAGCCAGGTTCTATCATCTCCAGAGAAGTTGCTTTCGAGGTATCCGGATGCTAGTCTTTGTGGAGTTGTTGTAATGCTATTTTGTGTTTGTGATCCTGCTCATATATTGCAATTCGAACACTCGAGGGCAGCCTCAAACTAATGTAATTCAGTTATTGTTTTCTCTATATTTGTGTAAAAAAACACAATTTATGATACTAATATATATATATAACTGTTTGGGAACATTTAGGACAAAAATATGCAAAAAAAAAAAAAAAATTTATTTTTTTTTAGTCATAAGGGCTGCGGTTTTTGCCTTGACCGCAGCCCTTAACGCGTTAAGGGCTGCGGTTAAAAACCGCAGCCCTTCCGAAATGCCAAGGGCTGCTAGTCCAATGGCTGCGGTCAAAAAACGCAGCCCTTGGGCCCCTTTTAACCGCAGCCCTTGGGCTTTTTTCCTCTAGTGAATACTAGCATTATCACATGAAAACTTACAATTCATAACATCACCACAACTTCTAGAATATTTTGGTAATCCCCAAACATGTATCAGGTAATCACCAAACACAAGTGAGGCAACACTTGAATAGATTACCAAACACAGTTAAGGGAATTGAAAAGGCTAGCACTAATATAAACCTAGCCTTATTATAGATATCATTAACTATTCATAACCCAAATAACACTAGCATGCATAGATTACATGAAAACTTCCAATTCATAACATCACTACAATTTCTGGAATGGTTTTGGTAATCACCAAACATAATTAGGTAATAACCAAACACATGATTGCATTGGCATTCCACTTAATTTTAATTATTGCATTGGCTATAGCAAATGTTAATGATGCAGATTTGTAATTATATTCAATATTTTGCATTCAGAGGTTATTGGAGTGCGTATCAACAATACGTAGACTCATGGTGTCAACGGAGCAGAATGAACATATACATGTCTTGGATGACTTGGAGGTTAATCAAAAACTTGATATGGAATATGAAGCTATGCATACACCAACTTCTGCAAAGGGGCACGATACTGAACATATTGATGAGTTGGATGACTTGGAGAATACTCACAAAATTCACGAACAAGGCAAAGCTCGGGACACACCTAAGTCCCCGATGGATGAAGATATTGACGAGTCAGATACTTTCATTGATATGGAGATTTGGGAGAAATTTGACAAAGATCTGGAAGATTTCGATGAGGAAGATATGAAGCAATTATACTTTGACACTCTTGAAAATTGTGTTAAGTTTTATATGTTGTATGCCAAGGTAAAAGGATTTGGAATCCGACACAAGGCCCCAACTAAGGGTGCAAGGGGTGATCACTTCACCTCAAAAACCATATGGTGCAGTAAGCAAGGTTTTCGAGATAACCAATACTTGGATAATCCAAATAGGAAGATTTCAGAAAGAGCACTTACAAGATGCGGTTGTCAGGCGATTGTTAAGTTCAAATGGGATAAGGTTCAGAAAAAATACTTTGTCAAGGAATTCAATGATGTCCACGATCATGATCTTGTTCCCCCACACCAACAACCATTCATAAGGTATTTTCAATATGGGTTCATTACATTTACTTCTTCTAAGATCATGCTGTTAGGCTATTACCTATCCTGTAGTTGGTTATTACCTAACCAGTCCATAAAATGAAAATATTTGGAGTAAATGGTTTTTTATCTTTAATTATTACGAAAACACTATCTGCTGATTACCTAACACTCAATGTATTTGTTTCAGTGATTACTTAACTTATTTTTGAATACTACCAAATATGGTCAGTAGGTGGACATTTGTGATTAGTAAACATGATTTATATCATAAAATGTGCCATTGTGTGGTTCACCTTGACCATTAAAAATGTGTCATTTACTTATCTTTTCACAGGCACCATCGTCATATTTCCGAGGCTGACAAGAGTCGTATTAAATCCATGATCAATTCGGGAGTTTCTCCTTGTGCAACTATGCGTAATTTTGTTCAAGAAGCAGGAGGTCCAGAAAAAGTTTCTTTCCTAACAAAGGACATGTACAACACTATTAACCAGTTTGAAAAGGAAGAAATCGGCGATGGTGATGCAGAGGCGGTAATGGCATACTTGCTATGTGCAGAACAGCATGACAATGACTTTTTCTTACAATACACACGGGACAAAGACAAAGACTTGGAGAAGATGTTTTGGTGTGATGGGAAGTCCCGCCGCAATTACAAAGCATTTGGTAATGTCATTGCATTTGACACGACTTACAAGTGCAACGCTTACAATAAGCCATTAGTGGTGATCGTCGGTATCAATCACCACGGGAAAACAGTCCCACTCGCCGTTGCTTTGGTTTCGGATGAAACAACAGAGACCTATACATGGGTTTTGGAGCAGTTGGTCCAATCTGGGGAAGGAAATGTACCACACACGGTCATAACTGATGGAGACAAGGCCATGGCCGCTGCAATCAAGATTGTCCTACCAAATGCCCATCATAGATTATGTTTGTGGCATTTGATGAGGAATATAAAAAAAATGGAGGAAAACGGTTTGGCAGCGGCTTCATGAAATGCGTTGACAAATGCCGAACAAGAGAAGAATTTGAAGAGGCGTGGCGTGAACTTGTTGTAAAGTACAAATTGCAAGAAAAAAAATGGGCCGCGGATCTGTACAATGACAAGGAAAAATGGGGAGAAGCATTTATGCATGGCCAGTTTTTTGCCGGTAAGAACAAATCCAAATACTTTTCCTCCATGCATAGCTTTTTAATGTTTAGGGTAATTACCATACCTAGTCTAGGTGATTACTAAACAGTCAATACCCACTTAAGAACAAATCCAAATTATTTTCCTCCATGCATAGCTTTCTAATGTTTAGGTTATTACCATACCTGGTATAGGTGATTACTAAACAGTCAATAACCACTTCTGACTACACATTAAGGTCACTGCGAGCGTTTAGTAATTACCTTGATGTACTTTGGTTAGTACCTAACGTGTTAAGTAACTATTAATGCTTGTTCCACTAATTACCTAAATTATTCCTCTACAATGTTCTCACTTATTTAACCAATGAATAGGTATGAGAAGCACACAAAGATGCGAGTCAATGAACCGCACTTTGAAGACTGTTCTTGGAACCAAAATAAAGTTGTACAGATTTGTTGCATTGTACGACATAGTACTAAAAAGATGACTACATCACGGAACACACAACACCGGTGGTCAAAGGAGTCTTGAAGAATGTCAAAGAACATGCATCAACTATATATACGCGGGGTGCTTATGACTTGATGTGTAAGGAACTTGAGTATGAAAGAATGCACGTCGTGATTGATACTCAAGTTGAACAATTCCATCCCGATGGTCCAGTTATATGTTATTGGCTATCAAACACCGAGCACAAAGATGCACAGTACGTTGTTGCTCATTATAAAAGAATTGAGACAATGTATTGTTGTTGTATGAAGTTTGAATCCGTTGGTTTCCCATGTCGCCACATGTTTGCTGTCATGAAGTGTGCTTATTTTGATCAGATTCCGGTGGGAAATATTCTTCGTCGATGGACAAGACATGCAAAGACAACCTCTAATCCAAGCAAGGCCATGGATAACTTGAAGAGCAATGACGAAGCCGCGGTACTTGGACGGTTTGCGTACCTCACATTGGAAGCAAAAAAACTTTGTACGGCGTATTCCAGAACGTACAAGTCGTCACAAAAGTTGAAGGAAGCTTTCTTCAAGCTTCAGTTGTCTGCTCCACCAGAGTTGAATGACCAAATTTTATCTCCAAGGGTTTTGGTAGGTTTAAATGATCCTAAGGTAGTGCAGGTAAAGGGTAAGCCAAAAAGGAAGAAGCAAAAATGTTTGTTCAATGAGCCCTCCACGTGTAAGAAGAATGCGGACGAGAGCTCAACCAAGTCATTCGACCTGAACAAGACACCTCCCGTTACTCCGCACAAAAAACCTGACACAAGCGACTCCCCCAAACTTAGCGACATCCTAAAGAATCATATGCCTAGAACATTTATATCTGGAGAAGCAGCAGAGTGCATTTCGTGCTATGAAGTTTCTCACTTTCAGAAGGATCCCCTAGTTTTTGATTGGGGGCCCCAAATATTTTGGTAGTTATAATTGCTAGTTATTGGTTGGTGCCCGCAGCCATTTTGGGAATCATGATTTTTTTGTATCTCTTTTTGAGATCATGATTTTTTTTGTATCTTTTTGAAAGCTATGCAAACCCATCTCAATATACATTTTCGCCTACTGTCTGTCATTGTTTTGTAATCCCCAACATTATTTCAGTAATTACCAAAACCTCTTTAGAAATGTAGGAGTGGGTCTGACATTGTTTGATAATCACCAAAAATGTTTTAGTAATTATCCAAATTCCAAATCTTATAAAAACACATAAGTTGGTCTGTAACTATTTGGTAATCACCAAAATGTGTTTAGTAATTACCTAAATCCCTTAACAACACAAGTGCCTAAGTTGATCTGAAGAGGTCAAACATCATCAAACTGATAAGCCTATTATTCATATTCTTGACAGGTCAAACATTTTATGGGTTATGTCCTAAAAAAAATTGTTTATGTGCTATATGTTTTTGGTGGGTAAAATAATAATAATAAATAAATTAAATTGAATTTTACATTTAAATTGTCAACTTGCCCCCTAAAATTGCTATTATTTTTTTAAAAGTTGATTATTTGATGACTTACCAAATCACCAGATAAATAAAAATTTACACAGTAATCGCAATTTCAGGTGAAATAAAATAATCACCAAGAGGGCCTTAGAGAAACACTATCAAAACAATCAAACTTCAAATCACAAAAAGAAATATCTATGTTATACAAAATGTAACAAAAATGATAATCACCACCAAGGCTTTAGAGAACCACTTTTTTTGTGTTTGGTAATTACCAAAGAAGTTTAGGTAATAACTTAACAAAGACAAATACAGTTTTCATTCTGTTCATATTTGGTGATTACCAAACTAGTTTAGGTAATAACCAAATATGCAAAATTGAAATCACACATTTATATCATATTGATTAATTTGTAATTATAAGTTTTAATACCAATAAGCAAAGGAAACATCGTGCTTGAAACCAAACACAACCCATATATCCTAATGGAAAGACAACATTACAAACTTAATAGTAAGTATGTCAACAAAAGTTATAGTAACAACTACCTAGGTATATAACAAAAGTTATAGTAACAACTGCCTAGATATATAACATTACGAACTTAATAGTATGTCCACAAAACCATATTATAAATATATAATTCAAGCACCAAACATTACACATCAATTTAATTCTCGGGGTCAGAGGCATAGGTATCACTTGCTTCTCCGTCATCTTCCTCTTCTTCTCCATCACCATTACCATCACCGTCAGCACGATCAGAACCTGTGTACATTCAGTAACCAATTCAATCAAATACACTGAGTTTAATAAAAACTCGTAACGACTGAAAATCCTTACCTAAAACAGGCATAATATCCACTCAAAACTATATCAGATAACATTTAGGTAATACCTAAACATGTTCAGGACATTACCAAACTATATCAGATAACATAATCCTAAATTTGTAAGTCTTAGGTAATGACTAAAAGTGATTACTAAATTAGGCAGATGAACAATCATCAGGTTTTTAAGTTTTAGGTAATACCTGAACATGTTTAGGTCCTTACCAAACAATATCAGATTACCTTCTTCCACATTTATATATTATGTAATGGTCACAGAAAAAGACATAGTACCTACCCTACACTTTTTAACATTCAGGTAATACCTAAACATGCTCAGGACATTACTAAACTATTTCAGATAACATAATCCTAAATTTTTAAGACTTAGGTAATGACTAAAATGATTCTGGTGATTACTATAATTAGGCAGGTGAACAATCATCAGCTTTTTAGGTTTTAGGTAATTCCTAAACATGTTTAGGTCATTACCTAACAATATCAGATTACCTTATTCCACATTATATATTATATAATCGCCTAATAACCTAATAAGTACCATATAAATAACAAATTCAATAATTATTACCATAATTTTCATCCCCGCTATCTGCGGTTTCCTCTTCTCCCTGTGGAGGCCCAATTGTAGTGGTCGCTTTCATGACCTCCAAATGCATCCTCTTCCTTAGGCCATGCATGTAATCATCGGGAAAAAGTTCCGGATATGCACGTTTGAGCATTTCTTGAACAATTTTGGTCTCCACCAAGGCATATTGTGAGTTACTCAATGTCTCCGCAACATTTCTCCCAATGGATGGAATAACTCTAGCAAAAGTTTCTCCACTTGGCTCATCGCTCCTTCCACTTGGCCCATCGCCCCTTTTTCTATCCCCTTTGTCAGCTACAGCTTTACCCCTCTTTCTCCCCTTCACCCATTTACCGACCGCTTTATCAAACGTGAAGCCTAGAGCATTAGTAATGGTCTTATGGTCAAATGCATCATGCTCCAATTCCTTCACAACCTCACCTTTCAAATCCACTCCAAATTTTTGAAACACCTTTGTCAACCACATGCCATAGGGCAAACAAGACTTACGAGCATCTGACCTGCTTATATGGGACATCACCTCGACCATGAAACGGGGCATGTTCATTTTTGTCTTTGAAATGACACAAAACATAATGAACATGTCAGCCCACGTTATTGTTGATTTCCCCCCTATACGAGCATTGAAGGTCTGCCGAATGACAAGGTGGAGGAAACGAGTCTCAAGAGGAAGCTCATCAACTTGAGGCTTAAGGGTCCTGTCGGCTTCGTCATCCATCAACATTAGTTTGATGCACTTCTCAACATCAAATTCATCGACTTCACTACATTTGTTACCGGGGTAATCCCACAATCCACCCACAGGTAAACCAAGAATAGCTCCAAGTTCTGTATCATTGAACTCGATTTCGACACCTTTCACCCAAGATGTGATCTTGCCATCACAACTGTCATCCACTTCAAGATGTGTGTAGAATATCTTCACAAGTTCAGGATAACAAGGGAGCTTAGTCTGGAGTAGTCTATGCCACTGTTGGTATGAAAACCACTCAAAAAGGAAGTTTGCATTGTCAATCTTCAAAGACATGAAGTCCACTGTCCTACCTGAGTACACCTGACGTGTACCAAAATTTTCGTTGTAACATTGAGCATGCTCTGGGGTGCGAAACCTTTTGTTTTCATCAACATTAGTTTCGGGAATGATAGGATCAACACCCTTAAAGATACGCTGCCTTTTCTGTGAACTCTTAGAAGTAGATGCCTCTTGGTTTTTTGGAGCTTGTCGTTTTCTATATGAACGACGTGGGGATTCTTCGCCTTCCTCGGATTCCACATAATCCGAATCATCTTCAGTGTTCTTGTCCTTATTCTTTGTCGGCTTCATAGCTGTCCGCTTTACCCTTGCCATCTCACTGCCCAAAAATAAATTATAAACATATTACACATACTGACAAGATAGGTAATAAGTAGACAGGGTTTTGGTAATAACCAGACATGGTTTTGGTAATAATCAGACTGGTTTTGGTAATAACCAAAAATAATATAACATAAAAGCACAATTTCTGCATTCATTTGGTAATCACCAAACATACATCAGATAATTACCAAACACAGGTGAGGCAATAATAGCATAGATTACCAAACACATTTAAGGGAATTGAAAAAGCTAAGACAAGTATAAACCTATCCTTATTATATATATCATTAACTATTCATAAACCAAACAATATTAGCATAAATTACATGAAAACTTACATCATCACCACAATTTTAGAAACGTTTTGGTAATCACCAAACATAAACCAGGTAATTACCAAACACTATTGAGGCAACACTAGCATGAATAACCAAACACATTTAAGGCCCAATACCTAAGATAGGTCAAGTATAAACCTAGCCTTATTATAAACATCATTTAATATTCATTAACCAAACAATACTAGCATAGATTACATGAAAACTTACATTTCAAAACATCACCAAAAATTCTATAAAGTTTCAGTTATCACCAAACATGTTAAGGTAATTACCAAACACAAGTGAGGCAACACAAGCATAGATTACCAAACACACTTAAGGGAATTGAAAAGGCTAGGACAACTAAAAAATACCTTATTATATATATAATTAACTATTCATAAAACAAACAATACTATAGAATAGATTACATGAAAACTCACAATTCATATGGTCACCACAATTTCTAAAACATTTTGGTAATCACCAAACATATTCAGGTAATCACCAAACACATGAAAGGCAATACTAGCATAGATTACCAAACACAGTTAATGAAATTGAAAAGGCTAGGACAAGTAAAAACCTAGCCTTATTATAGATATAATTAACTATTTATAAACCAAACAATGCTATAGAATAGATTACATGAAAACTCACAATTCATAACATCACCACAATTTTTCTAACGTTTTGGAAATCACCAAACACACTAGCATAGATTACCAAACATAGTTACGGGAATTGAAAAAGCTAAGACAAGTATAAACCTATCCTTATTATATATATCATTAACTATTCATAAACCAAATAATATTAGCATAAATTACATGAAAACTAACATCATCACCACAATTTACGAAAAGTTTTGGTTATCACCAAACATAAACCAGGTAATTACTAAACACAGTTGACGCAACACTAGCATGAATAACCAACACACATTTAAGGTAATTGCCAAATATAGGTCAAGTATAAACCTAGCCTTATTATAAACATCATTTAATATTCATTAACCAAACGATACTAGCATAAATTACATGAAAACTTACAATTCAAAACATCACCACAAATTCTCTAAAGTTTCAGTAATCACCAAATATGTTAAGGTAATTACCAAACAAAAGTGAGGGCAACACAAGCATAGATTACCAAACACACTTAAGGGAATTGAAAAGGCTAGGACAACTAAAAACATACCCTTATTATAGATATAATTAACTATTCATAAAACAAACAATACTATAGAATAGATTACATGAAAACTCACAATTCATATGGTCACCACAATTTCTTAAACATTTTGGTAATCACCAAACATATTCAGGTAATCACCAAACACAAGAAAGGCAATACTAGCATAGATTACCAAACACAGTTAAGGGAATTGAAAAAGCTAAGACAACTAAAAACATACACTTATTATAGATATAATTAACTATTCATAAACCAAACAATACTATAGAATAGATTACATGAAAACTCACAATTCATAACATCACCACAATTTCTTAAATATTTTGGCAATCACCAAACATATTCAGGTTATCACCAAACACATGAACCAAACAATATTAGCACAGATTACATTAAAACTTACAATTCATAACATTACGACAATTTCAGAAACGGTTTGATAATCACTAACCATACATTAGGTAAATACCAAACACAGGTGAGGCATCACTAGCGTTTAGAGAAGCACACAACAAACTGTAAAACATCACAATAATATCTTTGTAATTCATCAATGACACCATGGTCCAAACTTCCATCTTTTCTAAAACTAACATGATGATTAGATTCTTACAAATTTCTTCTATTGTCAATTTCAAACTAATCTTACAACAAAACCCTAACTTTCACTATTCAAATACTTAAATCATAGGACAACAACAAATAATTATATGCTATTATTCCCAAAAAAAAGTCGAAATTACCACAAATCAAAACCCTAAATTTCAATATTGAGATACTTAAATCATGCTTTTCAGAATTTTGGTAAGCACCAAAATTTATGTGTTAGAAAGAATAGAAACGCATAATTCATAAGATTCAAACACAATCCTTCCTCTTCCCCCCAATATATCAAAACAAGTACTTTTATCAATTCAAACAACATAATCAAGTGCTAGCAACAAATAATTAAATATCACAATTCCAACAAAAATCGAAGTTGCCACAAGAGAAAACATTAATTTTCACTATTCAAATACTTAAATCATATATTTCAAAATTTAAATCATGAATGGAGTTGTATGGTGCCACTATTCAAAAGTTCGAAATTGCCCTAAAAAATTAAATGCTACATTCAAACTCACCTTGAACAAATAATGCCGAAAGTGTTGCCGGATATGATGCCAAGAATATGCCGTGCGTTTTTTAGAGAACCACTGTTTTTTTTTTTTGGAGAAGAAAGTGTGGTTGATGAGAGAGAAAGTGGAGGAAGTTGGGAATGATGGAAGGTTTAAGAGAGAGAATGAGGGTAGTTTTAGGAGAGAGAAATTAAGGGAGGGAGAAGTTGGCGGTTCTTTGAATGCAATAGGGGTCGGCATAAGTACAATAATGCCCTTAGTATCTTGGTTTTATAAATTATTTAAAACAATTCAATTTTCGTATTTTACCCACAAAACGGATAGTTTTAGATATTACCAAAACTCATACAGGTAATTACCAAACTATAGTTCAAACAATTACGAAAACTCAACAACGAAATAACATAGGGATTAGGGAAATATATAACACTGGGTGTATAGGCCAAGAACCTCATACAACCTAATTTTTATATATAAACACTCATAAAAATTACCAAACCATGAATCCTTCTTATTTTGTTTGGCCTAATACTTATTTTTGGTTTTCAGTAATGATTGAATAAAATTTTTTGATAATAACCAAATTGTGCAAATAATATTACAGAAATCTTCACTTTTGGTTTTCATAAGCTCCATTCAAGTTGCATTTACATAGTATTTCAAATTTAACAACTTCTAGCCAGAAATCTTCACTATCAAAATACTCACTATTACAGAAATAGCCAAACAGAGAGACATAATACCACATAACCCTTCCCTTGGATGAAACTTTTTCTTTCTCATCCTGTGCTTCATCTTTTCTAATTCATCAACAAGCCTCTTATTCTCATTCTTCATCAAATTAACCTCGGTTGCGGTTGTTTTTTCTCAAATAGAAGTTGGTTTGCCACATCCCTTTGCCAATCTATAATTTCGTTATCAATCCATCTAAAAAATTCACACCCCCTTGAATTGGTGTCACGGTCCCAATATTTGCATGCCATAAATCTCCTTCCGAGGATTCTCATGAGTCCATGACTTCAACTTTGCAACCGGAAAACCGCAGTCGCAATATATTTCTTCACAGTTCATTGACAGGGAGATTTCCCTTGACATACTTGTACACGAAATTACCACAAAGAAATCAACAACCTTCACGCAATAACATATAATTTGAAAAAAAACAAAATAATCAAAAATTACAGATGCTAAATATTCACCTTAGTCAATTTTGTAATTCTTCTCAACTCGAATTCTACAGTGGTGCAGATTGTCTCAAAAGTTGGAGAAGTAAGTAGAAGCTAGTAGCTAGAACACTTATAGAGAGAAAATAATGTGACATGATAGATAGAATGCAAATAATATGATATTAGTACAGACATAATATGGAGGGAAGCCAAAATTTTGAACTTCAAATTTTTACCAAACAATCCTTTTTCAAATTTCAAAATTTTGATTTTCCGCCATATCATAAGGTGTTTGGTTATTACCAAATATATTTTGGGTATTACTAAACGTATCCAATCACAATCCATTCTCATTACTCATCAAAGGAATCCTATGGGGATCGGACAATCATGCCACTGAGTCCATTAGGACCAATACCTCACCAAACCCCATTGACTTGAGTTTTGGGCCCTCATTGTCCCTCCTTGTACAAAGAAGCCCAATTTAACCCCAATCATATGCTTTAAGGTAAGTACCAAACATGTTATGAAGATTACCAAAGTACTAAGTGGATGATGTTCTCCTAATGACAATCATTTATCATTACTCATCAAAACAATCCTATGGGGATTGGACAATCATGCCACTGAGTCTATTAGGACCAATACCTCACCAAACCCCATTGACTTGAGTTTTGGGCCCTCATTGTCCCTCCTTTTACTAAAAAGCCCAAATTAACCCTAGATCATATGATTTTAGGTACGTACCAAACATGTTTTGGGTATTACTAAACATATCCAATCAAAATCATTTATCTTTACTCATCAAAGCAATCCTATGGGAATTGGACAATCATGCCATCGACTCTATTAGGACCCAATACCTCACCAAACCCCATTGGCTTGAGTTTTGGGCCCCCATTATCCCTCCTTTTACAAAAAAGCCCAAATTAACCCTAGATCATATGCTTTTAGGTAACTACCAAACATGTTTTGGATATTACTAAACCTATCCTATCACAATCCATTCTCATTACTCATCAAAGCAATCCTATGGAGATTGGACAATCATGCCACTGGGTCCAATAGGTCCAATACCTCACCAAACCCCAATGACTTGAGTTTTTGGCCCCCAATGTACCTCCATGTACAAAGAAGCCCAAATTATCCCCAATCATATGCTTTAAGGTAATTACCAAACATGTTATGAAGATTACCAAAGTACTAAGTGGATGATGTTCTCCCAATGACAATCATTTATCATTACTCATCAAAGCAATCCTATAGGGATTGGACAATCATGTCACTGAGTCCATTAGGACCAATACCTCACCAAACCCCTTTGACTTGAGTTTTGGGCCCCCATTGTCCCTCATTGTACTAAAAAGCCCAAATTAACCCTAGATCATATGCTTTTAGGTAAGTACCAAACATATTTTGGTTATTACTAAA
The DNA here is from genome assembly GCA_947648045.1 of Beta corolliflora. NCBI lineage: Eukaryota > Viridiplantae > Streptophyta > Magnoliopsida > Caryophyllales > Amaranthaceae > Beta > Beta corolliflora. The sequence continues at coordinate 533,989 of CANSZD010002359.1, forward strand.
ACTATCCTATCACAATCTGTTCCCATTACTCATCACAGCAATCCTATGGGGATTGGACAATCATGTCACTGGGGCTATTAGGCCTAATACCTCACCAAACCCCATTGACTTGAGTTTTGGGCCCTCATTGTCCCTCCTTGTACAAAGAAGCCCAATTTAACCCCAATCATATGCTTTAAGGTAAGTACCAAACATGTTATGAAGATTACCAAAGTACTAAGTGGATGATGTTCTCCTAATGACAATCATTTATCATTACTCATCAAAGCAATCCTATGGGGATTGAACAATCATGCCACTGAGTCTATTAGGACCAATACCTCACCAAACCCCATTGACTTGAGTTTTGGGCCCTCATTGTCCCTCCTTTTACTAAAAAGCCCAATTAACCCTAGATCATATGATTTTAGGTACGTACCAAACATGTTTTGGGTATTACTAAACATATCCAATCAAAATCATTTATCTTTACTCATCAAAGTAATCCTATGGGAATTGGACAATCATGCCACTGACACTATTAGGACCAATACCTCACCAAACCCCATTAGCTTGAGTTTTGGGCCCCCATTATCCCTCCTTTTACAAAAAAGCCCAAATTAACCCTAGATCATATGCTTTTAGGTAACTACCAAACATGTTTTGGATATTACTAAACCTATCCTATCACAATCCATTCTCATTACTCATCAAAGCAATCCTATGGAGATTGGACAATCATGCCACTGGGTCCAATAGGTCCAATACCTCACCAAACCCCAATGACTTGAGTTTTTGGCCCCCAATGTACCTCCTTGTACAAAGAAGCCCAAATTATCCCCAATCATATGCTTTAAGGTAATTACCAAACATGTTATGAAGATTACCAAAGTACTAAGTGGATGATGTTCTCCCAATGACAATCATTTATCATTACTCATCAAAGCAATCCTATAGGGATTGGACAATCATGTCACTGAGTCCATTAGGACCAATACCTCACCAAACCCCTTTGACTTGAGTTTTGGGTCCCCATTGTCCCTCATTGTACTAAAAAGCCCAAATTAACCCTAGATCATATGCTTTTAGGTAAGTACCAAACATATTTTGGTTATTACTAAAACTATCCTATCACAATCTGTTCCCATTACTCATCACAGCAATCCTATGGGGATTGGACAATCATGTCACTGGGGCTATTAGGCCTAATACCTCACCAAACCCCATTGACTTGAGTTTTGGGCCCTCATTGTCCCTCCTTGTACAAAGAAGCCCAATTTAACCCCAATCATATGCTTTAAGGTAAGTACCAAACATGTTATGAAGATTACCAAAGTACTAAGTGGATGATGTTCTCCTAATGACAATCATTTATCATTACTCATCAAAGCAATCCTATGGGGATTGAACAATCATGCCACTGAGTCTATTAGGACCAATACCACACCAAACCCCATTGACTTGAGTTTTGGGCCCTCATTGTCCCTCCTTTTACTAAAAAGCCCAAATTAACCCTAGATCATATGATTTTAGGTACGTACCAAACATGTTTTGGGTATTACTAAACATATCCAATCAAAATCATTTATCTTTACTCATCAAAGCAATCCTATGGGAATTGGACAATCATGCCACTGACTCTATTAGGACCAATACCTCACCAAACCCCATTGGCTTGAGTTTTAGGCCCCCATTATCCCTCCTTTTACAAAAACGCCCAAATTAACCCTAGATCATATGCTTTTAAGTAACTACCAAACATGTTTTGGATATTACTAAACCTATCCTATCACAATCCATTCTCATTACTCATCAAAGCAATCCTATGGAGATTGGACAATCATACCACTGGGTCCAATAGGCCCAATACCTCACCAAACCCCAATGACTTGAGTTTTTGGCCCCCAATGTACCTCCTTGTACAAAGAAGCCCAAATTATCCCCAATCATATGCTTTAAGGTAATTACCAAACATGTTATGAAGATTACCAAAGTACTAAGTGGATGATGTTCTCCCAATGACAATCATTTATCATTACTCATCAAAGCAATCCTATAGGGATTGGACAATCATGTCACTGAGTCCATTAGGACCAATACCTCACCAAACCCCTTTGACTTGAGTTTTGGGCCCCCATTGTCCCTCATTGTACTAAAAAGCCCAAATTAACCCTAGATCATATGCTTTTAGGTAAGTACCAAACATATTTTGGTTATTAGTAAAACTATCCTATCACAATCTGTTCCCATTACTCATCACAGCAATCCTATGGGGATTGGACAATCATGTCACTGGGGCTATTAGGCCCACTACCTCACCAAACCCCATTGACTTGAGGTTTTGGCCCCCAATGTACCTCCTTGTACAAAGAAACCCAAATTAACCCCAATCATATGCTTTAAGGTAATTACCAAACATGTTATGAAGATTACCAAAGTACTAAGTGGGTGATGTTTTCAAAATGACAATCATTTATCATTACTCATCAAAGCAATCATATAGGGATTGGACAATCATGTCACTGAGTCCATTAGGACCAATACCTCACCAAACCCCTTTGACTCGAGTTTTGGGCCCTCATTGTCCCTCATTGTACTAAAAATCCCAAATTAACCCTAGATCATATGCTTATAGGTAATTACCAAACATATTTTGGTTATTACCAAAACTATCCTATCACAATCATTTATCTTTACTCATCAAAGTAATCCTATGGGAATTGGACAATCATGCCACTGAGTCTATTAGGACCAATACCTCACCAAATCCCATTGCCTTGAGTTTTGAGCCCCCATTATCCCTTCTTGTACCAGAAAGCTCAAATTAACCCTAGATCATATACTTTTAGGTAATTACCAAACATGTTTTGGGTATTAATAAACCTATCCAATCACAATCATTTATCATTACTCATCAAAGCAATACTATGGGAATTGGACAATCATGCCACTGAGTCTATTAGGACCAATACCTCACCAAACCCCATTGAATTGAGTTTTGGGCCCTCATTATCCCTCCTTTTACTAAAAAGCCCAAATTGACCCTAGATCATATGCTTTTAGGTACGTACCAAACATGTTTTGGGTATTACTAAATCTATCCAATCAAAATCATTTATCTTTACTCATCAAAGCAATCCTATGGGAATTGGACAATCATGCCACTGACTCTATTAGGACCAATACCTCACCAAACCCCATTGGCTTGAGTTTATGGCCCCCATTATCCCTCCTTTTACAAAAAAGCCCAAATTAACCCTAGATCATATGCTTTTAGGTAACTACCAAACATGTTTTGGATATTACTAAACATATCCTATCACAATCCATTCTCATTACTCATCAAAGCAATCCTATGGGGATTGAACAATCATGCCACTGGGTCCAATAGGCCCAATACCTCACCAAACCCCAATGACTTGAGTTTTTGGCCCCCAATGTACCTCCTTGTACAAAGAAGCCCAAATTAACCCCAATCATATGCTTTAAGACAAACATGTTATGAAGATTACCAAAGTACTAAGTGGATGATGTTCTCCAAATGACAATCATTTATCATTACTCATCATAGCAATCCTATAGGGATTGGACAATCATGTCACTGAGTCCATTAGGCCCAATACCTCACCAAACCCCTTTGACTCGAGTTTTGGGCCCCCATTGTCCCTCCTTGTACTAAAAATCCCAAATTAACCCTAGATCATATGTTTTTAGGTAAGTACCAAACATATTTTGGTTATTACTAAAACTATCCTATCACAATCTATTCCCATTACTCATCACAGCAATCCTATGGGGATTGGACAATCATGTCACTGGAGCCATTAGGTCCAATACCTCACCAAACCCCATTGACTTGAGGTTTGGGCCCCAAATGTACCTCCTTGTACAAAGAAACCCAAATTAACCCCAATCATATGCTTTAAGGTAATTACCAAACATGTTTTGAAGATTATCAAACTACTAAGTGGATGATGTTTTCAAAATGGCAATCATTTATCATTACTCATCAAAGCAATCCTATGGGGATTGGAAAATCATGCCACTGAGTCCATTATGCCCAATACCTCACCAAACCCCATTGACTCGAGCTTTGGGCCCCCATTGTCCCTCCTTGTACTAAAAATCCCAAATTAACCCTAGATCATATGCTTTAAGGTAATTACCAAATATGTTATGAAGACTACCAAACTACTAAGTGGATGATGTTCTCTAAATGACAATCATTTATCATTACTCAACAGAGCAATCCTTTGGGGATTGGACAATCATGCCACTTATTCCATTAGGCCCAATACCTCACCAAACCCCATTGATTTGATTTTTGGACCCCCATTATCCCTCCTTGTATTGAAAAGCCCAAATTAACCCTAAATCATATGTTTTGAGGTAATTACCAAACATGTTTTGGGTATTACTAAACCTATCCAATCACAATTATTTATCATTACTCATCAAAGAATTCCTATGGGGATTGGACAATCATGCCACTGAGTCCATTAGCACCAATACCTCACCAAACCCCATTGGCTTTTGTTTTGGTCCCCCATTATCCCTTCTTGTTCCAGAAAGCCCAAATTAACCCTAGATCATATATACTTTTAGGTAATTACCAAACATGTTTTGGGTATTACTAAACTTATCCAATCACAATCATTTATCATTACTCATCAAAGCAATACTATGGGAATTGGACAATCATGCCACTGAGTCTATTAGGACCAATACCTCACCAAACCCCATTGAATTGAGTTTTGGGCCCTCATTGTCCCTCCTTTTACTAAAAAGCCCAAATTGACCCTAGATCATATGCTTTTAGGTACGTACCAAACATGTTTTGGGTATTACTAAACCTATTCAATCACAATCATTTATCTTTACTCATCAAAGCAATCCTATGGGAATTGGACAATCATGTCACTGACTCTATTAGGACCAATACCTCACCAAACCCCATTGGCTTGAGTTTTGGGCCCCCATTATCCCTCCTTTTACAAAAAAACCCAAATTAACCCTAGATCATATGCTTTTAGGTAACTACCAAACATGTTTTGGATATTACTAAACCTATCCTATCACAATCCATTCTCATTACTCATCAATGCAATCCTATGGGGATTGGACAATCATGCCACTGGGTCCAATAGGCCCAATACCTCACCAAACCCCAATGACTTGAGTTTTTGGCCCCCAATGTACCTCCTTGTACAAAGAAGCCCAAATTAACCCCAATCATATGCTTTAAGGTAATTACCAAACATGTTATGAAGATTACCAAAGTACTAAGTGGATGATGTTCTCCCAATGACAATCATTTATCATTACTCATCAAAGCAATCCTATAGGGATTGGACAATCATGTCACTGAGTCCATTAGGCCCAATACCTCACCAAGCCCCATTGACTCGAGTTTTGGGCCCCCATTGTCCCTCTTTGTACTAAAAAGCCCAAATTAACCCTAGATCATATGCTTTAAGGTAATTACCAAACAAGTTTTGGCCATGACCAAACCTACTAAGACATTCTTATCTCTTACATATTGTGACTTTATAACTCTATTTGACTTATTTGGATTAACTGATTTATAGTATATTCATTAATTTGTACTTAGGATTGTTGATTTGAATTGTTTATTTTCAATACACTTTAGAATTGGAGTTTTTGAGATTTCTCTTAGTTTCTGCAAAGTTTTGGTAATTACCGAAACCCATTTTAGTAATTACCTAAAGTATCTGTTCAGTCATCTTCTTCAACCCTCATCTTCAACCTTTCGATTTTTTCTCTCTCCTCTAAAATTCTTCTTCTACTGTGAAAATGGTCATCAATACTCCAAAATGCACAAATCGGTCCCAAATCGGCGGTTTTCCAACACATTACAACAATCAAATTATGTTTTTGTAAAATACATAATGATTTAGAATCTTGATTTTTAAATTTGTTCATTTTAAAACTCATACTTTACTTTCCATGGATTTCGGGTGTTCATGGTCTACATAGGATCATCAATTTTATGTTTGTTAGTTCATCATTTCATGAATTTACAAAGATGAAAGAGAGGAAAGTGAAACAAATTTCACGAAAATTTTCCCCCAAAATCGAAAATTACAATTTCGATTTTACAACTTTTCATCACAAATTCATGATTTCTTCGTGAATTCTTACCATTTGATGGAAAGAGAAGGATTAGGGGAAAGAAATCTACTCAAAATTCGACAAGAATTGAAGATCCATGGAAGATTTGAGGGAAGAGGGGGTAGAAGAGAGGAGAGAGAAAATCTGGGTAAAAAAAAAATTCCCAAAATTTTTTTTTTGCCCGAAATTATTTTTCCGATTTTTTAGAATTTTTTCATTTTTTTTTATTTTCGAAATTATTTAAAACATTTTCTGAAATTACAATAAATGATTTTGTTATTTTCTTAAAACATTTCAAAGCTAAAAAGAAAAGGGAAAAGAAAATGAGGTGGATGGCTCACATTGCTTGTGGCCCCACCATTTTCATGGTCTTTTTTGAAAAAAGACCATTGTAGAATTTTCAATACTAAAATGAACCATATCTAAAGGATTAGAGTTTTCGTTAGTACTCTTAGTAGATTGTCAATCACATCATCTGACAATGGAAAAGAAGGAAGCATACTCTAATTAAGATGAGAATGCAGCCATTGCAAAATGTACCGTGAAGGGAAAAACAAAGGACCAAATTAACACGCATGACATTTCTTGGTCATGAAAGTACAATTGAGTTGGTAATTTGAGATTGAGTTAAGAAATTATCAATACGAAAGCCTTTAATGCTTAAGGAACTTGGGGAATAGATTAATGAGAAGGGTAGAAGTTGAAATCCAAATTGGAGCAGGTTGAGTGGTGTTAAGAGAACCGACATTGATGGGTAACGAAAGAGGACCAACCTTTAACCTATAAAGATATATGTTGCGACATGAGATGTGGTCAAATGTATCCTTTATGGGATCGAATTTCACCACTTGTAAGAGGCATCTCCAATTTCCTCCCTCGTTATAAGGAATTTCAACTTACGTATCTAAAAAAAATTAACATATATTCTACTTGACTAGAGTTATATATTATATGAATAATTGATTATATTCTAATAATACAACCTTTCAACGATTGATTTTTAATAAGTCAACCTTTCAATTATCTCTATTATATAAGCCAGGGAGGCTATGGTGTCCCCTCAAAAAGACTTATATATCCTTAATCTCAAAAATAACAAAGAAAAGATTTTCTTAATTCTTTCCTCAATTACAAATATGGATAACAAGGAAAGTTCTACATTACCAAAAAGAAATACATAAAAATGTGTAAAAGGAGGAAATTCACAATTGAAAATATAAACTGATGACTAAATTAATTTTCAAACAATTATAAAAGAAAAGATTGACAAAGATTCTTATTATCAATTTATAATTTCAGATAACATGCATTGACAACCCATAAAAGACATAAAAATTTAGAAAATATTCTTTTTTTTAATTTTTTGGGGCTCACAGTTAGTTGGGATAATAAATAATTAAAGAGATAAACATACATCATCAGATAATATCAATTTATAATTTTTTTATTGAAGCACTACTCACCATAGTATGCCTAGAAACCTCAATTATCCAGTGGAATTAAATTAAACTACTTCTCATAAAATACGCCTACAAAATATATGTATTTTTAAATAAATAACATAGCCTAAATTATTGTTTAAAAGGAGAGTTGTTGAATTATCTATCAAATACAAGATAACATATCCTACGTCAACATAGTCCTTTATGGAAAACATTACTCTTTACACTAGAGCAATGCTAATAAAAAATCATAACGCTCATCAATATTCACCATAAATATTCCACTCTTAAGTTAGTTTTTTAACACTTTTTTATGTTACTATTAATATTAATATATTGTCGCACGCATCGCGTGCATATAGTGCTAGTTATTGAATAATGCAACCTTTTGGGGGTATTTACTTTTAATGGGCTTTGAGGTGTTGATTATCAGTTTGTTTGGTAAGCCATATTTCCCAACTCGTCCATTTTTACCTTTCCTTGCCTCCATGCCCCTACTTCTATGGTAAATAGTTGATGTTTTAGACAATTTTAAGTCATTTTGACTCACTAGAAGTAAATAGGGTATAAAAGTTGCATTACTCAGGAATAATTGAAAGGTCGGTTTATTAAAAATTAATCGTGAAAGTTTGTATTATTAGAATCAATTATTCCTATATATTATTGTTTATAATATATTTTCTTTTATAATCTACGATTATACTATAAATTTTATCTGTATAATTAGATTAACAAATTTATAAAAGAAAATTCATATAACTAAGAACAAGAGAAAAAAATGTGTTCATGAACATTAGGTTGAAACGGAAATAAAACAGACTTTGATAGGTATATATACATCTCGTATAGGACAAAGTAAATTAATTTTATTATACTAGCATTCCATCTATAACAAAAGTTTTCTATAATCTTCCTAACATTATACTTCCTCCGTTTTTTTAGTTCTACCATTTGTCCTTTGCACGTTTGTCAATGCACAATTTTAAACACTTATATTTTTAAGGAAAATTTTCAAAGAACAACCTTTTATAACAAACTTTTTTCAAAAAACTACCTTTTAAAAAATAAATTTCATAAAACTACCTTTTATAGTAAATTCTTTTCAAAATACTACCACTTAGCGATTTTAGTTATGTTTGACTGGTAAAACGAGGTTTGACAATCACGTGTGATTCACGTTAGCACGTTACCAAACTCAAATGTATTGCAGTTGGGCTACAGCGAGGTTGCGGGTCATTCAGGAGGGAGGAGTGTTGTGCTCCGACGAGGTCATGGGTCATTCGAGAGGGAGGTAAACTTATGGTAATATGCTCACGTGAGTAGCATGTGATGGTCAAACTTCATTTTAACAGTCAAACTTAACTAAAATCGTTAAGTAGTAGTGTTTTGAAACGATTTTGCTATAAAATGTAGTTTTATGAAATTTATTTTTTAAAAGGTAGTTTTTTGAAAAAAGTTTATTATAAAAGGTAGTTTTTTAAAAAAATTCCTATTTTCAATTAGGTATAAGTAAAAATTGTAAAAAGTAGATATTTTAAATATATATTGTGAAAAAACCAATAAGGTCCCACATGACTATGATTTTCCATTCTATAAATAATACAAGATGGTTAAAGTAGAATTTGTAAATAGTGTCAAAAATTAAATGGTAGAACAAAGAAAAACGGAGATTAGCACGAGACCCATCTAGTATAGAAATGGCAATCCAGTCTGCATCCGACCCTAATCCGCTCCGATCCGAAGGAAAAAATTCGAGTCGACTCCGAACAAAAAAATAATATGCATCCGACTCCGTTTAAAAGTCCGACTCCGAGTCGAAGGAGGATCGGAGTCGGATCCCATAAAAAAGTCCGACATCCGAATTCGACTCTGACTTTAATACAATTAATCCCTTTTTTATTTATATTAATGTATTATGTATGTATAATCTAGCTCCGACTTTTGAGGCGAACCTAACAAGATCCTACATGAATATGTTTTCTTGTATATATTAATGAGAATATTTGATCAAAGATTTTAAAGTTTGACCCACCTAAAATGAAACAGTCACTATAATATGCGACGGAGGGAGTAATAATTTTTAGATTATTTGTATTATACAAGATTTCCATATGTTAATTAAAAAAAAAGTAATGATTAGATTATTTGTATTATAGAAGATTTTTCTATTAAAAAAAGGGTGAAAAAAAAGTCAGGTCGAAGTCAGATGTTATAATTTTAAGTCGAAGTCAGATTTTTGGAGTCGGACTCGAACTCGGATTTAAATTCCGACTTCTTGCAGGGTTGGAGGCGGATTATGCGTAATCTGATCCAAGTTCGACATATTGCCATCCCTAGTCTATAGCTCGAAATACAAATTTCTAAAAGAAATCTACGTTTACAGTTGTCGTGAATGAAAGGCCAACTTTCTTCTACGTCACAAAGCATTAAAGAAGCTAAACAACCCCTTTCAATTTTTCCTCCCCTGTTTCTCCTATCTCAAATTCAACCAACCAATCAAACCCAGAAAAACATACCACAATAGTTCCACAAATCACACCCCAATTTTACCCAAAAAAAAACCCTAATCTTCCTCTATTTCTAATTTATCATCTGTAATAACATCAATGAAAGAAGAACAGATTCAAACCCATTTCTGGGGCACAACCCCAGAAGAAGAATACTACACTCAACAAGGCATCAAATCCACCAAATCCTACTACACTTCACCCAGTGGTCAAACCCTCTTCACAAGATCATGGCTCCCTCTCTCTCCTCCACGTGGCAACATCTGTATGGTCCATGGCTATGGCAATGACATCAGCTGGACCTTCCAATCCACCCCAATATTTCTTGCCCAAAATGGGTTTTCCTGTTTTGCCCTTGATCTTCCAGGTCATGGTCAATCTGATGGTCTCAAAGCATTTGTTCCAAATGTTGATGAAGTTGTTGATTCTTGTATTTCCTTCTTCAATTCCATACCATTTCAATCATTACCCACTTTTTTGTTTGGTGAATCAATGGGTGGAGCAATTTGTTTGTTGATTAGCTTAAAAAACCCTAATTTTTTCAAAGGTGCAATCTTGATTGCACCCATGTGTAAAATCTCTGATAAGGTAAAACCCAGTTGGCCAATTCCTGAAATTCTTACTCTTGTTGGAAAATTCATGCCAACTTTGCCAATTGTACCTTCACCTGATTTGTTGGATAAGTCTGTTAAAGTTGCTGAGAAGAAAGCTATTGCTGTTATGAATCCTTTGAGATATAATGGGAAACCAAGATTAGGGACTGTTATTGAACTTTTAAGGGTAACTGATTACTTGAGTAGTAAACTTAATCATGTTACAATACCATTTATTGTTCTTCATGGAAGTTCTGATGTTGTCACTGATCCTAATGTGAGCCTTGCTCTTTATGAGGAGGCTAAGAGCAAGGATAAAACTATCAAGATTTATGAAGGAATGTTGCATTCTTTGTTGTTCGGCGAGACGGATGAGAATATTAAGTTAGTGAGGAATGATATATTGGCTTGGTTGAGTGATAGATGCAAAGAAGAAGCTCAATGAGGTTGAAATTTTGGAAAGATTATTGGTTTGTTTTGGTTGGTGTTCGGATTGATGTTGTTAAATGTAAGGAAACTCGATTATAGTCACATTGGGATCAAATCAACAATGTGAAATTTTAGAATGTGTTAATCTTGGTGAAGAAAGAAAGATTTGTGTAATGTTATGATGTGAAGGAAAAGAAAAAGAGAATTTGGAATTGATGTTTGATTTGTGTAAGTTTTTTTGTGATTGGCATGTTTCCTGATTAGCTTTGGTATGTTGATCATAATATGACAAGTTACAATATGCAAAGTTGAACCTCATGAAATTAACCATATAAACTGCTCCTATTAGTCTCAACTCTCAATATTGCTAACCGGATTTAATTTTTTGGAGCTCTTCACGAGAGCCTCCATTGCCGTTGTAATTAGATCAAGTATATCCAGAAATCGGCGTGATTCATAAGTTCTTCCATGTACATCTATAATTGCTATCATGTAGACATATCCAAAAGATCAGTTGGTGTCATTAATGTCTTAGCGCTAACCACATGTTTATTTTAGGTTGATGGGTAAGGGTAATAACTGATATCAGTATATCATTATAGCTTGTTTTTGTCCTCTAAACCATTTGATAGTGTTATTTGTATGAATTATTCTGTTTCGTGGTGAAGCTGGAGTTGTGCATTCGGCAGTGGCTTTTGAGTCATTGAGTGTTAACTGCTGCCAATTTTTTCTAAAAAAAGAGAGGTAATGTAGATAACAATCTTGGTTAGACCTCTAGTAAGTAGTAAGTAGTCCTAAGTTCCTAACTGTTGCGCTACTGTAATCTTGCAAATGAACGATGAATGATAGGAAATGTCCAGAAAAAAAAGGGGGTTGAAAAAGGTCCTACCGAGATTTGAACTCGGGTTACTGGATTCAGAGTCCAATGTCCTAACCACTAGACCATAGGACCATCTTGTTAAAGAGTTAGCTCAATGACTAAACTAGTGTTCTCCCTCTTTTAGTTCAGTACTAATCAGTAATCATCTTTATAGAAGTAGTTTATACCCCCAAATAAAATAAACTAATACCCCAATATTTCTATTTTACTCAACAAAAAAGACTTCTGTTTCTTTTTGTTAAGAAAGGACTTTTGTCCTATAGGCTATAGTAATACATAAGCAATTTTCTTTTGTCAGTGATTATGTGACAATTTTATCTCCATAATTCGACTAAAAGGACAACATATAGAATTTTGGCATATATTTTCTTCCACTTTGCTTCTCTACACTCATGTACTTTTCCCACCCTCTTTCTTCTCCTCATTATTATTATTATTATTATTATTATTATTATTATTATTATTATTATTATTATTATTATTATTATTATTATTATTATTATTATTATTATTATTATTATTATTATTATTTAGCACAGAAACACTATACATGATCAATACATAGCCAATATATATATATGATCAATTTTTTGATATACGGTTAAAAACTTGTGATGTTCATTTTGTTTAGCTCAGAGATGAATCCAGAGATTCCCAAAAATTGTTGATGAACATTGGCATTGAATAATAATGTGATGTGCAAGTTGGAACTACAGTGGAAGGAATGTTAGCTTCAGTAAGCTTAGCTAAAGATTGGGATTTCAGAACCTAATTATCTACATTTTTCTACGTTAATTCAACGTTTACATCTTTTCTTGTGCTTAAATAATTTAAAGTTAATTGGGGAGGGGGGAGCTTGGCATTTGGTTTAGAAGGAAATCAACCGAGGACGCAGAAATTGTCAAAAAAATAAAGGTCCTACCGAGATTTGAACTCGGGTTACTGGATTCAGAGTCCAATGTCCTAACCGCTAGACCATAGGACCACGTTGTTGATAAAGAAAACGCAATATTTATTTTGTGGCCTGACACGGTAGTTTCACCAAATAAATTAAGCAATATACCCACATTCTACTTCTTTATTAATAAATAAGAATGATATCAAATTTACATTTTCTCAATTAAAATTGGGGTGTGCTAAATACAGCATAAAAAAAGGCTAAATACAACATCTAATATTTTATAGAATTTAACCATGGTTAATTTTACCTTTTTTATAGTTAAAATAAACATGAGATGCTTTTATAACTTCTTATTTATTTGCTGTACCTAACTACCCATTATAGTATAACAGTAGTACTTAAGATCACCAACAGATCATAGTGTATTACAATATTAGGCGGTCATCTTTTTTTTCTTTTCCGGATTACAATAAAAATAACGGTTTTTTCACCATATACCCCCGACAAATTAAAAAATTCACCATATACCCCCGACAAATTAAAAAATTCACCATATACCCTCAATGTTCCAAAAATTCACCATATACCTTTGAGTTTTTGAAAACGTTCATGAAATGCCCTTTTTCTAACTTCCGTTAGCTTTATTTACGATTTTGCCATTACTAACCCTAAACCCTAATTCTAATCTAACCCTAACCCTAATCTAACCCTTACCCTTACCCTAATCCTAAACCTAAACCCTTACCCTTACACTAAACCCTAACCCACCCGGCCCACCACCCCTCCACCCACATCCCCAACCCCCACCCCCTCCCCTCCCCCTCCCCCCTCCACCGCCGCATCCCCTCTCCCCTTCCACCGCCGCATCCCCCTCCCTCCTCTCCCCCTCCGCCTGACCCCTCCCCCACTCTCTCCCGCACCCCGCAACCCGCGTAGCCCGGAAATTCGAAAGCCCCCCCCCTCCTCATCCCCTCCACCGCCGCATCCCCCTACCCCCTCCCCTCCACCCCGGCCGCAGCGCAGCCATCACGGCTTCCCCCACCCCCTCGCAGCCGCAGTCCACCCTATACCCACCCCTTCCTCTTCGCTCCTTCGATATGGGTTGCTCGGATCCGGGTTGAATTTTCACCGCCAAGGGAAGAGAGAGAAGCGGTGCATCAAGCATCTCATCTCGTTCCAAAAATTCTAGTGGGAAGGGGGTGAGGTGGGGTGGGGTGGGGAAATCGACGGGGAGAGGGGAGGGGGTGGGGTTAGGGGAATTCGACGGGGAGAGGGGAAGGGTGGGGTTAGGGGAATTCGACGGGGAGGGGGGGAGGGGGTGGGGTAATCGACTGGAGAGGGGGTGGGGGAATCGACTGGGGAGGGGGAAGGGATGTGGGGGAATCGACTGGGGAGGGGGAGGGGGTGGGGAGCCGCCCAGGTGGAGTAGAGGGGGAGGGGGTGGGGCTGGGGTGGGGTGGAGGGGGGGGAGGGGGGTGGGGGGTTGGGCTGGGGTGGAGGGGTTGGGTTATATTAGGGTTTAGATTATGGTTAGGGTAAGGGTTAGGGTTAGATTAGGGTTAGGGTTAGATTAGAATTAGGGTTAGGGCTTAATGATGGCAAAATCGTAAATAAAGCTAACGGTGAGTTAACGGAAGTTAGAAAAAGGGCATTTGGTGAACGTTTTCAAAAACTCAAGGGTATATGGTGAATTTTTGAAACATTGAGGGTATATGGTGAATTTTTTAATTTGTCGGGGGTATATGGTGAAAAAACCGTAAAAATAATAACAGCAGTTCGGCGAGTACTCAATTGTGTAATTTCAAATTTATTGTAAGACTATTCAAAATATAGTAGAAGGTCATTTTTTTTTCTTTTCCGAAATAGGGGGTCATTTGTCCTACATGATTTCCCTACGAGGGGGTCATTTATCATAGATGACCCCTCTGCAGGGTAGTCATTTGTCATGGATGACCCCCTATCATGTTTAGTATGATCATGACCCCTCCCATGAGGAGTAGGTTAGTCTTTTACTCTTTTTTACTGTATTTAGCCTTTTTTTTTTTGCTGTATATAGCACTTATGTTAAAATTGTTAACTTCTAGTTATCTATGAATAATTTCAAAAAAAAAATAGAATGATATATTTCATATGTATAAGACATTTGCTTAATTTTTTCATGTCATCTAAAAATTTATATTATACTTAGATGATTGAAAGTTGGGTACTTCTTGAGAAGATACGTAAAAGCTGAATTGTTCATATCAAATTTTTCAAAAGAAAATCAAGAGGACTTTGGATTTCATATTGTATTGGTATTCCACGATGCTGTATCATTGGAGACGTTTTTTGGCTACCTTGTCTTATCTTTTTGATACAAAGTAAATATTAATTGGTTGTTTTCTTTTGCTCATAAATAAACACCATTAAAATATACTCCTTCCGTCCCTAAATAGAGTGCCCATTTTTCCATTTATGTTTGTCCCAAATAGATTTCTCATTTCCTTATTTGGTATGGGTTCACCAATTAAAATATTATTTTGCTTTCAACATTTATAATATCACTCACTTTCTCATATGGCTCACATTCTCTCTCCTTAATAAACAATTCATAAAAAGTGTACCAACTTCTATATTTAATTATGATTTAATACAACTAAGGTCCTACACATGATTTCTTCTTAATACTTGTGCCCAAAAGAAATGGGCACTTTATTTAGGGACGGAGGGAGTAGAAAATAAATTGGGTAATTCTATGGCATGTATCGGTGATTCGGTTATTTGTTTAAAAATATACTTCCTCCGTTCTCTTTTTAGATGCTACATTTCTGAAATTGCGGACTCCTAGGTAATTTTTGAAGAGGAGAGAGATAGAGAGAAAGAAAAATGGGAACTCATGTAATAGGAGAGAGATAGAGAGGATTTCTTTCCCTAAAAAGAAAGTGATGCATCTAATTTGAAACACCTCTTTTTCATAAGTATAGCATCTAAAAAGAAACGGAGGAAGTATATACTTTTATCTTCTTCAAAATCTCCATAGTTGCCTTGTGATTTTAAAAATCTGTTAGAGGGATAATTTATACACTCTAAAGGCACGTCTTTGGTGGACTGGAATCACAATAATTTATTGTGTACCCATACTGACTTTATCGTACAAAAACTGAGTAGGTTAGAAAAAAACTAACTATATCATACAAAAACTGACTATGTAATAGGTGTTTATATTAAACAAAAACTGATTATATCAAACTAAAACTGACTATATCAAATGAATACTGCCTATATCATATGATATGCGGTGCACAATAAATTTTGTGAACCCAGTCCATTCGAGTTTTTTTAACATTCTAAACGTGTGAAACTAATTTAATTTGTTTAACTTTATTGTTAGAACTAGGAAAATGAGTCTAAGTAGTATAATTTTGTTTTACTTTACGACAACTAAAGCTAAATAAATCAGTTTCAAACCCTAATTGAGATTAGAAGACAAAAAATACCTCATTTGCAAAATTAATTAACTGAAAGATACATATAAAGGTGTCATTGAGACATTTCTAAAACAAAAAGGCATTGAGACTCTAAAAAAGGAGAGGATATTACAAACTTTCATCAAATCCCAGGTCACCCCAAGACAAATAAAAATTTTGATTAAAAAAAAGATATTTCTTATTATTGAAGTTTTATGAGGCACGAGGCACTGCTCCTGCAACATAAAAAATTTAATTATCATCCCAAAGGGAAGCTTTTCCTGCAACATTACTGATGAGATAAGAGGCCTTGGCTATCAAATGTAACGACTACGAACAAACACTACCATACACATTACAAATCGTCTGCAAATACATTAATTAGAAGGTACGATAAGAAGCCTTGGCTATCAAATGTAACGACTACGAACAAACACTACATACACCTTGACAAAAAAAAAGAAATATTATATACCGACTGATCGAAAAAATTTCATTAATTGTAACTCCAAAAAATTTCTGTGGTCTGACACTAAACATGCTAAAGTGCTAAACTATACAAGGCAAGTCTATCGCATGCTAACAGAAGCATGGTCATTTGACCAATAACTGAAAAATGAATCACTTCTATCCTATACTCTATATCCTATATTCTTCAAGGAGCCAATTTATCTACTCTGTCCATTGATGTCATCTATTGTCAGGGATTCTTCTTGATACTAAGGAAAGAAAGCACTGATGTTAGTTGACAAATATATCATATCCAAGTGACACTACCGAAATCATGCCATAAATAGGTATGTCAAATCCTGCACTGTAAGACGACTCTGACGACTGCCCTTTTCGTCTTCTCCAAAGGCAGACGCCACAAGCTCTCTCTTCTTTTGCTGCACAACGAAGAGTTAACGGCATTAATAGAAGATTGATTTTTGTTCACTAAGCTTGTCTAATATTTCATATAACTATTGTTTGCACAAATAACGAATATTTATAAAGCTGAAATAATCTCACAATATAGTAGATTACTTGGAAAAAGAGGGGAAACAAAAAAACATACAAGCCAAACCATAGATTTCAGACCCTTGAGTTAACCCACATAATTGAAGTGTTCCGATATCAATGTTGAATCTAGGAATTCTATCACAATCGCTAAGCCTTCGATAACTAGATTAATGTTGAATCTAGGAATTCTGTCACAATCCCTAAACAGCCATTATCTTAGATCTTCACGCCCAACCCAACCAACCATCCCACCCCCCCCCTATATATTAAAAAGGCAAAAGGTTTAGAGCCTCTTCACAACAAAATTTAGAAGCAATGGGATTAAAGAGCAAGAAGAGAAGAGCCTCTCTCTAAGTATAAGTAAATGCCTGAGGGAACGATCTGAACAACGGTAAAGCTTCAGTTCGTTCGATCAGAAGGTCATCCTGCTTTAGTCAATCAACGCACAGAGGTGCCTCTTTAGTAAGCACTATTCTTCCTATAGGGTACGACCAAGACGCATCTTTATGGACAAGGGATCAGGATGATTCCTATTCAGTATTCACCATGTCAAAGATAAAGGTTAGTTTTTCAAGTTTCACCTATAGGGAGGACAGGCAAGTATCCTCACCATAACCAACGCATCGCTCTCAGAGAAGCAAGGAAAGGGGATAATAAAAACAACTCTTAAGAGATCCTCCACGAGCAATAACAAAAGCCTGGCATGTAAACATTCCAGGAGAGAGCGAGTTGGCTAGGCGGAAAAACCAGTTAGCACATCTATGTCAGATACATTGATTTGCCATGAGTGACTTGATATACTGAAGAAGACAGCTTACGAACAGCAAGCCAATTTCGAAGGTCAGTATCCATCTTCCAGAAAATATGAAAGAAGATGTACACCCTAAACATCACAAGGCTCGTTTTACACAACACTAAATTTCCATATAAGCAAAAATAAACAGCAGGTAACTAAAACATTTTATGCGAAAAACAAAAAAAAAGATCCAAAAAAAGCACCGGAATGCCAGACATGAAACAGAGAAGACAGGGGAGGGAGAGATATACACAATAAAACAATGTCAAACACACAAATAAGAAGCAAATACAGAAAAATGAATCTGATTCATGGAAAGAGTTCTAAAAAGTGTTGCTTTGTAAAATGCGTCCACACCAAAAAGACGCTGAATATCCCAATCATGTGAAGAAGAAATTCCTTTCAACTACCAAATAAACTAAATACCTGAAGAGCTAAGATCCGATCTTCAACTGTATCTTTCACAGTCAGTCTCACTACAGTAACAGGACGAGTCTGTCCAATACGATGTGCCCTGTCAATTGCTTGGTCCTCAGTGGTAGGGTTCCACCAAAGATCCAAAAGAAGAACATGACAAGCTGCCACCATATTTAGCCCAAGACTTGCCGCCTTTAATGACATTATCATAACAGTTACCTGTAAGGATTGGGTAAATACATAAATTAAGTATTGGCCCGATAGATTACTAAACCCGATTCTAAAGAGTCGAAAAGAATGCAGTCCTATTGACAACAAAAAGTCATGGGTTATTATGAGTCCACGTGTAATCATAAGGAAAAGCTCTGCTTTCAGTGGAAAGTTCTAAAAGAAGATTATCGTCAATTTTAGAGTTAAATGGTATGCGAATTTTCAAAAATAGAACGGTGGGGGGGAGCATATAATTATAAAAAGATGCAAATAGTTGCAAACCTCTGGAAGAGTGTTAAAATCTCGCACTGCTTTATCTCGGGCAGCAACAGACATAGTACCATCCAACCGCCTGTACTGAATAGAAGATTCCTTCAGACAATCTTCAAGCAGATTCAACATCCGTGTCCACTGAGAGAAGACAATTGCTTTCTCCTTAATGTCAGACATTCCATTACCCAAACCATTGGTGGCACTAGAGCTTTCAGTATCAGCTCCACAAGGGGAAGGATCAGATTTGTCCAAGATGGCATCAGTAACAGTCGCTTGCATTGAAACATTATTAGGAAGAGAAATATGAGGTTTTGACAGTGAACGGAGGACTTCAAGAGCTGCCTTAATTTTAGACGACTCAAATCGACTAGGCGGCCGAGGTTCGATCAACTCTCTTTGGTCAGAGGATCCAGCAGCAGAGCATTGAGAGGTGTCATGACAAGCCTGATCAGACATGCAGCTGTTCAGTGTGCCTTTGGAGAAGACAGAGGATGCATTGAGCTCTGATTTGCAGTTTGTAGCAGGACACACGTTGTCATCACCTGTAAGACGCTCAGAAATGCACTGATTGCAGAATACATGACCACAGATGCTAACAACAGCATCCTCAGGAGGATCCTGCAGAGCTATGAGTAATTAGTGACATCAACAACTAACGTTCAAGCTAGACGCTTGATCCAACTATTAAAAATAAACCATATTGAATTAGTTCGTTATAATCAAGAGTCGAAAGAATTATCAAAGAAAAACATTCAGAGGACCTGGAACGAAGATAGACCTTATAAAAGATGCAATATTTAAATATCTAAACTATTGTAATAACCAAGAATTTGGTTAATAACCACATAAATCAAGCAATAAAATAATAATTCATTTATACCATTTTAGCATTAACAAAAAGCTTTGACTCTCAAAATATGAATCATCATATTATACTAACTTCCGACCAATATTCAAAAATATACAGCACAGGACCTACCATATATGTTCAGTCAGCGGACAAGGTAAAACAGAAGAAGAGAAAGACTACCTTAAGCTTCTGGAACATTAACCAGCTATTATCTGTGAGATTAAAGAGGTATTTCTTAGAGGATAGCCCCGTCATTATCTTTTTGATTAGCCATTGCTGGCAAAATATTAAATTTCAGTACATTGGATCTTTTAAGGTAAATAATCAGGCAGTCAACAATAACCCGTTCAACTACCATATAAAGGATATATATCACGAGACAGGATATTCTGCAGACACTAAGCGCAGTTTGAAGGAAATTATGTGGTAGCTTTACAAAATCAATATGAAGCTATGCAGCTAGAAAAGTAATCCCGGACACTTTAGTAAAAACGGACAGTATTTTCACTTTCTAGCTTTTTCATCTTTAGCTTCTAGCAACTGCGCATCTTCCCCTATATGATGAGCTGTAGGGGACCGAGGTGATTATTGTCTCTCAAAACTATTAAAACACAGAATCAAGGAAAGCTGCTTACCAAACATGTCATCAGCCATCCCAGCAAAGAACATGAAAAATGCCCTAGACTACACATCTACACCAGAAGAGAAAGCTATATAGGTCACCAGAGGTTCCTTATGATACCTGAACTAGAGCATAAGTGTCAAGCACGGATATCTGTCGAAGTGTCTGACTATCCATGGCCAACAATTTAGGGACAAAAAAGGACATTGGACATGGGTACAGAGATATAGCAAATGATCAACACTCTTAAGTCGCGGCAAAACCTACTTGTTCTTTCAGACAAATGATCTCACAATATAACATCTAATAATGGTCATAGTAAACTATTGTATAAAAAATTTGCAACAAAATTCCATAACTTACCTTGCATATGCCACAAATTGCCAAACAAGCTTCCAGACAACTCAAAAGAGAGATCTGCCGTTCCCGGGGTAGCTTCTTTGCTGTATGAATGGAAGACTTGAAAACAGAACTAGAATCATAGCCTTGAACAAGAAAGGGATGATCACATGCTTGTCGAAGTCGTAAGAGCATCAATAATATGTTAACATAATTTTGTTTAACAGTTCCAGAGTCCGCATAAGCCTGGGTAGAGGAAAAAAAAAAACAAAAAGCACACCATCAGAAATATAATAAAAAAACAAACAACATATGAAACATGATGAAAAGGCTAAATCAGATGCAACTTCAATTTCTAATAATGACACGCTAACAATTATACTTCCTCCATTCTGAAATAAATGAAATGCTACTCTCAAAAAGCTCTCACATAAAAGCGGGAAGGCGTTTCATTTATTTCATAATGGAGGAAGTATTACACTTCCAGGCAAGAAAATTCTTCAATACTTGCATTCTAGGCCTATTTCCTTGCACAGCACTATGAATAAAATCAGCATGTCAATGTTGAAACATAGTTTTACAATGATTTTTTTTTTTAAAAAAAAAAGAATAATCATTGCAAGAAGTAACCTGGCGACATTAGAGGACCAGGAGCACAAGAAATCTTTTCCAAACACATGTGCCACTAACACGATGAACATTGTTCCAAGAAACACCTCGAAGCATGAGAATGGAATTAAAACTCTCCCGTTCCGTTACAGAACGGCCGTTCTGTAACGGATTTTGGATTTGCCGTTCCGCGAAATCCCGTTACGGAACGCCATAATAAAAATCACATACTTCTCGCCGCGTTGTCCGTTCCGTAACGCGAACTCGCCCGCGTTAGAACGTTTTTATTCCCGTTACATCCGTTCTTTTCAAACATTGGCCAAAAATATTTGATGATTTAATTATATAGTTGATGAAACATGATATTCTGATAGATTTGGTTATATTATGTTGTAATAATGCTTAATAACTAAAACAATGCAAATAAGGTTAGAACGTATTAATGTGAATTTTTTTTAAAAATTCACGCCGCGTTGGCCGCGAAACGTTCTATTCCCCCGTTACAAGCCGTTCCCGCGACAACGCGACCGTTCCCGCGAACGCGACCGCGACCGCGTTTTTTTTCCCTGCATGAGATTGAGAACATGAAGATGCCTAACAGAAAACGTATGACACTGAGACGATGAAGAGATATTTTCTTCACATTCTCACCACCACAGTACACAAGAAGGAATGCTTCAAGATTATACATCCCTCGTTCATGAAATAACGTAAAAGTTTGCTGGCATTTCAGAATAGAGCTCATAGCTAGCCATTCAATCCTCACAATCTTACAATGCATAAGTAAACTGTCATCGCTGTTATTCAACGAATAACAACATAAACGAAACACCTTAATGATGATAACTAATTAATGTAGCAACAACTGCAAACCAATCATCTCAATACATTCGGCCATGTCATGTCACATTGTCACCTTAGTTTGGAATTCAGTTTAGACTTCAAAAGAATAGGCAAGCCTTTTCATAAAGCTCCTTTTGTAGCATAAACTTCAATAGACGTAATACCAATTTGTCTTCTCATTAAAGGTGTGCTCTCTTCACCTGAAGTTTGCTAAACTTATCTTACGTGAACTTATTGAAGTTTATTTACGAATTATTATAACTAATCTGAGCATATTGGAACTTATCTGCACTATTTTCCTGAAACTTATATCTTAAATGTGAAGGGAGTGCACCCTAACCCCTCTTATCTCTTATTAAGTTCTTCTCAGTTAAGGCATCAGCTAGCAATTTAATAGTAACAACTTTGAGCTCTATTTGCTGCTGTAGCCATGCATTTACTCAAATAATTACTCTCACGTTAACCAATCGTAGAAGCATGCAAACATTTGGTGGCAAGTCTTTTTGAAGGAGAGACTGTTGTGATTCGAAAATACATGAAGTGTAAGGAATGTTCATATAGCATGACATGTTACAAACAAGTGAAGTAGATCTCCGAAAGTAGACCTACTTGAAATTGTGCACGAGAATCAGTCTCCAGCTTGTTGTAGAAATCCCTTTCATCCTCTGAAAATTCCACTTTCTTAAGCTTTACGGATTTAGGTGGTAAGTTTATGATTGGTTTCCCATCCAGAAGTGTACCTAGAGAAAATAATAGACATTACAAATTGCTGAGACATGCAATATTATGAATACGTTATAGAATTCAAACAAAAAAATTTACACCATCAGCTGACAGAAGATCAGCTGAAAATGGCCATAACTGCTAATAGAAGACAAACTACAGTCTAGAGTCCACATAAAGCTGGCACAAAGGATCAATACAGCCAAAACGAATTGCCACACAATCACCATCGAATCTCAAAATTGAACTTTGAAAAGATAATACCCTGTTATCTCCCACCTTTTTTATTTGCAGACTGCAAAAACTTCTTGAAAATTTTGACATGTTATTCCTGTTTTATCGTAACACCTATTCCCTATTTCTTGCATGTGGTACTAGAGAAATGAGAGCTAAATTCCTGTAGAAAAAATATTCTGCAACATGCATGGGTTGACAACTTTGACCTCCCTTCTAGATCATTTGGAAGTCAAAAACTCCTCCTAAAGCAAAGTATATTTGCTTGAGCAGCCACAAAGGGGAAGATCCCTAGAAAAAAAAAGCTAAAAAGGATTTTAGGCCTGTAGTAGTAGTCATTACAAACTTGATGACGAGCCAGTCAGTGACCTCCTATGTTTTAGACCTTGGTGCCCTTTTCTTATGGAACTCGAGTTTATCTTCATAAAGTGAAAGATGTTTGGATAGCTCCAGAGATGAGATTATAATATAAGTAAATTGCAGAATATTAAACATGTTACTCAAGCTTATTTGGTGGTGAACATCAAAAAAGAAATCCCTGTAACAACAACCATTTAGTTCAACTTTTAAGGATCTTGCATGATTGGAATTAAGCACTTCAGCATGAGCACCAGTTATCTTTCCGTTACTTTGTAAATAAGACCATCTATAGCTAGATATATCAAAGGCTTTCCTTGTTGTTTATAGGTTATACGATTAAAGAGAGCAGTAAAAATATTCGAGGCATCATATTTTTTGACCCCAGCTGGCCAGCCCTCCTTGTATACAGGTTAAGACCCCTTGCTGTCTTACTGTCCTTTCTATATAATCCATAAATAACTACTCAAAATAGCTTTCTTAAACATATTAATACAGTGGCTTTTCGCAATAGGCAATAGCAAGCAACTTTTCAGCTGTAGATTGGAACTGTCAACTCAATTTATCATACAGTCCACAAGGTCTTATTAGTTGCATATACGAGCCAGTACAATTATTTTAGTTCTAAGGCCAAATGTAAACAGATGCTAAGCAAGGAGGATAATATTAATCCAAAATATAATATGCAAAATTGGTACATATATGTTGCTTGATGAGAAATTAATTGATGTTGCAGAAGAGAAATTACAAGAAATGACAAAGCCTATGTAAACAAGGTACATGACATCTAACCCTTCATTCTAACCCTTATAATAATGTGAAGCTAGATTTGATAATATGTTAATTATGACTTATGTTCTAATAGATTTGATGCGAAAAAACAATATATAAGTAAAGGAGAAAATTAGTTGAAATGATCACATGACGGCTAACCTTTCGTGCGACGTAACATGATATTCTTCAAAACAGCTTGTAGCTTCTGGTATCCTCTAGACGGATTTTTACTGATTTGATTCTTAACCATGGAACAGAAAGAATTGTAGACAGAATAAGGATCATATTTGAGAAATCGGAAATAACTATATAGATCATCTACTGCATTTTGTATAGGCGTCCCCGACAAGCACCACCGACGTTTAGCACGAAGACCCCAGCAGGCCTGGGCTACTCGAGTCCTGTGATTCTTGATGCTCTGGGCCTCATCAAGTACAACTCTAAACCACCCCACCCTTGCAAGAGGGTGAACAACAGAATCAACCAACATATTGTCCATTCCTCTTTTAGAACGTCTTTTATCAGATGTTGAAGAGTGCTTTCTTTTCTTGTTGGACTGAATCGGTACATCTTCAACCTCTGATTTTCGTCCATCATTACCACCTTTAAGAACCACAGGCTGCTTTGGGACCTCCATGCTTACAATTGAATATGTTGTAAGCACCACATCATATTTGGCCAGTTCATAGGGATCCTTTGTCCGATTACTCCCATGATAAACACATACAGAAAGATTAGCCTCACTAGCGACCTTATTACAGAGCTCTTCCGCCCACTGCCTAAGCACACTAGTAGGACACACTACAAGGGTCCCAGCAGAAGGCCGACCCCTTGCTGAAAAAGGTGTTACTCTATTTCCCATCTGCTTGTCATCCTCCTCTTCCAAATCCAGTGTTTCAGGCTCCCCTTGTTCCTTTTCCATCAAAGTTCCAGCAGAACTACGCCTTTCAGTCAAAATCAATGCAATTGTCGACACTGTTTTCCCAAGCCCCTGTTTAAAACAGATAATTTTCAGTAAACCGGCTCACACACTTTCTTTAACTTCCATCCGAAGAAACAGTACCTGATCATCTGCCAAAATTCCTCCGGAGCAATGCAAGCTGTTTGTTTCTTTTTGCACCATCCACGACAAAGCGATTCGCTGCAGGGTATACAATCAAAAAATCACAACCATACTGAAAAAGGAGGGATACTAGACAAGGGAGGGATGACCAAAATAAAATTATTCAGCCAGCAGATAAATCTAACGTAAGAGAGACTACAAACATCTCTATTTATCTGAAACTCCATTACAACACTCTGCTAGCTGCCACCAAATATAGTTCAAAAATATAAAATTAGTTCCCCAAAGAGAACAAAAAGACAAGCAAGAATGCAAGGAGAGAAAAAGTAAATCAAGTACTTCCTCCGTATCAAATTAAATGCAACAGTTTCTAAAAATGGTTGTTTCAAATTAAATGCAACAATTGCCTTCTTTCAATTTTTGGTATGATTTTTACCCTTGAAATTACCAAAATGTCCTTATTAAAAAACTAAAACACATATTATACTACCCAAATCAAATTAATTACAAACATAATCAAAATTAATCAACCTAAACATTACCCCTCCCTCTCTTGAATACCACCTTCACTCCACCACCCACCGCCATTTCTCCCATCTCCATGACTCCATCCTCCCGCTGTCTTTCTCTCCTCCATCTTCCATCACCATTTTTCTCTCCTCCACCACCAATACCATCACAATCTCGCCGGCGTACTCCACCAGCCCAAAACCACCATCACAATCTCGCCGGCGTCCTCCACCAGCCCAAAACCACCATCATCGTCATCACAATCTCGTCGGCGTCCTCCACCAACCCACAACCACCATCATCGTCATCACAATCTCGCCGGCGTCCTCCACCATCCCAAAGCCCGAAATTCGAAACCCAAATCAACCAAAACCACCTTTGCTCCACTGATCTCATTTCTCGCGCTCCATGAACCACCCTGCCGCCGTCATATCCCAGCCGCCGGTGGACCAATGCATCTCTCTCTCTTCGATCTCATTTCTCGCGCTCCTTTCTCTCGTCGTTCTCTCACCTCCATCTTCCTTCATTCTCTCTCCTGCATCTCTCTCGCTTGTTGTGGAGGTGGAAAGGGTTTTGACGGTGGGTGGTGGTAGGGGCAGTAGGAAGGTGGTTTTTGGTTGATTAGGGTTTCGAATTTCGGGGCCGGCAGGAAGGTGGTTTTTCCCTGATTTTGGATTCGAATTTCGGGGTGTTGGTGTTGGTGGTGGTGGCGTTTCGGTGGTGGTGGTGGTGGCGGCGTTTCGGTGGTGTTGGTGGTGCCTCGGTGGTGGTGTGGTGGTGGCGGCAGTATGTGGTGGCAGCATTAGGTGGTGGTGGTACTTGGTGGTGGTTAATTACACTAAACACTTGCCCTCACTTTTGTTAATTAACCCTTAAGAAATTTTGCCTAGGAGTCCGGGTCGAGGGAATTGTTTCATTTAATTTGATACGGAGGAAGTATGTTGGGTATAAAAATAGACAATAAATTTAGCCTGCAAAATACAAATTAAAAAACAAGCAATGAAAAACCATAGTTTATATACTTGACACATAAGTTAAGAGAAAAAATTCACTTGACTACAAATTTAATACACTTCCTCCGAATTTTTTTACTTGCATCATTTTCCTAAATTGGAAAAGTCATATTACTTGCATCATTTCCTAATATTGTAAATTCTACTTACACTTTCAACTTCCCGATATTCCCCTAAGTGGAACATTCTTATATTCTAAAGAAATAATAGCCCTCCCACCTAAGGCTACCTTCTCTCTCCTCTATATTATTAAAGAATAAAGAGATTAGTTGTTGGGACCAGAAATCTCTTTCCAAGCTTTTACTTAATTATTCTACCAGCCATCGATGATGCAAGCATAAAAAAGATGGAGGAAGTATAATATTTAGTTCAATGTAGCACCAATTAATATGATACTAATATAATTGGAATGCAAAAATGTATGGTACATCTTCCAAACTCAATTTGAGCCATCATGTTAACCCTCACCTAAAGTGGTTTCAATTCTATTGCCTATAGGAGAACACAAGGTAAGTAACAATGAATTAAGGGAATTAACAATCAAAAGTCAACATAGAGACAAGCGCATGGAGTAGATAGTAGGCACAACAAGGTAACCTTTTCAAATAAAAATGCAACCGAGATAGAAACAACAAATTGCATTCATCAGGATTGATATATATAAAAACTGCAACTCACAAGTTAAAAGATCTTCACTCTAAGTGTTATCAATGTCAAAAAAAAAATGTTCGAACGGAGAGATGGAAACGGGTTTATGTGATTGAGAGAAACAATTTGAATTAATTGGAAAATTGCTTTAGAGCACACTGAACTGGAAAGTGGGCACTGGAAGACAAACGCGAGTACGCGTCTCTCAGGTATTCAGACAAACCCCTTTCATCAGGTCTCAATCTTCAAAAATAACACACAGTATAAACTCTAACCTGGTGTCTCAAAAGAGGAACTGCTAAGGTGCCATCTGGTGGAGAAGCCTCTGACTTTGGTTGTGAGAGATCCTGTGATAAACATAAATTAGAAGAGGTAGAAGAGAAAGACCAAGTCTTAGATTGCTCTATCAAGGAACTGTAAAACTATCGACATACCACACATTAACGGAATTTTAATGTGGACAATTAAAAAAAAAACAGAGAGAATCCATATTTTAGTAATAAATTTTATTTCATTTGCTGCGTAAGTGTGCACAAGCAAACAGATCTTATCAGCACCTGCAAAAGAAATTATGTATAAAACATATAAATCTTATAGGCAGTATTTTTTTTTTGTGGTCAAAACAGCATGCATAGATACAGTTGTTGGCAATATCAATCCTTAGATAAATGAAGCATTAAAACCAAGAACAAAAAAAGTTTACACAAACTGAGACAATTAAGATAATGATTCCAACTTTCAAATTCAAGTATCAACAAGCAAAATCAACAGCATAAGGTAACCTAAAGCAAATAATCATCAAGAGGCCCAAAGGGGAGTCCAAATATCAACAACAACAAAGGGCACATCTTTCTATCCACATGCATCAATAGTGATATCAAATTCTAATAGGCAACGGCTATAAATTAGTCTCATACAAAACAAAAGCAAGTCTCAAACAGGCAAATATTACCTGCACTAGTGATTGAAAAATTAAACGTTCATCAGTTGCTTTCGATTTTGTTCCATTAGCGCCCATTAGATAAAGAGGTTTGATGGAGGTCGAACACTCTGGAATAAATGTTGTGCGCTGTGGGGTAACAGGCTTTCCATGAGTAGGAAAAGGGCAAATTCGTGCAGGTCCACTCATAGTTTCAATTATGCACAAATCATTGCTGTCATCAATATCACTCCGGCCATCTGACAGACAAGTCTGGCTTGCCTCTAGAGTACCTTCCAGTAAATTAGGCCTTACAGTGGCAGTTTGAAACTTGGCATATTCTTCTTCAGTATTGTAATATGAGCTGTCAAATTTGACAAATAGATCTGCAGGAGATAGTTGATCATCCAAGAGCTGCACATTTGTATATTTTCTGTCACTAGCAGGACTATGGCAATATAAAGCAGGACCACCAGCTACACGGCCAGCATACTGAACTTCAGCAGAACTGAGGAACTTCCCAGCACCAGAACCGAAAGAAAATCCACCTAAACGACCTTCTTTGTTTGCTTCAGAAGACTTGTACTCAAAGCCATTAAGTAAAAGCATTCTGTTCTTCTCTTCATCATTGGGATCAAGTGTTTGCTTCAGACATGACTCGCTCTTCGGTCTCCAATAATATGGCTCAGCTGAAGTCTCATCTGTCGTCGTACTACAACTACTATTGTCGAAAGTATTTATGGTGTCAGCGTGTTGAACAAGATGATTACTGTAGAAAATTGATTCAGTCCCCTTGCCATCAAAAAAATCATACATACGAACTTCTGAAGCTGGGACATCAGCTGCTCGTACTTGAGCTTCTGAAGCTCTCTTGGTATCCAAATATTGCTGAGAAGATTGATAATTATCTATATCACTCTTCATGTTACCCCTCATTCCTTCATTTGTTGACATCATGTCACAGTTTACACCATCAAGGAAATTTTGATCAGGTCTCGAAGACAATTCATATATGCTCATCCAATCCTGTGTTAATGGAGAGCATTCTGTCTCAGAAAAGTTGGGCAATGGACATGTATTAGCTGCAGCATTACTCATTCTAAATGATGTGTCTTCAGCTCCACTTAGAATCATATCTGGAGGAGACATATTAGGATTCTGCTCCCGAGCCTCCACTGTCTCAGCACTATTTTCACTTGCAGCCCCATAATCTACAGAATTCGAACTTGATATATTGATATAATTGGTCAACGAGAAATCCACAACTATCAAAGGGGTAAAAGAGATAGAACCAGTTGGTATTTTAAGCAATTTAAACAAATATTCACTAAAAATAGGTTAAGAAGTGTTAAGCACAGCATAAACGGACGTCTGTCAGCACACGCGCGGGTGTGTGCATGTCTATACATGTATGGAATATGGATACACACTCACACGCATACACCAGATGGCTCTTTGCAATATGACTAATGTAGTTTCTCCAAAATTTTACTAAGACTACTGTGGGGCTCAGTATATACTCCCTCTATTTCTTTTTAATCTACACACTTACCTTTTTCGTCTTTTTCTTTTCAATCTACACACTGTTGTTTTTTCTATTCATGGTAACATGTCCCATCTACTTTGTCCTCTTTTTCCACCCATGTCATCCACTTTTTAATATTTTAACCCAGTTATCAGTTTCTCTCTCTCGATTTTCAGTTTCTCTCTCCACCTTTTTTTCTCTCATACTTTTGTACTTCCTCCTTGGTCCTCCCCCAAAGTGAAGTAAGTAAACTAAAAAGAAACAGAGGGAGTACTGTGACAAAAAGCAGCTAATATCACATATAACTTTTTTGGTGAATTATATCACACTTACTTCCCCACCAAAAACCATAACAAAGGTAAAGCAACCTGACTTACCTGAGTATCAATATGAAACAAAATAAAGATGTAAAACAATACTAGAGTTTGCAAATCTTTATACAACATCACCCCTGAATGACAAGTTCTGCATTCAAACAAAAAAGGCCATGTAGCCCGTAATAACCAATCATGATCCAGTTTTAAATAATTTCTCCTCCATTTTTCTTGAAAAGAAAAAACACAGGTCATGAAGCACAGAAATAATGAGAAGAGAAAGAAACAATCTCTATCATCCAATGATCCCCTTTTATGTTGTTCACGAGAGCATGAAGAAGATCCAAAATAAATCATAATTAAGGATGCTTTTACAAAATTTATGAAATATTGGTTTAGTAGAATAACACAAACAACAAAAACATCAATGCTCAAACAAACACCGAGTTAAATTTTGTTTCAAAGCTCATCGGAACTTCCACCAGCTCACATTTGCACAAATTGCTAGACTGACCAGGTGTTGCTTATATAAAAGTAGCCATTGCCTGGCTTCTTCTCAATTGAAAAGCTCATAAACCACAGCATGCTTAAAAGCACATTCAAACACATCCATAAGTTGTCTCATTTACAAATTAATTTGCACCAAATTTGAATTACACGTGCACTCATCTTGATCATATTTTGGAGCTTACAAGTTGAGCAGCTTACCTGTTAGAAAGTGTGCATCCATATGATTGTCAATATGTATTGCTGACCCGCTCTCCTGGGTATTGTCACTTGGTGGATAAAATGGATTGGCCTGCATAGCAGCTCAAGATTTAATTAAGAAACTATCAATAAAAAAATCATATAATAAAACGGAGAAGTGGATGCTCAAGAGGATAGGAGAATAATAACTGCCATTTAACCTTGATAACAATATCAAACAAGATAACTTGGAAAAAGATATTTATGAAAACTTCAGCAAAAACTAATTAGGTTCTTGGAAGTTTTCCAATTGATTTGCTTTTAACCTTTCGATTCTCCAGAAGAAAAAAATTAGAGTTTGAAGCTTGATAATTCAAATCAAATTTGAATGCCAAACATGCAAATGTACTTCCTGAATACCTCATGAAAAGTTATTTCAACAAACTGTGTCTTTATAATTTTTAACAACTATACTATAAAAGTTATTAACAGTCAAAGTGTGTCCTCGAGAACCATAACAAATTGAAATAGTGAACACTGAATAGAGGAAGTTGTTAGATAGCAACGCCACATCAGAGCTATTTATGACTACATTAAGCTTTTAATTGTTAGTTCACTTGAAGAAACTTTAATTTAAAATTTACACCTCTTACTCAAGTAAATCTAATAGGACTAATTACAAGGTCATTTCATAAAACCATTGAGTAAAAGTTCGCTTGATGCAGTGCATCAAAAGAGGGATTTCACTCAATTAAAAACGAAACTTGATAAGATAGAATAAGTGTCAGCATAAAGAACCAAATGTCCTTTCAATTATAGGGACAAAGTAAAGATCCTGTTCAAAAGGTTCTGACTTCAAAGGTAGCAAAACCGAATTTAACTTCAACAAACAACTACCAACAAAAGAGGCACTAACAGAAAATAGAAACAAACCCAGATAAAGAATTCAAAACCGACAGGCGACGGGACTAAAATATGACATCAACTTCATCAGTATAGCAAACCGAATCTGCTCACTAGGTACTCAAGCTTGGCTCACAGGCTCAGGCAAACCACAATAAAGTGAGCTCAAGCACAATTCATAACATTGACAAGTCAAGCTGAGCCAGCTTGAGATTGGGTTGCAAAGCATGTGAAGTTGTGAGCCCCTCGAATATCATTATTAATTGATAATTCAACATGACAATTTTCTAATAAACTGTTGCAATTTGTGATGAGTTGATGATATGAAAAGAATAAATCAGTCACAACTAATGAGCAATAGCCTAAATCTCAGACTTATAAGCATATCTATGTATCAACAAAAGTGAGCAATAAAAATGATCAACGACGTAACCTTAATAAAGTTTAGCTTGGCTGGACATACTCAAGCTTGAGTTGAGTTACAACCCATACTCAACCCATAATTCCCAAGCGCAACAACCGCTCAAGCTAAGCTATAGGTTATTTCTAGTGTAGCCAAGCTCAAGTTCCCTTACGCTCTAATTCTTTTTTCTTTTGGAAGGATATCTCAATATTAGCCCTACTGATGAGTAAATACTCTAAGTGCCTGAAATACCTACTATATATACATGCCACCACAATTCATCCAAGCTGTAATCAAGTATAATTAAAAACAGGGCAATCAATCTGCTCCCTACAGCAGGAGAATACAACTACAGTTCTTATCAGCAGTTCTATCAAAGGCAAAGGCAACCTAAACATGATGAAACTTCCTTCACTCATTTACTTTCAGCTAAAACAGGACATATGTGACCGAAAGTGAAAGTTTGAAGGTATGTCTGGTTCATCGCGAAAAGGAAAATCAAATGGAACAGAATTAGATAGAAGAATGGAATTAATTTTACAAATTGCGTTTATTTTATTAACATATTTGACTCACTAAACTTTTTAACCATCACACCTCTCACCCCATTCTAATACCATCATCATTCTTTCCCTTCCCTCCCCCCATCCAAACATTAACATGCATTATCCTTCGCCACAAAACAACACACACTGCGGTATAAATATCAGATTATTCCAGGTGACTTAGCCATGGGTGGACAGGTTGAGCACCAGTGGCTAGATCAAACACAGTTGTGTCAGTGCAGTTCCTTGATGTGGCCAATCTACTTACCAGGTAACTCGAGAACATAACTTAAGAATTAATGTTCCTTCAGGATTCAGATGACTCTCAACCCCCCCCTACTTCTGCTGAGCTCGCTTGATCTAGTTTAAGGAAGCAATTTTACTGAGTGGTGGTTTAGCTGGGGTTTATGCAGAGGTGGTTGCTATGGACTATGGTGGTTCTGCCTTCTGAATCCTTTCGGAATTGGATTTTAATACCCCTAGTGGAGTTATGTTTTCATTTGGTGAGATACCACTGGCTCAAGTAAGGGAAACAACATCAACAACAACAAAAAACGGAAACATTATTTTACAAAAGTAATTATGATAACAAACATAAAGAGACTGGTGTCTTTTTTGTAACAAATTTATGGCTATAAAAATTCTCACAAAAAATAACCCATAAAGTCTATCCATTAAAATATTCATCCATGCATTCACAAAAGTTAAAGCAACATTAAGACATCATTATCAGACCATAAAGCATTAAAACAAGCATCAAAGAAAACTATTAATAGACAGTTAATCTAGGATAGATCTGTCGTTTCCATCTGAAAGGAAGCCGCACAAAATTTCATAAGCAGACGTCTAAAGTATCCTGATTAATCGAAGGTTAAATAAGCCAAAAAATAAAATCATTTTCTTCTCTATCTATTTCATACCAATTACCTAACCACAACAAAGAAAAAATCAAGGTAACATATATGTGCAAATTAGATATTCTAGTATAGCTCGTTAAGTTCAAATCACATTTACAACAAACATTTATGCACAAGATGCACAAAAATGGCATGACACAAAATCTAAATACCGCAAGTCTGAAGGGACTATAAACCTTTGTTTCAATCACCCCAAAACAGACAACCACATATCTAATTTCATGATACATACTAAACTTTGTCAAATCCTCACCTTCATCAGCCAGATGCACCAACTGACCAAGTGAGGGGTGACAACAGAGAAAGGAAAAACAACTTCCACTTAGAAATTTGTGCTCTAAGTTATTTGATGGGAACCACCCTCTAGGCTAAAGTTGGTCTGTATATAGGATACGTTACCACAGCACGTCCCAACTTGGAAAAAAAATCTTGATGGCAGATTGCCATATCTGAAATGGGCTCATATAATAAATGCCTAAACCTCAAAAGTAACGTCAAAGTAACCTCATACAGCCTAGTCATGTGACTCTCCCGCAATAACTATATGAGACCGGAAACTTACTACAAGCTATGTTTGGCAACACTAGCTGAAAAGCCATAAATGGAGTTAAAACCGATAATTTAGCTGAACCACATAAGGTAGCTAAACTTTTTCAATATTGCAGTTAATGATCTATATATTTCCTCATTTAAAGATTTCTATGGATAAAAGAGTACTTTAATTGTGTGTAAACACCCATCTTAGACATTTCTTCCCGCTGAATACCTAAGAAAAAGAGGGTATTTGTTTTGTAAAGTACTTCCTCCGTTTCAAAATGCATGACACTTCTTGACTTTTACGCTATATACACACTTTCATTTCACCATGTTTTGTGATTTTTTCATACGGAAAAATATAGTCATGTGAGATCTTGTTAGATTTGTCTCGATATATACTTTCCTAATGTCAACTTTTTATAATTTTTACATGTAGGGAATTAGCAATGTTAGTAGTTGAAGTATTGTGTTGGCAAGCGTTCCCGAAGAAGTGTGTCAAGTAGAGGTGAAAGTTATTTGGATAAAAACTGAAATCCAATCCAATCCAAACCGAATTAGTAATTAGGATTGGACTCGAACTATGTTCGGATTGAGTATTTTCGAAAAATCGGATTTTTCGGATTGGATTGGATTGAGGGTGATTGGATCCAAAAATCCAAAATAACCGAATAGTTAACGGGTCCTATATTTTTTATTTGTGATTGGGCTTAATTTTTTTTTTTTAAAAAGCCCAAATGGTCCGGCAACCCTTTCCTTCCCCTAAAAGTTAAAACCCTAACTTGGTGTTGTAAAGTTGAACCTGTTGTGTAGTTGAACATGTTGTTATGCTGTTATTGAACCTTGTGTATTAACGAATTATGAGTTTGTAATGAATTATTAGTTGTTACTAGTTTATTAATGAATTTTTATGGGATTGTATGAATTACTTCTATTATCGAACACTTTATTTTGATGCTCGCGCCAAATTTAATTTCATCGAAAAAAACGAGTTTAAAAAAATTGGATAATTCGGATCGGATCCAATCTAGTGTCCGAAAATTCGGATTGGATTGGTTTGGACTCAAACTCTAATTGGTTTGGATTTGAATTGGAAAATTAAAATCCAAATTTTGTTCGGATTGGATTGGATTAGGTCTAAATCCAAACCACACCGAACTTTCACCCCTAGTGTAAGTATTTTGAAACAGAGGAAGTAGTAAACAAGTGGAAAGAAGAATAGCAACACATGCAACACTAAACATAACAAATAAACTTTGATTAGGGAAACAAAAACTATATAAAGCATAGTGAGATGACGTGTAGAGTTGGGTTAGAAACTAGGAATAAGACAATATTAAAATCAGTCGATTTGGATTCAGATGCTTCTATTTTTACATCTCAACTTAGGTCAAGTTAATCACCTTAAATAATAATACCACTGCTTGCCAAACATGACTAGAAATTTTGTTTTAAGGTGCCCAAAATGTGTTGCCAGACGCAGCCTAAGTGTTTGCAATTCTTGTTGGGAAATAGCAGGTTGATATGTGCCTGTATTAGACATCAAAAACAGCCTCTTCTTAATACAGAGGAGCAACGCTCTCTATATATCTCGGCTCTCAAACTCAAACCAACACAAAAACTTCTCAAATGGCACTAAGTTATAGCTATGTACTCCCTTCACTTTCCTTAAAAACCCATTACTTTGGCCATTGCTTTTTAAAAAATATAAGCCGCCTCGGAATACAATATCTATTTTAATATATCTAAATCCTTGTTAAAAAGAAAAATCCAAAAAATTCTATAAAAATTACTAGTACATATTTACAAAGTTTGAGATTGACCAAGAAAAACGGAAAAAGACGTGTATTCGGAAACAAGGTAGTATGGCTTAACAGCTTTTAGTGTAACTTGCACTCTCTGGTTCACCTCAAGTAACCAAGTCCAGTGTTACCTAATTGTGGTATCTCTTCTCTATTATATAGGGAAGAGGGGAGGACTTGGTGTCCACCGTAAATTACAAATTTACCCTCAAATAAAAAACAATCAAATCCATTTTTACTAAATTTAATAAAAAACTTTAAAATAGATGTAATTACGCAATTTAACTTCCGCACACGTGCATATAAAACTAGTGATGCAAAATGGGTATGGAAACGCAATTCACTACCAAATATGGTAAAAAATTAGTCCAAAAGAGTACCATTTATCATGTACCAAGTCACAAATTTAAGACGTTTGCATAGGGCTGAATGATATAGTACCCAAATCAGATACTCGATACCCCAGAGATGGATACATACATTAAACACTTCATTATAAGCCAAAAAAAAAAATGCAAGATGTCTAAAATTGCCAAATCTGACACTTAGACAAATTCCCAATGTCCGATCCTATTAATAATCAAGTCTAAAGAACATAGTTTTCAACCTACCTTCTAACCTATATCTACATGGTATCACTGATGTGATAGATTGAAAAAAGACTAAAGCAAAAGGTGAAAAAAAGGTGGATATATATTTAGTAGGAAAAGACGAGAAATCTACTCAAAACCAGAAGAATCCAGAACAAAATACAAAAAAAAAAAGTGATGTGTAATATGAATAAGAGATTTTTATACCATATACAATACACCAAAGAAAAGGGACATAACATTAATTATAATACGTTTGAAGCACACCTTGTGGTGAAGCCAGAAATAGCCAAAACCGTAAAAATTGTTACTCGATGTTACCAAATCAGATTCAAACTCGTTTAAGACCACAAAATGGTCACCCCTCTACTGCTTCTACCACTCCTCTGTCTAAATTAATTGCTACGAACCACTTTTGGCACAATTCTATTAGGAAAGTATAAAGGTAGAGAGAAAGAAGATGTGGGTAAATGTAGGGCCAATTACAGAGAAAACGTAGAAAGCAAAAGATTGCCAACAAGGATATGGGGCAAATATGGCAATTAATTCGGAATAAGAGTAATTATTTATCTATTTTTGCGATCTTTTTCCTGATAGCAGGTCACATGTGTAGAAAGAACTGGGGCATTTGTCATGGTCTAAAAGATATTTTAGGAGCTCACAAAAGGCCCGTTTACTGGACATATATGAGATCTTAACAACGTCATGGCATGCTTAATTATCTTTAAGTTGTAAAAAAGGGGTTCCATTCCAATAATAAGTTTTCCCACTGGTTTTACCTATTTTGTATTCTCAATAGCTAACTCTATCAACCAACATTCTTAAGGAAACACAAGACCGGGGGTTCAACTCCATAAATCATGTTTCACTATTTCACTCCATCCAATGCACTTACATTATCAACGCTTGCAAATGAGCTGATTTCCAACATCAAAAATAATAATACTAGTAATAATCATCCTCATAGAGCAAATGGTTACCAAATGCCTAAATTCTTGAATATATATTGTCCTCATCATCCTTTTAAAGGTACATCCTATCATATTTCATATATCTCTGCAATATTTTCAGTAACATTCTCCCAAACTCTGCATACCATCTCAAATCTAATTTCACAAGTGAAGGGTCCCTGATTCTTAACAGCAACCAAGGTGCAAAATCTGCTTTACTTGAAATCATTTCCAGCTATGAAGAGGTACATATACCACAAATTTGCACTCAGTGATTCAATCACGCATATACATCACTATATCAGTTAAAGCTAATCCCTGAAACTATTAATATAACTGGTGAATTAATGCATTCAGTCAGCTCTTTATAAGATTCCCAACAGGCCACCTCCACAACTTAATCTTTTTTCTTTTTTTGGAATGTCAGATACACTGAAGAGCTAGGAAATCTTCTCTCAAGACTAAATCCTAACTGGTATAAGACCACCAAGTCATTTCAATTGATCTACTAAAAAAGTATAACCATGGGCTTTACACTCGATACTCTAGCAGCTATTATATATTATTTCTCCTCTCTAAATCACAATAAACCCTTGATATAAAGAAAAAAAACTTGCAATCCCAAATACTTCAAAACCACTCCAGAAATTTGCACCTTCACCAATCACATTCCCAACAACTCACAATTACTCGTC
Source organism: Beta corolliflora (assembly GCA_947648045.1). Classification (NCBI taxonomy): domain Eukaryota; kingdom Viridiplantae; phylum Streptophyta; class Magnoliopsida; order Caryophyllales; family Amaranthaceae; genus Beta; species Beta corolliflora. Next base: position 572,365 of record CANSZD010002359.1, read on the forward strand.
ACACAACCAGTCTCCGGAGGCAATTGATTAAATTCCTACCGCGCCCATTCGATCAATTCAAATTCACATGTAATGAAGCCAATGCAAGTATGCAACAGACTCTGCTTCTAAAGCATTCTCAGCCAAAATCGACATCGTTGTTGTCGTTAAATGACGAGTCCGAGCAACACATACAAGTCCAACCTTAACCCCCCGTTGCAAATCCCCCAACCAACAAACTCATAACTAAACCCCAAACAGCAGAAAACAATCAAATTACAAGTTATTCAACAATAATAAATCAAAAAAAAAAAAAACAATTTTCCCAATTTCAACCAAAAGACTTAACATTTCACAAGCTTTAAGTTCTCTACACTACTGAATACTACAATCGAATTACAAAAAACACAATCATACCGGCAATTCAGGTTGATCGGTCACATCTTCATCAAGAATACTGAAGAAATCATCAGCATCAATCACAAATTCATCATCATCATAATCAACAACAGCATCATCATAACCATGACACATACCGCCACCACCACCATCATCATCATCATCATGATTATTCATCATCATACCAAAATTAAAACCCTCCTGCTCCGCCGCCATCATCATCGAGAAAAAAAAAAAACACACACACACAATTTCAAATCAATTGTAATCGAAAAACCACAAATTAAGATTTTTCTCCATAAAATATGAAGAAATCGACGCGTAGTAAAAGATCTTTAGGGTAGGAGAGAGAAAATTAGGGGGAAGAAAAGGGGAAATTTCGTAGGGGTTTCGAGAAATTTGAAGAGATGAGAGAGAAAGAAAGACTTTTTCTAAACTTTTAACTTTTATTTTTGCGGTAAGTGGGAAAAAAATAAAAAGAGGGAGAAGAAGGAAAAAGATTTTAAATGTGGTGTAAATGCGAGGAGAGAGAAAAAGGAGCGCATGTTAAGGAATTAGGAGCCGAATAAGAGGACTGTTTGGTTTGGCAGGAGGTTTTTCTACGTTAAATCGGAGAAATTATGTACCGTCTGACTGCAACTGAAGTGATTGCCAGTCAATAGTCTTCTTTTTTAAAAATTTGGCATTGTTATGTTACTTTTTTTTTTTTTGAGGGGATTGTTATGTTACTTATGTACACATACTGGAGATAAAGGATAAAGATTTCACGTGAACTTTTTTCTTGGGTGTTTTTTTAAATGTATTTTGGGTTGTGTGTGGGGGAAGGTATGTAGGAGTGTATGACCCGTGTGTAAACCAAGTGGGTGTCGGTTTAGAAGAATTTTAGTGCTTGAAAGTTGAAAGCCCATTTGATCATATGCTTCTAAAGACTAGTTTGAACTTGCATGTATGAGAAAGTGGTCATTTTGACGAGATGGAGTAAAATTTGCTTAACTTGGGTTGTTTAGCGCCAGTTTGTTATCGATTTTTGTTTTCAGTTTTTTGTATTTTTTGAAAATTAAAAGTAAAAATATAGAAACCCGAAAATGTAGAGCGTGTTCGTTATCATTTTTTCGATTTGGTTTTTTTTAAAACCAAAAACAAAAAAATGAAAATATGGGCTCGTTGTTTTATGTTTTCAGTTTCAAAACAAAAAATGGAAACGAGAAAAAGTAGTTTCTAGTTTTCAGTTATCAGTTTTCAAAATTGACATGTTTAGTATAAGTATCACTAATTATAAGATTATTATTATACCCCTTATATTATATGACTATGAGTTTAGAAGAGTTTTAGTGCTTGAAAGCCCATTTTGGTCATGCTTCTAGAGACTATGAGTTTGAATTTGCACCTATGAGATAACTAGCTTTTAACCCGTGCAAAAATGCACTGGAAGTTTTATATTGGTATGATTTTGACCCATGCATAATGCAGGTAAATTATTTTGTTTATTAAGTAGTTGTTTTTGTTCCAAATTTATTGAAATTATAATTATTAGAATTCATGCATTTAAGGTTAATAGAATATAATATGTAAAATTATATTTCATGATATATAAAAATCCTCTGTTACGACATTTTAAACTTTATAAATCTTATAATTGTGAATGAAACAAAAAAAATACATTAAATTGCGCAAGAATATTTTGTTTTATAAATTTAAGAGTTTAGGATGTATCTCCTAAAATCATGATTTGAATATTAGCTCATGATTTAAAATTTTAATAATCATATCGTGTAATAAATATATATTTTAAAACCGCCTTATGACCCATGCGTTCAGTGACTGATGTAGCTAATGTCATGATAAAATGCACTTGAAGTTTTTTTGTTGATTAGATATACTAAAAAATATTGATTGACTATTTATTTTTATACAAATTCTTTAGTAACACAGATATACAATGAACTATTGTGAGATGGGGGTAACTTTTTGCCATAAATACGTCAATTTTATTAATTTAGAAGTGACCCATTTAAGATTAAAAGTTACACTTTGCTTAAAAGTTACCTGTTTTAACTTGTAAAATGACCTATTTTGACTAAAAAGTGATACATTTTGGATAAAAGTAAGTGAATTAGTTTGACAATAAATTTATTATTCATCCAGAGCACCCAATACTTGTTGCATTAAAAAGTGGCAAAGAACATACATAATTAGCACAATAATTTATACATATGATTTTTTTTATATCTCTCATAAATCTTTGTATATTACTTCACTATTACTTCCTCCACTATCGAAAAAAAAATATTGATAATTTTATATTTTAAGTACACCAGACTAAATTATGAAATAAGATATATTATTGATAATGATTATGTTCACTAACTGTATACAATATTTGTATACAAATCTGGAACCTCTATATAAAGTATATTTTGGAAATCTACATCAGTTCATTATCATAAAATGTGAGCTTTAGGTGTAAGAGTTATGGAAAGCTTATTAGTTCTTATCAAAAAATGAAAAAAGCTTATTTGTATTACATTAATTATCAAGAAATCGTACAGAATAACGCATAACATATTGATTATAAAGAATATATGCAAGATAACAATATTAACGTAAAAGTGAAAACATAGAAGAATTTATCCATAAGAAATTAATTAATTCATTTCACATAATCCTTTTACATCGAAAACGACTTCTTCTCATCCAAACATCTATTGATTAGAACCATTTTTTTTGTTGAAACTGTTGTAGCCTAAAAAATCAACGGCTCCTTTAGAGACACTTGGGTCCATCAGGGTCGTACACGTGTCCTCTCAGAGAAAATAAAGGAAAAAGATTTAACCATTGGGTTGTACCTAGTTGGGGGAAAGGAGAAAGGTTAGTCAGAGCCCAAATCCTTAAAGGTGGCTGCAGGTGATTGGTTGATAAACCCTCGCAAATCCTAGCCTGCCAAGTGTCATGGTTTGATTGCCTAGCCAATCAGGTGCCACTATTCTAGGGTAACTTTTAAGGATAGCAGTCATACTACAAACACTATAAATACCCCTGAAATCAGGAGAAAGATCATTCAATGCAAACAGTGCAAACTTACTCTGTAAAAATACTCTCTCACTCTCTCTCTCTATCTCTACTTTTTCCTTCCAACTCCTAATATCTGACTTAAGCTTCGGAGGGGGAACCACCACCCAAACCTCCCGGGGTGGGTCTCTTTTTTGCGGAGTTCGGGAACGAAGCTCGGGTTTGGACAAGGCAGAGTCAGACATTGTTGCACAAGTCTCCAAGTGAAGAACATTTAAGGGAAATTGGTTTACTTGTCGGACAAGGAGGCTAAACGCATAGTTTACTTGCTGGACAAGCATACTGAACAGAAACTATCTCACATAGTCTGTCAAAAGAAAAAACAGTGAAGCTCTCTCCAATCCAGCTTAAGTTCTTTTTAACTTTAAATGAGTAAATATATTTAAAGGTCTTAAACAAAAAATTATATAATAGAAAAGAAAAAAAACAATGAAACTAAATGTGAGAAAGAAACAATGAGAGAAAGAAATAAAATTCTAAGACAATTGTAAACGTAATGAAAGAGCAAACGGCTAACCCCCGTCTTACTATATAGACTATTGTGAATCTAATCTCAATTAATTGTCTTGTATACTATTTTGGTCAATCCTTATATAACTGTCATGTTACCTTAAATATACCATTTACTCAACCAAACCTGCTCAATCTGTGTGTTGTGAGTCCCTTCACTAACTATCTTTCCCTCATCCTCTCTCATTTTCTCTTCATACTCAAGTGATGTTGGCCCTCTACTAATTAAATCTTTATTAATTTTGCATTCTTACTTAACATCTTGCGTGCAATATTCTATCTAGCCAGTACTGGATCTATTACTCGCTCCTAATAAGCCATTAAAAGAAGTCGTCAATAATAAGGAGTTGGATTCCACCATGCATAAATACTATTAGTAGTGGGTAAACAGCTACCCACATTAAACCAAGTTTTATCCACAACCAACACCTTCCCTACTTTTTATTTTTAATATGAGTACTCAAACTTAACTAGAAAATTAATTGAGTGCGAAGGAAGCATAATGTTTTTCTAATTGAAACTAAGTTTTCGTGATCAAAATTGTATTATATTAATACTCGCTATTATATTATACTTGCTAAAGTGAATTGGATCTTACACAATGATACCAATCAGTCAAGATATTAGATTTTAAAATGTCACTAACTTGATTCTTGCCTTCGTTACATATGCAAATATATCCTGCTCTAGTCATTTGATCTTAATGGTGTTGATCAAACTTGATTGATTTCATAGTGCTATATATATCCTACTCTAAGGTAATCATGGTTTTTAAATGTGATAAAATATTACTAACGATCTTGTAATATTCACAAAGAGGTTAAATAATACGGTTTTGAATAAGTAAATCAATTAGGTAAAACTTACCAAAATTACACTGATTGTAATTGATTCACTACATTTTCAAAATCATCTAATTAAAGCAATTTACATTAATTTCCGGAATTAATGCACATAGACACACGCTCATGGCAATTGTGGAGGTGACACATCAGCTTTTGACAATTGAATTTGTACATGTGGCAGTAGTCAATCAAGGAGTTGTTAACAGACAACATGTTGACAGATTGTGCTATTGAATGACACATAGGTGAAATGAACCTAGCTTTATATAGATATATAGATGAGAAAGTACTATTTTTATTTCCAGTTTCTAGTTTTTTTTTAAACTAAAAACAAAAATATGGAAATCATAAAATGTAGGAGTCGATCATTATTATTTTTTCATTTTTAGTTTTTTTGAAAAACTATAAACAAAAATATGAAAACCAGAAAAGTAGTTTCCAATTTCTTGTTGTCAGTTTTCCAAATTGACATGTTTAGTATGAGTATGGACTAATTTTAAGTTTATTAATTATATCCCTTTCATCATATGACTTACATTCATAAAACTGTAAACTAACAGTGATACCGAACGGCCTCGTAGCTTCTAGATTTCAATTGTCAGTTTTTGAAATTGTCATGTTTAGTGTAAGTATGACTAATTCTAAGTTTATTATATCCCTTATATCATACTACCTCCACTTCCAAAAGATCTAGGTATTCTTCTTATGGACTGAACTGAACTGAATTGCACTAAAACTGTGAGAGAAATCTAATTGTACCGAACTGAAAATATGCCAAAAAGATCAGGCCGACCTTACATGGTTCACTTTGGGGGAGAACCAAAAAAAATTGTGTCTGAGATAGAGCATCCAAAAGGATGAGAGAGGTGTCTAAAAATTGGGAAAGTTATATTTAATACTGGAGGAGAGAAAGTATATAAGTGGATAGATGGGTTGAAAAGGTGAGAAACGATGATAGAAAAGGTTACCAATTTTAGGTAAACGGGAAGTGTGTAGAATAAAAATAAATGTCCTAAAAAGAAAAGTGTATATATTAAAAAAATAAAAGGAGTATGACTTTTATATTTATAAAACCAAATATTGAAAATTGACAGTGATCTAAATGGGACCTTAGGTAAGTGAAAAATTTTCATGAGAGGTTTTGCTTTATATGATCAGCCAAAACAACGTCTTACACACATCCTAAGAATGAAATTACATGGAAATAGCAATTTTATATGTTCAATCGAATGACCACTTAGCTTGTGAAAAAACTGATAGACATTAAATATGTTTAACTACATTATAAAACATCATTCTTTTAATGAAAAGATAATTGTTAATAGATAAGCCAGATTAATTGCAATCACAAACTATTGACATGAGCAAATTCGTGCACAATAGCTAACATTGAATTCTATCAAACAATCAAAATCACTTATGTTCTATTTATAATATTAATATTATCAGAGGAAATATAATTCTTGTAAAGGAGAGTATATACTAATTATGAAATTTGAAAAAAACCAGGCTTCCATGTAGGGTAAAAAAGTTAAATGGACCTGGTGTACTAGTGAACTTATAAACAATATAGTGGATTTATTAACGGAAAACATATAGTGAAATTATATGCAATATAGTGGAAGATTTAATTTTAATATTTTAACATATAGGAAGATGTAGGTTGTGTAGTATATCGTTACATGTGCTTTACACATATAGAGAGATACATGATATAGCGAGTGTTTGAATGACATAGTGAGCTTCTGCATTATATAGTGAGTGTCTGAATGATATTAGTAGATTATTCATAAATGATGTAGTTTCTGCATGATATAGTATATTTCTAAATGATACAGTGAGTTTCTTCATGATATAGTGAGTTTTTGAACAATATAGCGGATTGTTTAGAAATGATGTAGTTTCTGCCTGATATAATATGTTTTTGAATGATATAGTGAGTTTCAGCATGATATAGTGGTTTTCAGCATAATATTGTGGATTGTTCAGAAATACTACATACTTTTGACTTGATGCACACTAATATTAACGTGAATCGGATCCACACAAGTCAGATTGCCATATAGGGTAGAATTTATCTCTCCTTCTCATATAAAAAAATGTGTATTTGTACATGAATAAAGAAGGAATAGCCTTTATAAACAATACATATGCTACGTACGTTCAGTTTGGCCTATTTTCTTGATCTTGCACAAGGTAGGCTAATTCCCATAAAAATGACTTGTTCAAGTTCAATTTGGACTAATCATGGTCTACTGAGAATATGATCATGATAAATATCTTACAATTGATTGGTCATAGTCATTGTGTTCCTCATCAACAATTTCACAATCACTGAGAACATGAAATTTGCCCTATCCAACAATGGACCATTAGTTATCAGCAAATTCAGAAATGTAGAAAACTTGTTTTACTTGTGATGCAAGTATGAAGGGCTCCTTACGGTTATGCAAACATAGTCATCCTTTTTCACACCACGTAAATAGTTTTCGACCCACTTGCACTTTTATATAAGGTGAACTTCAAAGTTCAAGAGGCAAGTTCCCATGTTTCTTAAATAAACACATAATGACAAGATTGGCATCAATTGGAGATTTGTCCCTTGCAGCGACATACTCTCTGGACGACGCTATAACTTATGAGCACGATACCGTCATTATTACGTATTGATGTCGGTTTCTTTTCTTAACGAAAGTGTGAACTGTATATACATTGGCACTAGTAGAAAAACGACGATTTGCGTCTCCCCAAGTGCGTCGCACAACAGGAAAAACGACGCAGAAGTGAATGGGGACTTCATTTGCGTCGCATGCAACTGGGACTCGACGCAAAAGACTCCATATGTGCGTCGTATTTAACTAATGTGCGACGCAAAACATCATAGCACATAAAGGAACCTTAGCATCTGCGTCAGATGTAAGGTATGTGCGACGCACATAAATGTGCCCAGTCATTCTTTTTTCGCCCTAATTAAAATTAAAATAACCTAAAAACATAATGGAACCTTAGCATCTGCGTCGAATGTAAGGTATGTGCGACGCATATAAGCTTCCCGTATAAAAGGCCCACTTTAACTCTCATTTTCTCTCAGCCGTTTCTCTCACCTTCTCTCTCTTCCATCTCTATCAACTCAGTCGTTCGCCGTCCGGTCAATTTCTTTTCGATGATTCCGGCATTTTTCACTTGAATCGCACACTCCTAAACGCGCAAATTCACTGCTACTGCATCATCCCTTAAATCTTCTCACTTCGAAACCATAAATCATCAACAAAAAGATCAGATTTCTCTCTACGTTGATGTTCTTCTTCAATGGAATCAGGTTCTTTTTTTTTCTCTCTCTCCACTAATCCTCTTCTTCACGACATCGCTGAATCTAATTTTTACGATTTTTTCGATTGAAGATGAATTTAACTGCTGTTACGGAGAAGAGCGAAGTGATGGAACTAAACAACATCCGACGGCTCTGATTGGGGCGCCGTTGAAGAATGCCGAAGAAGATCGCATCTGCAACAAATTGAAATTTGGCGATTTAGGTTCAATTTTTTAATTTTGTTTTGTATCTAGTCACTTGGTGTTCAAGGCTTTTGTATGTTAGATCTGCTTTTTTATTTTTTTTCTTTTGTATAGATTGTGCTTTAATTTTTTAGATTCAATCCCTTGTTGTTTTGGATTCAGATTTGCTTCTTGAATTTATACTAGAGGAAGAAAAGTATAGGAACTTGGACTTGGGTGTTTATGCAATTGATTGTGTTTTTGAACAACTCCGTATGATACTTGCAAATATCTATGCGTTACATTCTTGTAGCTGGGCTCTGTAACATTCTTACTGATATATTTTGGGTACTGATTTATATTTTTTTTCACAAAAATTCATACTTTTGCGTCGGATGTTGTGATGGTGCGACGCACATTTAATTTTTTTTTTCTTTTATAAAAAAATAGTCATCTGCGTCGGATGGTGTTCAATGTCCGACGCAGATTGACTTTTTTTTTAATATAAAATGGATGATTTGCGTCGCACAAAGACCATCATACGACGCAGATGGTGCTGTTGGGGCTGGGGCTAAAGGGTCATTTGCGTCGGACTATGCAGTACATGCGACGCAAATAACATTAAATCTGCGTCGTGTCCTAATCCGACGCAGATCATGTCTCTCTCATCTGCGTCGAGACCTGTGTCGTCGAACCCATGTCCGACGCAAATGGGCGCCTCGCATCCGACGCAAATGGGCGCCTCGCATCCGACGCAAATCGTCGATTCTCTACTGGTGTGGTATTAGACCTTTTATAGGAGTACACAACTTCTCAAGGACCAAAAATCTTTCTAGTTAAAACAACATCTTTGTCCATTTTTGTTACAAAGACTGTACTTTTAACCAATCATATTCCTAGCTTTGCAACAAGACATTAGCCCAAAGTTGATAATACTTACATAAAAATGTTCCACGATGGCTTTTTTATCCTGTTGGAAATAATGTGTAATAGAAAAACTTGAACGTTCACAATATTACCTTGAGTGAAGGCATCCTAGCTTTGTTGTATAGCAATATTATGAAAAAGGAAATTTTGACAGTTATAATCCCAAGTTTTATATTCCAACTTTAAAGACTTTTGAAACTTATTTAATATCCCAACATAGTGTCCTACCGTCATCTAGGAAGTATTAAAGCAATAATATCAATTAGCACAATTGGTGGGGGTTGGTGGCAGACTTTCTAGCAAATTTATATCTCTTCTCTATTATATAAGTCAAGGGAGGAGGTATGATATCCCCTTTTGAAACGACGAGAATACCTTTAAAAATTTAAAACTACGTTTTTTTTTATAAAAAAATTAAAAAATGAGAATCAATGCAACTTGTCATATGGAATAAGTTAAAAATGGAATATGCAATCACCATTAATAACTTGACAAAACGTATTGACACCATCAATTCACGAAATTAATTAGAATCTTCAATCAAAAAAGTTAGCGATATATCCTAACAACATAATACTTCGTATTTACAAAGTTCAAACAATATGGTTTATTAACATTTACAATCGTTAAAGAACTATACTAAAGCCGTTGATAAGGAATTATTAAATCATCGACCAAATTTTTCAGTGACGGTATTGAACAGTTAAAAATCGGTCACCTTGAATTTAAAAAGATAATAACATCTACAAATGAACCTCAATAATTTACATCACTACCAAAATAATTTTAGATTAAAAAAATATGTACATTCGTATATATAGCTACATAAGGTTGTTAACGCATGCATCGCGTGCATACACGACTAGTCTTCTTTATTTGAAGCAACCAAGCCTAAGATTTTGTCATCTTGGTCTAAATATAGAGGAAGAGGGGAGAAGAATCGATACCTAGCTTGAATTTGCATCCCTAGTGGAATAAGTTGGTAGTCTTAGATACCGTTCTTTTGGAATGAGAGAATCAAACCGAATTGAATCGAGTGAAACCGAAATGCGAGAGTAATTGAAGCGAAAATAAGTTCAAAAGAACAGGGCCTTACTCTTACCATTTCTCCATCAAATGCTAGTCATTAGATATATTTACTACTAATTGAGCTCTAAACGGAAGTCTTGAAACTAATTTTGGACAAATATGAAAAGAAAAATGTTCAAACTATTCTGGGATGGTTGGAGTTCTTTGTTATATACAAAACATATCTATTGGTGACTTAGCAAGCAAAATCCTGAAACCAATTAGTTTTTGAGTTAGTCTTGCGTGGACCTGGTCCACAATAATATTATTGTAGACCAAAGCCACTTATTTAACATAGTTACCCTTTTTTTTCATATAGTAACCTTTTTAAAATCTTAAAGTTATATTATACAGTTTATATCTACCATAGTGACTGTTTTTTTTAATATAGTGACTCTTTCTCACATTAGTTTATCATGGTAAAATTTTCACTTTGTGACATAGTAACCTTTTTCTTCACATAGTCAAATTTCACAATCTATATTTACTCATCTTTTATATCTATTTTTTTTTTATATAGTGATCTTTTTTTTTCCATAAATTACATGAATTAGCATTAGGTCCACACTAATTTAGTGTGGACCAAGTCCATATAAGTTATTAACTTAGTTTTTTCAGTTAAAGTAAATGTGCTAATCGAGTTAACATATTTGTCCACCAAACCATATAGAAAAGTTTAGTGTTGCCGATCTGACGGGGATTTTTTTAAAAATATTTTTTTTTTGGCGACAAGTAAACAACAAGTAACAAGAAACCCCCTACTCATGACTTAAGGTCATTTCGTGGGTTACAAGACTCGAAACACAACAATTATTACGAAGCAAAGCATTATTAGACACCCTATAATTAGACATAGTACTACAAATAAGACAGCCAATACTTAAGTGACGCTTTTTCCGTGGACGATGGAATACGCATGATGGAGGGATCAACTATTTCCTTTTCTTGTCCGCGACCACCCTGCATCCAGAAGCACACTTAGATGAAGAACCAACATTGGCCTTATTGTTAGATCTTCTCCATCTCCAACCATTCTTCACATGCGGACGGGGGCGAGGCTTCATTCTCTTTGCTGAAATAGAAAGCCGTGAACATTGCTTCCCTCTCGAACGTCGAGCACACCAGGATAAGTTTCTGATATTCTTCTTGATCTTGGTATCATGACAGCGGCTACCTGTAACGCTACTCCTTTCTCCGGTATCCATATCTTCATTCATGGACTCACCCATAGCCTCCAATGCATTGATCTCTGTACTTTGATTTTTCAACTCCATATTGAAATCACTGAGCTCTGTATTCTGCTTTAAATTATCAACCATATTGGAAATAACCACCTTCTTTTTCTTGCATGCCTCTTTGCTCTTGACTCCACCATCTGATTTTGTGACTACCCTTATAGTCATTATAGAACCAGACCTAGAATTAACACATTGAATAGACTATCCTGTCATTAACACTTGATAATCTTTCCTTGAAATGGGAATAAAAGAGCCCTGCCTCCTTCGGTTAGCAAACCGATACTTGGGCTCATGCATATTAGAATTTTCAAAATAGAGAATGTTCTCAACATCCTTCATCCTCTCTTCCCTGACTTCATTTCTGATTTCGTTTGACAAATTTTCTCCTTTCCCACATGAACACTTTTTTGCCCCCAAGTCTTCTAAAACAGATAAATTAGAAGCACCCCTCTTATCAATCAAACCCAAACAAGAGTCATTCCCTTGCACATTGTCCTGCTCAATACTATCATTTTGCTCCAAATACGTTTTAACCTTCTTTTTTGGTGACGAAAGTCCTAATCCTAAACCTGTTGGGACATCATCCTGATGGTGCATTTCCGAATTTCCCTTGAAAAGAGATTTTTTAATCTCTTCAAGTTTCATGGATACCGCCTTATTTCCAGGATCAATGTTAGCCGCCATTAACAAATCCCAATATGCCCAATCCTTTTTCCCTAGCTCTATAGCAGCCATAGCCCTTCTGAACAAAGCTTTAACACTATTTGGGTTGAAATCCAAGATGATTGAACAAATCTTACCTACCTGCTCAAACTCATTTTTTAAGCTAAAACAAGCTGCAGAGTTTAAGATAATACAAATAGCCAGCTCAAAACATTCAACCATTTCCCTTTCTTCTACAAATTCATATCGAGCAAGAATGACCCCTGCATATCCATATTTCTCTAGGGCATCATCAATTTTCCTTTGCTTAAAAAGTGAATTACCTTCCTCCTTTAGTTCTTTTGCAAAAGCAAGCACACCCTCCGAATTTTTTGAACTTGAAATTAAATCAAACAGAACTTTGTCTTCCTCCATTAGCTCCTCACCCTCAGTGAGGAGACGATTTATTTCCTTCTTAAGTCTTTTATAAACTTCCAAGGAAAACATCTTAAAGACCCAATATAACTAAACCACTAGACCAAACCAAAAATCCCAAACAAGCAGAAGCATAAACTCAAGAAGCTGAAATTTTTTATCAACTAAACAGACAACAATCTAAAAATGGAAACTTGCAGCAATAAACATAATGAAAGTGGCTAGATCAAACTGGCAAATAACCATATACTCAACTTGAATTCTACAGCAAAGGTATCTCTCCCAAACAAAGGAAATAAGGGATTATTCATACCTCTCAAAAGAAGGAAACTCGCTACAAAACACATCACGAAAGACTAAATACTAGAAGCCGCCGGAGATGATGGCTCGCCGGCGACAAGAGGGTGGAATCGGCCGCCGGCGGCCTTGAGGCTGTGCTTATTGGGGGAACCGGAGGGACTAGGGAGGCGTTAGAAACTTTGAGAGAAGCTGGGTTTTTTTTTTAGAGAGAGCAATGGTTCTGAGGACCATAAGTGAAACTCGGTATTTCATGCCAACGAATTTTTTGGGATAAATAAAGTCAAAATGAGAAATTTAAGTAGGAAAAATTTAAAATAAAATAATTAGGTTACGAAGTTAATGAAGAAAATAGTTTAAGAGGAAATGTATGTGATTATGAATATGAGCGTGAGCGTTAGGATCGGGAAATGGGACAAAACTTTCTTTACCTTTTTGAGTGCACTATTTGCATTACATATGATGTGAATGTGAAATGTTCAATATGATAGAAAATGGCAACAAGTGAGAGCGATCACGTTGAAGGAGGAAACGGAAATCAAGTGTCGGATGTTTCATTGGAAGAAATGAGGGCCAGGCTCGATGCTTTGCGAAGTGACCCTGTTTTCGGAGAAGCCACCAGAGACGTTGCTAACGATAATTGAACGGACTTATTAAGACTTGTAATGATGGAACTCTTGCAACGAAATCGACAAAAGCCTAAATCAGAGCAAGAAGAATGCTCTAACATGTTTAAGCGATTTTCTGCTCACAAACCACCAACCTATGACGGCAAGCCAGACCCCACCGAATTTGAAGAATGGCTTAATAGCATGGAGAAACTATTTGGTGCCATTCAGTGCCCCGAAAAGTGGAGAGTTAACTTTGCTGTATTTTATTTGAAAGGGCAAGCTAATCTTTGGTGGAAAACCGCCAAAGACCTGCAAAGCCAGCCTGGGTTCGGATGGGAAAAACGGAAGGAGGCTATGAGAAACCAATTCTACCCTCAATCTCTGCAGCTTCAGATGGAATATGAGTTCATCCATCTGAAGCAAAGGAACATGTCCGTCCTGGAATATGCTGTGAAGTTTAACGAGTTGGCTCGGGAAATGGGACAAAATTTTCTTTACCTTTTTGAGTGCACTATTTGCATTACATATGATGTGAATGTGAAATGTTCAATATGATAGAAAATGGCAACAAGTGAGAGCGATCACGTTGAAGGAGGAAACGGAAATCAAGTGTCGGATGTTTCATTGGAAGAAATGAGGGCCAGGCTCGATGCTTTGCGAAGTGACCCTGTTTTCGGAGAAGCCACCGGAGACGTTTCTAACGATAATTGAACGGACTTATTAAGACTTGTAATGATGGAACTCTTGCAACGAAATCGACAAAAGCCTAAATCAGAGCAAGAAGAATGCTCTAACATGTTTAAGCGATTTTCTGCTCACAAACCACCAACCTATGACGGCAAGCCAGACCCCACCGAATTTGAAGAATGGCTTAATAGCATGGAGAAACTATTTGGTGCCATTCAGTGCCCCGAAAAGTGGAGAGTTAACTTTCTTTGTATTTTATTTGAAAGGGCAAGCCGATCTTTGGTGGAAAACCGCCAAAGACCCGCAAAGCGCCCGGGGTTCGGATGGGAAAAACTGAAGGAGGCTATGAGAAACCAATTCTACCCTCAATCTCTACAGCTCCAGATGGAATATGAGTTCATCCATCTGAAGCAAAGGAACATGTTCGTCCTGGAATATGCTGTGAAGTTTAACGAGTTGGCTCGGTGTGCTCCTGACCTGGTAACCACATATCGTCAAAGGATGAAACGTTTTGAAGATGGTTTGAACTTGGATCTTCAAGAAAAACTTGCTGCGCACATGAGTCAGACCTACCAAGAATTGTATGATAGAGCCATCAACGTCGAGCGAAAAATGAAGCTTCGAAAAGAGGTATACGAGAATGGTAAAAGAAAAGAGAAACCCCGGGATGGTCGATCAAGCAACGACTCCAACAAGAGGCCGAACATGGGATACTCGGAGAACAATCATTACCAAAGACAACTACTCCAATGTAACAAGTGTGGTAAGCAGGGACATTTGGAAAAGGATTGTCGACAAGGGACAGGTCAATGTTTTCGATGCGGTAAGCGAGGCCACTTGGTCAGAGATTGTCCCATGCCAGACTCTCGAAACCAAAACACGAACAACTACGGTCCTGGAAAAACTCAAGGAAGCAGCCAGATTTCCGGATATAATGGCAATACAAGTAACACCAAAGCTAACAGAAACCCTGCACGTGGGTCTTTACAAGGTGGACGAGTATACGTGATGCAATCAACTGAAGTTGATAAACATGAGAATGACGACAATGAAACCTTATCTACTCATGAGGCCTAAATCGTATGATTGTACACAGATTGACGAACTCGTATTAGATGCAGCTATTGCTACCTATTATGATGCTATGGTGTTATGACTAATTAAGAGTAGTTTTAAGAAGTGTTTATGTTTTAACAACCTAGATAAAAATGTGAAATTATTTCCATGAAAAGTTGTTCTGATTTTTCTCAAGTTTCGAGGACGAAACTTTTTCTAAGGGGGTAAGGATGTAATATCCCAAAATTTTAAACTTGCCTAAAATAAATAAAGATAATTAGGGGTTGATTTTTCCTTTAATTATAAGGTGTAACAAATTTTTTGAAATGATATAATATATTTAGGTTTCCAATATATATAATTATTTGCTACATGAATTGAAACTCGGCAAATAATAACAAAGGATGGTGTTAATAAAAAGGAAAAAGAAATAAAGATTAATGAAAATAATATAATAACACCCGCACTCCCCTTCCAACTATGTTTTATGATGCTTTTATAATGTTTATGCTATGATATTTATGGGGTGCGGGATGTGAACTATTTTATTATGCAAATGATGTTTATAAGCAGTATGATTCTGTGAATGATTTGATATAACATTATGCAATGACTCTGCTATGATTTCTGAAAAGTACTTAAAAGAAACGAAACATGATAAATGAAAGAGAAAGATGGTGAATGGCAGTACTATGTTCTATCTCTGGGCTGTGCACGTGTCGTTCTGTTACCTGGCGGCAACGCCACATTCTGATGGGGGACAATGTCCTCGGTGGCACCCGCATGATGGCATTCTATGCCACCTTCTGATGGGGGACAATGTCCTCGACGGCTTTGCCTGGCATTATATGCCACCTTCTGATGGGGGATAAATATCCTCGGTGGCTTTGCCTCATGTTACTATTGGCATTATATGCCACCTTTGAGTGGTGGTTAATCCGAAACAGAGGAGAGAGAGGGAGTGATGTGGGGCGAAAATAGGGAAGCTTTGAGGGGTGTTTTGGGTCGCGGTTTCCGACGAGGGTAGCAGAATTCCGGCGAGGTATTTTAGTGAAGTTGTGAATGGTGAGTGGGTGAGTAATGGTGGAGCAACTATGGCTATTTATAGCCATTGTTGGGGATCCAAATAGAAAGAAGGAATTGAATTTTGGAGGAAGTTTGGGTTGGATTGGATTGGAGTTTTAAATTGAAGTAGAGTTTATTGTGCAAGAAAAATTCATATTGGGTTAGAAATTCATGGGTGGATCTTTTTGTGAGGAAAATCTAAGATGGAGCGATGGAGAAGGAAACTAAGGGCTCGTTCGTTATCGTTTTTTGTTTCCAGTTTTCTGTTTTTTTTTTCAAAGCCAAAAGCAAAAATATGGAAACCAGAAAAAGTAGTTTTCAGTTTTCTGTTGTCAGTTTTCAAATTTGACATGTTTAGTAAAAGTATGACTAATTTTAAATTTATTATGCCCCTTATATCATATGACTTTTATATTCATAAAACCAAAAACTGGAAACTTACAGTGATGCCGAACGGACCCTAAGTTACTGTTCTATTGTTTTTGTTATTTATTTTTCTTTTATATTATTTTCATTAATCTTTATTTCTTTTTCCTTTTTATTAACACCATCCTTTGTTATTATTTGCCAAGTTTCAATTCATGTAGCAAATAATTATATATATTGGAAATCTAAATATATTATATCATTTCAAAAAATTTGTTACACCTTATAATTAAAGGAAAAATCAACCCCTAATTATCTTTATTTATTTTAGGCAAGTTTAAAATTTTGGGATATTACATCCTTACCCCTTTAGAAAAAGTTTCGTCCTCGAAACTTGAGAAAAATCAGAACAACTTTTCATGGAAATAATTTCACATTTTTATCTAGGTTGTTAAAACATAAACACTTCTTAAAACTACTCTTAATTAGTCATAACACCATAGCATCATAATAGGTAGCAATAGCTGCATCTAATACGAGTTCGTCAATCCGTGTACAATCATACGATTTAGGCCTCATGAGTAGATAAGGTTTCATTGTCGTCATTCTCATGTTTATCAACTTCAGTTGATTGCATCACGTATACTCGTCCACCTTTCAAAGACCCACGTGCAGGGTTTCTGTTAGCGTTGGTGTTACTTGTATTGCCATTATATCCGGAAATCTGGCTGCTTCCTTGAGTTTTTCCAGGACCGTAGTTGTTCGTGTTTTGGTTTCGAGAGTCTAGCATGGGACAATCTCTGACCAAGTGGTCTCGCTTACCGCATCGAAAACATTGACCTGTCCCTTGTCGACAATCCTTTTCCAAATGTCCCTGCAACGATGTTTTTTTAAAAGCAACATCTCGTCAAATCCTTCCTTAAAACATGAGATTACTTGTTTTCTTTTTATAAAAAAAGAAACTTGAGAAGACTAATAATTAGAGGTGGCAAACGAGTCATACGGGTCAATCCAGGTCTGCTCAAATTCGGGACGGCTTTGTGTTCAAGTTGTGTTCGGGTCGGTATTGTTCATCCCGTACGGGTCCGTGAAATTTGGGCCGGGTTAATTTGGATCGGGTCAAATCGGGTAATGTCGACTTTCTTTTCAAGCAAATAAATAAAACACATAAATTAATGTTTGTGAAAATATTTCGTTATTATTTTCGGGTCGGGTTCGATCATTATGGTCACTTCGGGGCGGTCAGATTCGTGTTCGGGTCATGTTCCGATCCATTTGTTTTTTTCGGGTCGGTTCAGTTTATTTTCGGGTTTTAATTCTATTCGAGGTGAACGCGGATGTCATATCAGATATTTCGAGTCTAGTCAACGGGTACGAATCTATTTTGCCGGCTATACTAATAATATTCCTGTAGAGTGCGTCTTGGATATAACATGTTACACCATAAACTTATTGTGTAAAAAAACCTCATACGTGCGTAGTGATATAGTCTCAAAAAAAAAATGGACTACACAAATAATGATATGAATTTGATATCATTTTATCATTTATTTCATATCATTTGAGTTTCTTTACAAAAGAAGCAGTATTTTTTTTATAGTGTAACAGTTACACCTAAGAATTTGTGTATACTGTAATAAGTTAGAACGAGTTAAGCATACAACTAGGACCTCAACTTTCATGTTTTTCACCCTTTAAGACCTATATTTTTTTTTTCACCTATGAGGACCTAAGGTTAGGAATCCGGCTAACTAACCTCACTTTAACTCACCTAAGGTAGAGATTTTTTATATTTTTTTTTGTATTTTTTTATCCCCCAATTTTAATTATTCTCATTTTTTCACACAACCTTCTCCCATCATCTTTCTTTTTCTGCTAGCTCACTACTGCAAGTCTTTAAATTAATTTTCCTCTTCTCCACAAATTTCAAGTCAACCCACCTCCCAAGCAACATAAACCAGCCTACAAAAAATTTTCCTTGCTAATCAATCTCCCTGATTTCTTGCATTTAAGAATAGGTAAAGATGAGAGATACCTAGAACACAATTTATATTAGGGTAAATCAACAATGACTTACCAAAGTTCATCAACCTTGAATAAAAATACCAACTTTGCATCAAATTCTGAATCTTGATCAATTGGAAATAAATAAATAAAAGTTGTGCATTTCTCTGACCCGCTGCCATTTTGCTCAGGTTGGGTATGAGTTCGGGTTAGGATTCGGGCCAGTTATGGAGATGAAGATAAGGGTGATAACCAACGAGATTGTCAGCACTGCAATTGGCTTTGCTAGTAGTGATATTGTCAATGGCGAAAATCAATTCCATACAAAACAATAACAATTCCAGCCTTTGTGATGTCGATCAAGATGATTCAAAGGAGTCGGGTTTTTTTTTGTCTGTGTGTGCAAATATATTGAGTTTCAATGGAGCCATTGAATTGATTTGATGGAGGAGGAAGAGAAGTTAATGAAGTTGATTGAAGTGCAGTGTTTTTTGTTTTGGGAGAAGAACCACATAGAGGATTGTAGAGTAAAAAGAGTTAATACAATATGTAGGGGCCCATTACTTAACTAGGGTTAAAATTTAGCATAATGTACTTTTGGGTCCTAAACGGTGGAAAAATTTTTTTAGGTCCCAAACAGTGAAAACCCGATAATTAGGTCCTAACTCCCCAATTTTCCCTAACAAAATATCAAGAAAGAACTGGCCGAAGAAAAAGAAAAACCAAAAAAGAGCGAAGGATATTAAGAAGAAAAAAGAAGATGAAGTCTAAAACTAAAACTAAAACTAAAACTAAAACTAAAACCCTGAATTACAATCTACAACACTATTCATCTCTCTAGATTCATCCATTGCAGGTTTCCGTTGAAACAAATTTTCATCTTCAAATAACTTCCCCCAATTTGAAAACAAAGTATTGCTGCAATTCCATCTTTCTTGGACGACATCGGAAAATCGGATCTTCCAAAACTTTCAAGGTTTGTTCACAATTTTTAGTATACACTTTTTAAGATTGAAATCTTGAATGTTCCACAAATACGAAATATAATGCGTATGTATCATTATTTGTTGAAGAATCTATAGTTGTTTGTTAAATTATGAGTAGATTGATAATTGATGGAGAATTGTTAGTTTGATGGTTCTGTATTAGAAACCAATAATTTGGAAGATATAGTTTAAAGAAACAAATATGAGAGTTTATATCGAGAATTTTATTACATTTCATGTTTGAAGTTTATTATTGAGTTTATATGATTGGCTTTAGTTTTTTCTGGAAATGTATAGGGAATTTGTAGGACTAGTTCTTTGATTTCAGATGGATTTGAAGGTATTGTAACTGATGTCACTGTTTTGGGTTGTCATTCGTCAGCTTGCAGCTATCGAGGAAGCTATGGTAATTTACTCATCTTCACTACATACTTGGTTTGATCAAATTTATTACGGGTTCTTGTCGTCTTTCTATGATTGGTTTTGATATGATCATGGTTATGTTGGTACAATTAGTACTTCTGAACAATGTAATAAACTGGCCTTACTTAAGATGATGCTCCTATTCATAGACAACTTTCGATGTTTAGTGGCGATTTTGATGATTTACATGTGGCCTTCAGAAGTTTTGACATATTAGTCTCTTAACTTTGGGTTTCGTTCTAATTTTGTAAGCGCTGTTCTCTTCACTTGATATTATTGAATTGAAATTGTTTTTACTGATAAAGGTTGATTTACACTGATTGAAACTGATTAAAAGTGATTTATTCTGTAGAAATTGATTTTTATTGATTTACTATTGTTTTTGTTGTATGAGGTTCTTGATTTTTATTAATCAGAACTGATTTTAACTAACTAAAACTGAATTTAACTGATTGAATCCATTTGAGGTAATCGGTGCCTGCCGAGGCAAGAGGATAGCAGGTTAGAAATTCTATCTCGCTAGGGCAGGCATTTCTGTGACAATGATATTCGTGAAGGAATTGGTTAATTTGCTGGTCATACTGCGGCACAGTTGACCATGGGTTCATTTGCTTCCTATGTACTAGAGAACTCAAGTGTTTTGCGTTTGATCGTTTAGTAAGATATATATATTAAGCAGCATGATTTTCTTTTATATTCATTAAGGAGAGTTCAAAACCTGCTATCACAAATTCTGTGCCATTAATCTGGGGTCACTTACTAATTTGGGCATCATAATGGCCAACTTGAACTTCAAAAAGGATGGTGTGGGTTGGGGGAGGACATTTTTTCCAATGAAACCTCGTCTTATAAAGATTAGACCGTTCACATAGGCTGCCTGATGCAGGAGCAAGTAGACTACTGAGAGATTAATTTTGTCGATCTTCACAGTTTTTTGGTTTTGGATAATTTTACAATTAAACTAATATTGGAGTTTGGACATACTTTACGTGTTATATGCAAAGTTAATAGCTAGTAGTTGCGTTGAAATGGAGTTAACGCAAGCAATTATTTTTGTTTCATGTGATTTTTGGTTGAATTTTAGGTAATGATGGGGTCAAAGTTATAATTTGTCCTTTAGCAAATCATGAAGCAATAAAAACACCAATGCATTTGAGCAGCAAAATGTGATCAAGTTCATAGTTTACATACAGCTCTTCTCTGTGATTGCACAGAGTTCAGATCTCCTTGGGATTTTATGAGTTGTTAGTTTTTAGGAAGATATATTAGTTGTCAGATCTATTTCCTAGATAGATTTTATCATTTTGTTAGGAATAGTATTTTAGTCAGGAAACTTATTACTGTTTTATAGTTTAAATTTATCAGGTCTTTTGTTAGTTAATAATCCTATATAAAGGGACCATTGTATCATTTTCAATATTAGATTAGTGTTTTTTGATATTGTATATTGAGTTGAGCTTTGTGTTTGCTTATTTTCCAAGTGTTTTTGCGCGAATATTTACCTCTTCTTCTCGTTGCTTGCACGCTTCGAAACCCTCTAAACTTGCCCGTTTAGGGATTTATCCTTTTATTTTTAATTGGGTCTTTTGGATCAATATCACTGCCATAGGCAACACATTGCTGCAATTTTTTATGCCTCTAATAGTGTTTAGTGGTACTGGACTTCCCTTAAGATTTTCTGCTTTCAATAATATATATGACTGGTTAATTTCGTGTTTACCTTTTCCAGTCATGCTCCATGGCTGCCATTATGTTAGAACCTACCTGGCTAATATATTGTCCTTGCTTTTCACTTTTATGCAGCTTAAGCCCTACATAAGTTTATATGCTCGATGAAATTTTATTGATGTTGCTTTCTTCTCTTTCTTCCCCTTATTCATGTTGCTTTCTTTTCTTTCTTCCCCTTATTCATGCTCAAAGTAGTCTGCAATCTCTATAGTCTATCCTTTGTTTTCTGTTCTGTCCTCAACATATAAATCTAAGAATTAACCAACTCGGGCCTTAATTTTCTGAGTGTCACTCTCTTCCCTGATATTGACAGTTTGCATGGGTGACTTATAAGCGGATGGATACATCTTTTGTCCTTTGGTCAACTCACTTCATCAGAAATTTTGTCATTATTTTCATTTCACTTCAATTAAAACCTTCATGTATGCAAAGTAGAGATTTTCTATTAAGCCTTGTCATCTTATCACTTTATTCTTGACTAAGTAATTTGCTTTTCATCTGTGTAGTCATATACTTAACATGAGTTTCTCCCTTTCCCCTTCATTTTCTGCTCTTTGTAATGAAAAAATGTCAAAGATGTGTCAGTTTCTTTTTTGGGGGTTAGTGGTTTATGAACCAAATGCTTGTTTGCTGATGGTTTTGCTCATAAAAAGTCGTTAGTATTACTATTGGTCTTTTCATCATTTGCCATATGGCATGTGTAAATATTTTATCGTGCACAGGCTACATCAAAGAAGGTGATTACGAAGGAAGAGTGGGAGAAAAAACTTAATGATGTAAAGATTAGAAAGGAGGACATGAACAAGTTGGTGATGAATTTTCTAGTCACCGAGGGTTATGTCGATGCTGCAGAGAAGTTCCGAACAGAGTCTGGAACTGAGCGTATCCTTTCATGTCTTGTAAATTTTCATTATGATCCTGTAGCAGTTCAGTTTTATAGGGTGCTATGACATTCTGCAGTTGCATCTCCTTATGGATGATTAGCAGATATTGATCTCGCAACAATAACAGATCGGATGGCAGTTAAGAAGGCTGTGCAGTGTGGGAATGTAGAAGACGCGATTGAGAAAGTTAATGATTTAAATCCAGAGGTCAGTGCATCTATGCTACGGTTATGGTTTACCTGTCTAGAGTAATATTGCCTCTTTGCTCACTAATAGAATGGTTTCTTTTATTTAAAACCTTTCTTGTCAACCTACATATGCCCATCAACTTAGTAGTTAACAATGATGCTTCCTACATATTTATTCGTTATTTTGCTGTCAAAGTCTGTTCATCTATTTGACACCCACAATGTCTTGACTTTGGGAGGGTCTGCCTGGTGAGGCCTTTTGACCCTGAAAGTGTTCAAAGATCAAAATTGGTGCTTAGTGGTTTGACAAAGCTTAATTACTGAAATGTCCAAGTAAGTCTTCAAATGTCTTACTTAAAAAACCAGAGGTGTGGGCTCATATAGTTACAGAAAGACCCGTTGCCCAGACGGAATGCATCAATCTAAATAGGAGTTGGCCAGCCTGAATGAGAATAATGAGTGTCTTGTCCAGGTACGGACTGTTGCTAACATGCCTCTGCACCAACTAGTCTCATACCTTGGCCTCTCTTTACTTTCTCAATTCAGTTGATGGTTCCACTCATTAACTTATACCACACATGTAGTGGTGCTCTGCCTGTTATTGGTATACCATCTTGCTTTTAACTGTGTTGTCAGTTTGCCTATATTCTATAAGCATACTGTTGTTGCAAATACAACTAACTAGTTTGTAAAAGACCACATTATAGCATCCAGAATCCTCTTTCCACTCCATGATCAAAGTGGGCCTCTTTAATTACCGTAAGCCATTTAAATATGTTTCCCATCTCTTGCGCTCCTCTGAGATTCCTAAGGAAATATAGCTTGCATGCTTTGATCTAGTGTATGTCGGCCAATGTGGCTTAGGCTCCTCAATAGAAAGAGCTCTTTGATTTCATGTAGCATTATTGGTGAATTTGAGGTACTTGTGATATCAAGTCCCCGGTTTATATTCTGTTTCTTATTTTATGTACTTCATATGGCCTTATAAGTTACGTCAATCAAATTGCTTTTATTTTTCTATTTTTTTCCTCTCGTTCATACTCTTAGGGCTACTATGACCAGTCATGAATTCTCCTTTCATCCTGTGCCCATTATGTAATTCTCCTTTCATTCTGAGCCCATTATGTAATTCTTCGTTTGTAGGTAGCCACCTGACCTTACACTGGCCTGTAAATCATCACAAGCCTTTTTGTACACCTCTCTTATCTAGACTCTTTGCTTAAGCTTGCATACTTGTGTCAGATATTTAGACCATGGTCAATTTTCGCTGTTATGGACTTAGACCATGAAATGGCTTACTTCATAATTGATATGTAGCAGTGAGCTACATGTAAATCTTGAGACTGGTGAAAGAA
The DNA here is from genome assembly GCA_947648045.1 of Beta corolliflora. Classification (NCBI taxonomy): domain Eukaryota; kingdom Viridiplantae; phylum Streptophyta; class Magnoliopsida; order Caryophyllales; family Amaranthaceae; genus Beta; species Beta corolliflora. The sequence continues at coordinate 596,619 of CANSZD010002359.1, forward strand.
AGCTATCATACTTGATTATGACTTGTTATTTCTTGATTGCTTCAAAACTCGATGATGTTTTTGCCACCAGCCTTCATTCGTAAGTGGCTAAGTGCTTTGTGCTGTTTGTAATCTACCTTCAAGTGCTTGTAAGCAGCTTAGAAGCGCTTCATCCATTAACTTGTAGCTTCTCATTTCGATTCTGTTTCTTTAAGGCTGTTTCACAATTTAAAGATTTCACTCGCTTTGGAACCTTGGCTTTTCAAATGAAACTATGAAAGTAGAGATTGGGAATCGATGCTTCAGGTGCTTTTTTCATGTGTTTGGTTTCAATTTTAGCTAGCATGATTCAGATGCCCAACCCTTATGATGGTGGTTTGTATGACTTCATGGAGCCATGTGCCAAGTTTTACTCCATGCATATAAAGTAAAGTTGTCTTCACGAGAGTACCTCTGTTTCAATAGATGTTGGCTATGTTTTTTTTTTTGCATTGGGACCCTGGTGGGAATAAGAAGCCTTACTATGCAGTGATGGTTACTGAAGAACTTACTAAAAACCTGGTGTTAGTTGGTGACAGTTGGGAATCACAAGCTTTATGATTACTTATTTCCTTGAATTGTACGTTGAACTTACCTCTCTGTTCGACAACTTGTGCAGATACTTGATACAAACCCACAGCTATTTTTCCATCTTCAACAACAAAGGTTGATAGAACTGATCAGGAATGGAAAGATAGAAGAGGCTCTGGAATTCGCTCAAGAAGAACTTGCTCCGAGGGGGGAAGAAAATGTAAAATTTGGATCCCTTGAAGCTGTTTTGTCATCTTCTCATCTTTTAAACAGGCTGATTTGCCAAGTTCCTATTTTTAGCCTTATCATGTCAATGCTGCTGAGAATGCTGAAACTTATAGTTCAGGAGTGAAGGGAAAGAGGGTAGAAGAGTCAGTTTTTCCTTCTCACCCTGTTACATCATTTCATCATCCACTCGCCAAAATTGTTTTTGAGTCATTATGTTTTGGAAAAAAAATCTTCCAAAATAATCAGAATTACATATTTCTCTTAATAGTCAGTATTGTCATCATTTATGGTTTGCTGATTAAATTAGTAAATGATCACAGCAAAGCTTCCTAGAAGAGTTGGAGAGAACTGTTGCGCTCCTTGCATTTGAAGACGTCTCGAACTGCCCAGTCGGAGAGCTTCTGGACATATCGCAGCGTTTGAAGACAGCAAGTGAAGTAAATGCAGCCATCCTCACAAGTCAGAGTCATGAAAAAGGTATGGCCAACTTTGTTCATCTATCTCTTTAATTCACAAATTCGAAATTCAATAGTCCATGTCATCCTGTTCATTTTTGTCGATTTCTTGACTCATTGTTTCCGTTTATTTACCTGTTATATATGATTATATTCACTACCAGATCCGAAACTACCAAGCTTATTAAAAATGCTGATATGGGCTCAGAATCAACTTGATGAAAAAGCTGCTTATCCTCGAATAAATGATCTATCATCTGCCAAGCTAGAAGACCCTGCTGTTTGAAAAGTTGTGGAAATTTATGTTCTTTTAGCTTCTATCTTTAGAGGTTTAAGGTTGAAATGTAAAAATCTTCAGTAGTTAGTTGTTCATCCTGGATAAATTTGTTGTTAATAGTTAGGACCATTTTTCCATTTCTCTTAAAAGCTTTCCAGTGACATTTGATCCCTTGCACAGATGATAATTGAATGTCAGTGCCATTAAGTTCTTGTTGATATTCACTGTTCAGTGGGGATCTACTGGCCTTCCAAAGATTTATGTTGAAATTAAAGAGTTGATTGATGGTCTCTGAATTTCTCTAGTAACCACTAAATTACCGAGTGATTTTCAGCAAGAGATGAGGCCATCGCTGATTTCCAGATAGGGCTTTCTGGATTGGTTTAGATATATTGCATGCTTTAACAATTTGAAAACATTAAGAGTTTATCACATCTTTGAAAAGCAAACAGAGCTGGGAATTGTGTAGCCAATATCGATTATGAAATCTCTTGATAGAACTTTTGATGACACATCGAAAATTTTCCATTGGATGATAGCCTATGTTATGGCCTTATGGGCGTATTTGACACCAATATTTTAAGTAGTTTTTAGGAGTTTGATCAAGTTAAAACTCTACCAAATGTGAAAATTAGTATTGGGTAAATGGATTATGTAGTTACTCGTGTTTGAGTTTTTTTTTTCTTTGATCAATACAGAATTGAGTTTTTATTTAAGTTTGTGGATTTGAACTACAAAATCAACATTTGGGTTTCAATAGGTTGTTTCGGCTTTTTCCCATGTATAAATAAAATATCTGGTTCGAGTGGAATAGACTTCGTGGCACAGGTTCCCATTTTCTGACCTTTTTGTGTTTCTTTCGACAAGCACTGGGTGAATAGGACTTCCTCTTTATTCCTCCTATAAGGTGTACTATTTGAGTAAACTTGGTAAAGGAATTTAACTTCACAAGGACGAGAGAAATAGCTAGAAGCTTGAGAAATTTTTACCAGAATACTCACAAGTCTCAACTTTATGAAGTAATTTGTGCTAATGAGAATCGAAATTCCAATAGTATGGAGGTAAAGAGACTTTTCAGACATTCCCATCCAACTATTTAGAAGTTGATATAGTTTAGTGGTAGGGTCCGTTCTGTTCAACTTATTTTAACTTATATAAGATTTTATAAGATAAGATAAGATCAGATAAGATAAGATAAGATAAGATAAGATAAGATCAGATAAGATAAGATAAATAATATGTTCTGTTCAACTTATCTTCACTGATTTCAGAATAAGATAAGATAAGATAAGATAAGATAAGATAAGATAAGATAAGATCAGATCAGATAAGATCAAATAAGATAAGATAAGATAAGATCAGATAAGATAAGACAAAATAAGTTGAACGGCAATGCACCTGCATACACCGTAAAAAGTTCACGTTTTATACAATGTCACATACTCACAATCACAAATGTGTCATAAGTCAGTGGTAGTACGCGATATTGTTAGATAATGTAAACTTACTAGTTCTATTGTATTTCCATTGATCAATATTTATAGGTTTATAATGATAGTCCTAATTATATAAGGTAATTAACAAGATTTATAAAAATGATATTTTACAAAAATATATTCTAAATCTAGCAAGAGATTATTCTGAGTATATTCTCTATCATATCAGATACAATTTTTTTTTTTTTGAAAGAGATATCAGATACAACCTAATGCTACTCGGCCTATTAATAAAGAATATTTCTCACTTATTCATATTCTTTCAAACTCTACCTCAGAGCATTTTTAGAATCGAGAGGATCCAATCACAATATATTGATGATGTGAGCTATTTTTAAGGATGAGAATCACACTTTTTTTTATTAGGAAAAATCTATTATTGGTATATGATGTCTGATGACTTTCTTCTACTTACCTTTTACATTTTTTGTTTATGGTTTAATTTTAAAACATTGGTTTATTGATTCCAATAGATGGCTAATGTCGTCAGAGTATTCAAAAATTGTCTCCAAATTGTATCCTATGAGTGTCAATATGAAAAATCGATCAAAACGAATTGAGTTATAGCTTAATTTCATGTGTCATGTTAGGTTCACATTTCTCTCAATGGTTTTATAGTCTTGTTTTGTCAATTTCGACCCTAGCTAACGTCCCATTGTAATGATCCACCCAAAGTTTTACAAATGTGAAGTGGAATTGTTCTTTCTTCATTTACTCTAAGGGAACAAAAAATCATGGATTCGAACTGAAATTTGGTAGATTTGTTGATGGAAGGGATAGTAGTAGGACTGTAGTAGGCTGTAACAGTACTTGGCCAACTACTCTAAAAATTAGCCGAGTTTTATGCACTAAAGGCAAAAACCCATTAAATGCTGAATAATATTTGAGCACAAAGTTGAGAAGAAAAAACCACAAAAACAACTACAGTACTGAAATAAGTACTCAGGAGAGAGAATATACAGAGGGTCCCACGTGCAACTGATTTCCTGTGTTTACATACTGCTTTCAGCTATGTGTGTTGTAGTCTAGCAGTAGGTCACTTCATCAACACAACAACCCAAAATTGGTAAACAAAAAAAAAAAAAAGGGATTATCCCAACAAAACAAAATACAATTTATTTAATTATTACTTGCCACTTCTCTAAAAAATTCTCTGCAAATTAATAATTGGATTTTCCTGGAAAATATGATATGATTGTATTTGTATATTTGTATTGTGTGTTGTGTCCACTCTCAACTCTCAAGTCTGAACTAGGAAAAACAGCAACCAACCACTGACTAAGGATAAATCCATGTCTTGAGATTTTGATTTTGATTTCTTTTTTATTATAAAACTGACTCATCACCAACCACTTGTTTTATTTTTATTTTTTATAATCATTATTTAGCAATAACTAGTTATCAACACATTTCTTTTACTAGATTTTTTTTTTCCTATTAATTTTGGTGGGTCTCAAAGTATTTAGCAGCTTTTAAAAAAGGAAAAAGGACAAATAGAAAAAATAAACCAAGAAAATTTTAATCCAAATTCTGAAGACACAATTGGATTAATTTAAGCATAGAAGCCACTTCTCTAAATTATATGCACAAAATTGCAAACTTCAAGAAAACATCAGTTAAATCACTCTGAAGTCTGCATTTTACCTTAAACAGCAAACAACTACAACAATTTGCCAAGTTTTTCTTCAAATTCTGATCAAGAAAACATAGACTAAAGTAGAATTAGCAGCTAAAAAGAAGAAAAATTGAAGCTTGTAGTAATATCCAATTGCATTATCTTCTCCAATGATTCTCTCTCCTCCATCAATGGAGTTACTTCTGCCACCACCATCATCAAAATTGAGGGCATAACTTGAAGGATCATATTGGAATTTCATGTGTTTTTTGCTCCTTTGATGATTGTTCTTCACACTCTTCTTCACAGCTGCTCTTACTCTCCAGAATAAGCTTCTGCATTGCCTCTTACACTCATTTCTGTTAATCCACCCAAAACTTCTAGCAAAACCCATCATTAATTTCACTAAGATTTGATAATTTGATGGGTTAATTCTAAGAAAGATTCAATTTTGAGAAGTACCCACTTCAATTTGATGGTTAAATTTGTGAAAGATTAAATTTTGAGGAGTACCCAGTTCAAATTAAGCCAAAAAAATGAAGGGATTTTGTTCTTAGAGAGAGAAAGTATTTTTTTGGTTTGGAAATGCAATGATGGAAGGAGTTGAAGAAAAGGAGTTGGTATAAATAAGAGGGAGTAAAAGAGGGCTTATTTTTTGCAATGAAATCTAAAAAAGCTTTGCAAAAATTCTGTTACTGTTTGTTAAGAGGTTATCCCAAGTAGTAACTGTGTATTGCTATGCTTTTGTTTTGGCTGCATTGGGACGCGCAAATTCCATGATTCACCGGAGAGAGAGAGAGAGAGAGGGGAAGGTGAATTTCTGGATGCAGTGGGCAGAGAGCCCCCCTCTTTAATGTCGCATCACTTTCAAACATGGTTGTAACACGAGGAAACAAAAGTTAGTAAGAGTAAGCATAATTTTCCTTTGGAACACAATTAATGTTGTTGAGATACAATTATACTCCTACAAATTGTACCAAAGTTGTGATTATTCTTTTTTCCTTAACTCTGTTATATCTAGGGTTTTGCTTAATACTGGTCTAATCTCATTTTCGCTATTGATAGGTTACTTAGATAGGATAGTAATGAAATGAGTAGCAAGATTATAAAACACTATTTTGGGTCTATTCTGTTCACCTTATTTTCAGTCTTTGTCAGAAAAATAAATTTAGATAAGTTCTGGATTAGGTCTAATTAGTTCAGTTCAACAAAGATAAGATCTGACACTCCTACAAAATAAGATTTAATAAGTTCAAATAAAGTCTAATAAGATCTAATAAGTTCAGGTAAGTAAAAATTACAACAAGCCCTTTATTATTTAGGCAAACCTTTCATTAGAACACCTCTAAAAATATAAATGTGTTGCCAACTATTATTCGCAACGGTTGCTTATTGTTTGTGCTTCAATAAGGGAGCTTCAATTAAGGTATTTTCAATTGTACTAGTGATAATCTGGCCTCAGCCATATAGAGTCAATACAACAAATTAACTCTTGTGCCACAGTTAAAAAAGTGGCACAAGTTTGAAGTTATTGTGGTTGTGCTATCTAGGTATGAGGTTTCGAGTAAAGTACTCCTGTGGCACAAGTTACCGTAACCAGGTAGTTGCCACGGGAAAACAATGTCGCGACATAAGTTGATTGTCTTAAAAAATGTCTTTCTATCTCTAAAATATGTCAATATATCCAATGTTTCACATGGTATCACGAGCGTAAACCTAATTGTCCTCATAATATGTATGTTTATCTCTCCTTTGTATGGTTAAGGCATCTCATCTCGTGTGACACACTCTTTTGTTTCATTCAACGACAAACCCAAACCTATATCACCAATTACTATCCGACATTCATGATGTGAAACATCAAGAACTCCATCCCATTCACCCTGGATATGGGAGGAGAACCTATATTTCGACGTTCCGATCACTTGCACAATTAGATAAATTTTATCTAAGCTAACAAAACTACAAAAGTACGCACCAAAATTTTTTGCTCGGGGAAATACAAGTTTGTGTAAGCCAACTTAAACGCCAGTTGATACTAAGTCCAAGCTTAGGGCATATTTGGGTCCATCAATTAAGGACTTTACTTTACATCATTTGCTTGTCGACAATCTAAAATATATATGTTACCTTTACACGGCCAGGCATTTCATATGCAATGCAACATACAGTATATGTTTCTTCATGCATGATCCATATGAGCCTACAACTAAACTAGTTCCAAGAGGAACTCTTGATTTTGGTATGTACTTAACTTCCACCCTCGCTACTAAGTTAGTGTCTTACTCTAATGCCAATTAGGGAAAACGTACTTGCAATTCTACTACATCGGGTTATTGTGTCTTTTTTGGTGATAATATATTGTTCTAATCCTTTAAACGGCAAGCCATATTGTCTTGTTTTAGCATCATTATTGAGGCGTTAATGTCGTCACAAACCTAGTTGGACTCCTAATCTTCTCCATAAGTAAGTTTCTCTATGTGACGTGCCATTGTCATCTATTGTGATGATACAAGCGCTTTAAATATCAAATAATTCAGTGCAACATCAACACAAGAAACATGTTGAGATGAACATTCATTTTAAGGTCGTATGTGGCCACATTTGTGTTTTACACACACACACATATATGTAGTAATTTTGAAAATACGACCCTAATATTTGTGTGGTACATATCATTATTAATACTCTTTAATATTACCTTGCCTCCTTAGGATTAGGAAATCAATTATCTAATTCTCATAATAATGAATTGGGGATAATTATAAATCAAAAGCATAATAATTACTGTACTTAGAGATGTATGCCAAGTTCAATACAAATTATATTAACCGTTGTTGGAATAACTTATTCTTAAAACATGATCGGCCACCTTATTTTTGTTGAATGGCGTTCTTATATATTGACACTAGCCTCGTATGCACGCGATGCGTGCGAAAACATATTAGTATTAATACTGATATTCGAAATCGTAAAAAACATTAATATTAATGCGAAAAATAAACATGTACTTCGTACTTACAATTTATTTTCACAAAACATAGGATTGAAAATAATGAAGATAAGAGAAGTTGGTCTATGCTTACTTTTTCTCATTAGGTTTAACTATTTCGCTTGAATAACATCGTAACTACGACAATTATGAAATCGAAAAATACAAAGATGAGTTATACTTTTTTTCTCAGTAATTTTATGAATTTTTAATTTATATTCTTTGTAATTGTTATTGAATATTTAGATAAAAGAAAACTTTGTATATTTTTGGCTGTACAATTGTTGGAAAATTTATTTGTTATGCTAGTTTCCTCATTGTAAGTAATCTTTTGATGGAAATCTTAAACTTTTTTATATTAATTTTCTTTTTTTTACAACTTTTCTTATTATGCATAATTGTAATTTAGGAAATGAATGAGAAATTTTGAATAGTTTTTTTTTTATGTTTCAAATTAGGGGTATATAAGTCTTTTCATGGGGAGATACCATAACTCCCCCCTTGGCTTATATAATAGAGATATTCACTCTGGTAGATTAAGCTAGATGGTATTTACATGACATTGTTTATACAACTTCTCTATGGATGATAGATGCACGCTATTGTAATTGTTAGGACTACGCACAAGCTTTGTAGCAAGAAAAGAATGTAAACATATATAAGGAGTGAAAAATTAAAGCAATGACAAACACAAAGTTACCGCGGGAAACCTCTTTATGTCAAGTAGAGGAAAAACCACCACCAAAAGTTTACTAATCTTTCAACAAATATTAGTAAACTCCAAACTCACAAACCCAATGAATTAAAATAACTCTATATCAGGAACTCAATCTAGAAACCTAAGTGTATTTGCAATCGAGATCTCCCCGTATTTGATGTGCTTCTTTAGATACAAAGACGATGACCCCCAATGACCCCTCTTTATATAGAGATTGAGATTCTAATACCAGTAGAGAACTAAATATTTTATCATCGTAATACGGATACATCTTATCAGGAAATAAAATATCTTAAAAGAAATCTAACATAAATAAACTAGAAAAATAAGATGATAAAGAAGCAAAAAACGAATCTCAAAATCGGCTCTGTTGTGTTGCCCGCCCGAGCACTCTAGCAAATTCCGGCGGAATCACCACAACAACTTCATCCCGCCCGGGTCATCTAGCCCACCTCAGCTGCACACCTTGTTCACATTCTTCTATTGTCATTCCTTATTTTCTCCCGAATCCTAGAACATGCCCTCGAGCCATTGTAATCGTGTTGATATACTATTGGGCTTAGATACCTAACAATGATAATCGTCACTTTTACATATGATCATTTCAAGTAATGGGATGAAACGCCACTACGGGTTCTTTGGGATTGAGGTTTCCCTTACGACCTCCCTCCATTCCTATTCCAAGGAGTCTGACCTGCAAAACCTACGAAAGGTGGCAGTTACCTACAAAAATGATATTTTCAAGTAATAAAATATATACTTCCTCCGTTTCAAATAAAATGTGACATTTTGACATTTTACACTATTCACAAATTTCACTTTGACCATCGTTTGTGATTTATACGTGAATAAAAATATAGGCATGTGAGATCTTGTTATATTCGTCTTAATATGTATTTTTTAATATGTACTTTTTATAATTTTTACAAATACAAAATTAGAGACATATGTCCTCAATGTTTTGCATTGCCATGCGTTAAAAATGAAAGTGTCACAACTAAAATTTGAAACGGGGAAAGTACAAAAATTGATTTTCAACTTAATTGGCCTCCTAAGCACACATCATCACTTAGATATATTACACACCTTACATATGGAGCATATGTATTGTTTTTTTTGGTGCGAATGAGCCACAAGGGCGGGGATGAGAATCGATCACAGGATCACCTGGAACTGGGAGGGAAGCTCTAACCAACTGAGCTATCCCTCACTCTCGGAGCATATGTATTGTTGGCCTCGGGTAAAACCGTAAGAGTTGTTATATGACTAAATACTACTATGAGCAGAGCATTCATAGGATTCTCTTTCTCTGATGAAACTTGATTAATCACAACAAGTTCCTTGCTTGACCGTACCTTTATGGCTCTGAAATGGAGTGCCTTCATTTTTCCATTTTGATCAGGCATGTACTCTATTATGAAGTATGGAGTTTATATGCCTTATAATTTTTGCATCTGTCCTAAGTTATTTTACTTTAATTTTCAAATCTGTCAATGTATGTACATCAATTATTTTTAACGGTTTTTTCACCAAATACCTCTGACAAATTTTTTTATTCACCAAATACCCCAATTTTTTTTCAAAATTCACCATATACCCCTGACTTTTAAGAAAATACATCAGAATACCCTTAATGACTAACGTTGGTTAACTCCGTTAGTCATTAACCCTAATTAATCCTAAAAAAACCCTAAAGACCCCTAATTAACCCTAACTAATCCTAAAAAACCCTAAAAACCCTAATTCTCTCTCCCTAACTACCAACACCCACCCACCCACCAGCCAGCCCTCCTACCCCCGGTCGCCCCACCCATGCAACCCCCCAACCACCCCCATCCCCCATCCCGCACCCCCTCCCCCACCACCCCCCCACCCAATCTTGTAGTTCCTTTTTCTCAGCCCATAGTGTTTCATTATAAAACATGTGATTATAATCTATAATTCTATATAATCAACCCCAAAATCTGGCAAATAAACCTATAATGTTTAACATTTTACCATTTAGACAACATATAATCAATAATATTAATCACTATTATTTACTTACTTATCGTAACTAATAATCACTATTATTTATTTACCAATCACAACTATTATTAACTACATATTCAATTTCTCAACTTAATAACAAGCATTCATCAATAAATTTTTGCAACGACTATTATAAAATTACTACTTTTGATCAAAATAATTACAATAATATGCATACATATTTGAAAAAAAATTCTAAAAATATTAACTAAATATTCATTAACAAAATTAACCGAAATGGATGTACTATTATTCGCTAATTAGAAAATCAATACTACTTATCACAATATTATATTCGGGATCAAATACACGGTAACAGATCGCTTTTCCGTTGCCTCCATGGAGGTAACGGATTTTTCATCCGTTACCGTGCACTGGTGGCGGTTTTTTTTTAAAACTGACCACATTCCCTTCCGGCGGCGTTGACGGTTCTTCGTCGGACATTTCCGGTGGTGGTAGTTCCGGTTGCGCTGCGGTGGTTCGTCGGTGGCGAAGGTGGTGCTCCGGTGTTGGTAGTAACC